>CM077253.1:12280068-12880068 GCA_039654775.1 Spinibarbus caldwelli | reverse complement strand
TTTGGCCGAGATACAAATATTTGAAAATCTGGAATCTGAAGGTGCAAAAAAATCTAAATACTGAGAAAATCGCCTTTAAAATTGTCCAAATAAAGTTCTTAGCAATGCATATTACTAATCAAACATTAAGTTTTGATATATTTACAGTAAAAAATTTACAAAATATCTTCATGGAACATGATCTTTACTTAATATCCTAATGATTTTTGGCATAAAAGGAAAATCGATAATTTTGACCCATACAATGTATTTTTGGCTATTGCTACAAATATACTCGTGCTATTTAAGACTGGTTTTGTGGTCCAGGGTCACATTTTATTTTAGACACGTAAACCATTAAGAATAACTAGCTATACCAGACGGATCATATTAGTTGATCAGCATTGACCAACTACGTTTTTAACATCTTAGCTGTGCTGGTCCACCAGGTACACCAGAATAAACCAGCCTTGACCTGTCTGAGCTGTCTATTAAACAGGCTTTGATGACAGAGTATCTGGTGGTCTTTCACTGTCGAGTTGCTCCATGTTGGGAGGCATCTATCTCCATGCATCGCCCTCTCTAGAGTCTGTGGACAAAGACCCAGAATCCTCCTGCATTGTATCATTGTCGCTGTCAAAAGACAAGAATCGTCGTTATACACACACGTCTGCCACATCATACAACAAATGACCAACTAGTCAAGAACACTTAACGTTTAAAAAAATGTGTATTCACGTAACACTTACAGACATACATATACACTAAACGCTTTCACACAAAAGTCACTCACATAAAAACACACCTTGCATAAATCCATGTAAATGCAATAAATGTGTTCCCCTGCACTATAAACACATCGCTCGGTCTGGAGAGGCTTCAGACGGAGCAGTCACGCAGTGACATACGAGCGTGTCCTGCGACACAGAGAGACTCCATCCTCCATCAACACACATTAACGTGCTGCCTACGCACGCTTCTGCACTGAGTACGCCATGCTGAAACTAGCCAGGTCCTGCTGGTTTACAATCCGTCAAAGTCTGCAGACTGGTCCTGGGTCTCATGATCTACTGCTTTATAAGAATTCACAGCACACACACACGCACAGAGACAAACTTTAGGTGTGTGAAGGTGAAGGTGAAGGGCTGAGGTCTGGAACAATCTGGAAGAATTTGAACTTAATTGAGTCAATTCATTCTCATGACCTCAAAGCAAATGAAGCAAACATGCCATTGAATGGCTTGGTGTGTGAAGTTTTATGTTGTGTGTTGATGTATTTCCCATTTAAAGCTTGGCAGAGATGTGTCGAAGGGATTGCAACATGATGCTACTTACTAGTAGTCGGTTGCAGGCAGTATTAGAGGGATATACTTTTTCAAGACATCGTTTGAATGCAGTGTTGGTGTTGATGATGTTTGGTTCCATTAATGGTTCACAATGATCTATATTCTACAACTGAAGTGAACAGAACACCACCAATGTACAGCATAACCAGTGTAGTTTGATTTCGGAACAAATGACTCTTATGACCCCGTTCTTTTTAGTGAATCAGAAACATACAGTTCGACCAATGTAATACAATTCCTTGACAAATGATTCATGTCCATCTTTAGTAATCAGTGGTACAGTATTTTATATAAAATAATTATATATATATATATATGTTTATTTATTTATTTTTTTCAGTATTTAAGTTTTTTAAAATATTTTATTTAATATTTATAATATTTAAAAATATATTTTTATTTTTTTACTATAAATACTGTAAAAAAAAAAATGTCGTAAGTATATGCTGCATTTTTTTTATTTGTTGTGTTTCACCGAAATTGCATCATTTCTAAAAAAAAAAAACAAACAAACAATAAAAAACTTCTTCAAAAGTACTAAAATTATCATAGCAGAATCCTTTAATAGGACATATCACCCAAACATAAAAATTCTTTCATAATATACTCATCCTCATGTCGTTCTAAATCTGTATGACTTTCTTCTGTGGAAACATTTTGAAGAATGTTAGAAACCAAACAGTTTTGGTGATTGTTGACTTAGGGGGAAAAAAAGAGAAAGAAACACTGAAACATTTATCAAAATATCTATTTTATTATGATCCTCAGAATAAAGTCAGTCTTTCAGGTTTGGAATGACATGAGGTGAGTAAAGACAGAATTGGGTGAGATGAAAGAATTTCATTTTCATTTTCATTTCAATTTTCATTTTTCATTTTCATTTTATGATTCCCATTTATACTTGACTGCTCAAAAGTCAAGAAAAACACAGAAAAACTGCAACAGACTGTAAAATTGAATAATCAGCATTTAAGGAGTACACCAGCAAACAAAAGGCCTCAAAAGATAACACACACGGGCAAAAAGCCACCTTGCCCATTGGAGATGTTCTGCAGTCTGGGGTTTACTTTGCAACCTCACTTTGTCCTACCTTCACATTCACAGTCCTGAACCAAAGCCATAGAGGTTTTAAACAGAGTAGCATCTCAAAAGCAAGTATGCAATAATACTAGACAGGGTGAGAATGGGACAGAAAAAAGGGAGTGGAAGTTCAGAAGAATGAGGAGGCTCTTCACTGGATATTCAGGGTGGAAAATCCCTTTCTGTTCTCCGACTTGGGCTGAAGAGTGCCGAGGGACGTTCTGTCCTGCTGGAAGGGTGAGAGACAGAGAAAGAGAGGTTGCAGCCACATCTGAAACTCACACCCTCTCTGCGGACGTATCATTACGAGTGTTTGGGCAGTCTGAGAGCGTGTGTCCACGCATGTGGAGCTCAGCAAGTATCTGAAAGCCATCGCTTACTGCGAAGAAGTGCAGAGGGGGGCGGCGGTGGGCTGCAGGTGGCTTATTCCTGAGCGCTGCCAAGAAAACAGAATACCCCGGGGTAGGAGAAAATAATGAGAGAGGGAGGACGGATTGGAGGTTGATTTAGGCAGTGTTGTTTTTTTCAGTATTGATTTGGAAGGGGCTCTGGGTTACATTGCAGCACGCTTTGCCTTCTACTTGAACCGGGGTGTGACTCGTAGTGAAGCCCAAATGACTTAATTCATTCTTCTAATCCTCCACATGATGCACTTTCAGACCTCAGAGGCACAGGGCTGTGCCCGTTCCCCGAGCTAGAGAAGAACCCAGCCAAGATCCATCGTTTCTGATAACAACACATGCCCTTCCTCTCCATCGTGCAAACATGTTCCCAAGTTCACCCTCCCACCTTAGACCACAGTCTGTGAGCTGTTCAAAGAAGAATTCTTGCTGACACAATCTGCACATTTGTCAAACCCTGACATGTCCAAATGCCGCTATTTGCATTTGTGTGAGTCGGACGATAAGCAACAGAGAGAAAATATTTGTAAATACTTCCCCCAGGGGATTTCGATTGGACAAATGAAGGATGACCCACTAAAATGAGCTGCAAAAATGATTTTCTTACTCCGTATTTTTGTCTTGTTTTCCATTACATATGGAAGCTTGTTTCCACAACAGGACAAAAAAGGTCATTGCAACCGTTTGAGGAAAAAATTAGAATTGTGAGATATAAATACAGAATTGCGAAATATAAACTTGAAATTCTGAGGAAAAGTCGGAACTGTGAGATAAAAAGTCACAATTACCTTTTTTATTCTGTGGTGGAAACAAAACAAAACAAAACAAAAACACAACTGTGAGATTTTTTCCTAAAATTGCAAGTTTATATCTCACAATTATGACTTTAGCTTAGAATTTTGAGATATAAACTTACAATTGTGAGGAAATGTGAATTGTTAATCTAATTTTTTATTTATTTGTTATTCCATGGTGGAAACGGCTTCCATAATTATAATTACAAATATCTAAAAATTCTCAAATCGGGATACATAGAAGCAAAATGACATAAGATATTAAATCTTGTTTTCTGAAAAATGCATCAAAATTATGTGTTTATACTTAAAACAAGAAAAATATCTGCCAATGGGGTAAGACAAATTAACTCAAGATTGTTTTTCTTACCATTCATATTAAGTTAATTGATTTTCAGCCAGCTTTGTATTGTTACAGTGTATAAGTAAATGAACAACGAGTATTATTTTTTGCATTATTCACACCAAACTCTCCCGTTTATTTTTTAACAAAACTTCACTAGAAAATGCATGTAAAACACATCATCAGGTGGACTTTGGGTTTATGTGAAAACTACAGATCGCACTTCCACATTTTTGTATGCCAGCTCACAGATAGTCTAATCAACTCCAATGCATTGGTGTTGAAGGCCCTCCCCCCCTTTTTTTTTTTTTTGCTGCAGCCCTTTTTCTCTAGTCATATAGCACCATTTTTAAAGAAAAATCTAATTTCTACTGCATATACAACCAGCTTTTATTAAAACCCCATCTTCCCTAGTGAAAAATAAATATACTAAAATGTATTTGAAATACATTTATTCTATGATAAGTATACTACAAATACATTTACATATTTATGTACTTAATAAAAATACCCTGCAATTGTACTTTTAGCATACTAAACTGGTATACTTATAGTCTACTAAATTGGAACAACTAATTTTGTACTTAATGCACTTTAATTGTGCAGAAGTAGTGCTGCAGTCCAACTAAAGATATACTGAAGTAAATATGATTGTGCAAATGTGGAACTATTGCAAGTATACTTCAGGTGTCTTGCATTTAAAGACCCATATTATTCAAAGATTATACAATCCTCATCAATTGTGACAATAAAACCCAAAGAAAGTTTAATTATAATTACATCAGTAAGTCTCGAGCGGTATGTCAGTAAATATGTTAATAGAATTGAATTATGCTTAGTATGAAATAAATGTATTTTAAATATATTGCTTTTTTACTAGGGTTGCCAGTAGTGAATCACCCCTTCAAACATTAAGTCACTTAATTTGATACATTTTTCACAAAATAAGATTTGATATCTTAAGTAACGTCTCAAGTAAATATAATATGATTTAAAAATTTTTAGATATTTGTAATGGAAAACAAGACAAAAATACGAAGTAAGAATATAATTTTTTGCAGCGTGTGACAGGGATACATCTGAGCTTTTAAAGCACAATATCCCATAGTCCAACCGTCCAAATGGTTTCTTTGGGGGTCCGGATCGAACTCACGCTGTTTGACTGCGCCTAATAGCTGAGGCCTTTTGGAAGACCCTGTCCAATTACCGTTCAGACGACCTCAGCTCAGCAAGGTGGCCGTCAGCCTACACCTGAACTCAAATGACACGCACAGATGCACAGGGAGGCTTTAAACTTGGCCCTGCATAGTAGGAAGGAATCTAGAGGAGCACAAAGAGGAGGAGGAGCAGAGGAGGGGAGGGGTGGGGTAATCTTTCCTATGGGTGCTGTGCGATCCAGCCTGTATGACAGCCGAAAATGTGGAACGCATTACGGAAGTGACAGAGTCGGGACATAGATACAAACAAACACATAAATCCCCATAGACTGACACACAGACGCTCCGCCAGACAAACAGGCACCCCTGTGCCCTAACTCCAATGTTTCTTTCTCTCTTTGCTCTGTTCTGAAATCTAGTGAGATGCCTACACAGGCAGAATTTTAAGGCGTTGTAGATGTGTAGTGGATGCTTCAAAAGCCATGGTACTTCATTATTCTATATTATGGTCAAATTCTAATGTAGCATTGCATGTAATGCAGCTTTGCAGAGGCAAAGACAATACCGTAATGCAATATGTTGATTAAAAAAAAAAAAAAATCAGCAGAGATGCATTCAATTGATCAAAAGTTACAGTAAAGATTACCACAGAAAAATTACTACAGAAAAATTCCACTTCAAATAAATTCTATTATTTTGAACTTCCTATTCATTAAAGAATCTTGAAAAAAAAAAAATCATCACAGTTTCTAAAAATGTTTCTTGAGCACAAAATCAGAATATCAGAATGATTTCCAAAGATCATGTGACAATGAAGACTGGAGTAATGACTGCTGAAAATGCAGATTTGCCATCAAAGGAATAAATTACATTAAAAAACTGTTTACATTAATTTTGTTCAATTCCTATTATATTTGTAATATAAAATGTAAACTAAATATAATCATATATAATATTTTATATATAATTTAAAAATTATAAATAATTATAAATAAAATAAGCTCAGAAAAATATGATTTTTTATATAACACAAAATTTGTTGGGTCCTGCACATGTAAAATGTTCAAAATCAGTCACTTATAAGGGTCCATTTCAGTTATGACGCTGACTTAAAAGACAGTTTCCTTTGTAGGCAGCTCAATTCTCACATCCCTTCCTAACACTCTCTTCTTCCCAGTTGCTTTTATGACCATGGCTGGGTTTATCAGTCTGTGAGATCTTCCCTCTGTTGTTCTCTCGTCTCTGTGGTGAAATCTTTCGTTCTCTCTCACCCTCTTGGTGGGGGCCTCTGGCCTTGCTCTTGGTCAGGGGCCCAAAGAGACGCAGAGAAAGTATTTGCCCCATCACCAGTCCCCTGCCCCTCTCCTTCTCTCACTGTGCCTTGGCCATGCTATAAAGTTTAACGAGGGCTTGGTGTGGGTGTTGTGTCTTATGGTGAATTATGGGTACTGCAGCCAGGGGACCCCAGAAAGAGCGAGATGGGTGTGCAGCTGGAAGCAGGATGAAAGGGAAGGCGAGAGTGAGGGGAGGAGAGAGACAGGGCAATTCGAAGGTTCATAATGCCAAGTGCTGATGTGTTTGTTTTCCATCACTGCTGTCCCAGGCAATGAGGAGGGGAAAAAATAACATGAAAAACAAATAACGGATGTGATTTATGACGTACTGTATGTTCATGAGCAAAAGAAGGGCAATAACTTCACTATGAAAATGGGTTGAATTATCACATAACAACCCACTGGGAGGATTGCTATTTTGATTGACTATTTATCATAAAGTATAATGCAGACTTCTGGGCTGTTGTTCAATATACTGCACTTTTTTATTATTCACATTTGTTTTTGAGCTTAAAAAGCATATAATGACTAGTGGGTATATTTAACACTTAATGAATTGAGCATATGGGTGACAATGCAAATATTTTTTTTAAACCAGTTTAGATAGATAGATAGATAGATAGATAGATAGATAGATAGATAGATAGATAGATAGAAATTACCTTAATTGATACAATAGGTAATGCATTATTAAATATAATTTATAATGTAAATGTATATATTTTATAATATATAGATATAATAAAATAACTAAACTAAGAAAATTATTAATACAGACAAATGAAAGTCCATGGATTTAATGTGGTCAGGATCAGACTTGCACAGAACACCTGTTTTATGTTTTATCCTTTACAAAACTTTACCATGTCTATTAATATTCACATTATTTAAATACAGAAATTAATATTATAAATATTATAAATATTATAATTTCTGTATTCCTACCACTACTGGTGCAAAAATAAATAAATAAATAAATAAAAATAAAATAAAAATACATAAATATGTAATCAATAAATTTAAAAAACATTTGTTTTTATTCATTTTTTTTTGTACCAACTTACATCTTCTTCTTCAAAATAATACAATTTGTCTCTTAACACTATATTTTTAATAAGCACCTATACTGTGGTTGTCCTACGAAAATGCAAAATGTCGTAAATACTAGTCGTCTGTGCAAAAGCATCACATGGTCTGATTCACTGTCACAGTTCTACACTAAACCGTTACATTTGATGCAGTCAGACACAGGAGAGTGTCAGGCATTTTCGCTGCGCTGCGTGAGTCTGAAAAAGCAGCAGAGCACTAGTGGGAGCGACAGAGGAGGGAAGAGATGACCGGAGAGAGGGGAAGAGAAGTGAGATACGGACATGGCCTCACCCAGAAGCATACAAACTCACCCTAGGCCTGACCCGCAGCTCATCTTATGAATGGAAGGAAACCGTTTCCTAAAAAAGAAGCTTTTGAAAGCATGAGTAATGCCAATAATACAATCACTCCTCCTTCCAGACCTACTACAAGAGGAAGGGACGAGGTAACAAATGAAAGAAAAGGGACAAGAGAAAGAAAAAAGAGAGAACAAGAGAGGTTTATTTTATTAGCCCTTAATAAATATCTGACAGATTTCCTCAGGAAATATTGCAGATCACATGTAAAATAGTTTAAGACTGATGTCAACTGCAGCAACATATGAAATCTATTACTGTGAAGCCGCAGCAGGCACAGAGTGAGAGAGAAAGAGCTGTGCTGAAAGCCATGGCGAAAAAAAAAAAAATCTCATGGCCTTTCCAAATTCTTCGAGAGGTAAAAAAGTCAGCCAAGACACAAAATCAGAGAAAAAAAAATGAGAAGGGAAAAAAGAACAGAAATGCACACACACACATATATACACACACACACACAAATGCTGAGCTCCACATCCTGTTGGGGTTGAGGCCAATGCTGTGGAGAGTGCCCAGACTCTGCTGCCAGCTCCGGGGAAGGATGGAAGATGGAGAGCCGACTGGGACTAGGGGAGCGGGGGGTTAAAGTGCCCGGAGAACAATACCAGCTGCAGGGAGGCAGGGGGAAGAAGTGAACCCTCCTCCTCATCCTGAAGAACCAGAAACTTGACAAAGCAATCAGCCTCCTCATAGCCAGCTCATCCTGCTGGCATCCTCCTCACATCTGGGCCAGAGGGCAGCATGGCGGACTATTTATCTAACAGGCTAGTCTAGCTGGACCATAAAAAGCTAGTCTACCAGCATGATCTTTTTGGTGAAACTGGTTGACCAAGTACTATAAGATCTGCTGGTTAAACTAGTAAAAAAAAAAAAAAAAATGGTGTGGCACCATCTCAACAGACTGCAACATAACAAAATATGTTTATCTATATAAGGTAAAACATATAAATACTCTCAGATAAACCATACCAGACATCACATATGAACAAAACTATCCATGATTGCTTGACATGTGAGTCAGATGGTGTACATATTGAGAATAATTTGCAGAACTTTAAAATAAGAACTTTTTGCAGTCTACTTGAAGGTCTGGTTACGTTATGCACAGAGATTCTTGAGTTTATTACACATTTCCTTTTCATCACAATCAGCATCACGAAAGTCAATAGGCTGTAATAATCCAAACGGTCTAGATTTAATCTGGTTAATGAACAGCATGGCTCTCGACTACAGCAAATGTTCGGGCAGATTCAAGTGGTCAAAAGGACAAAAGTAAGTTAACCCACACTGACGTGCACACATGAAGTCTTGGTTCCTTGTTTTGCATGGCAAGAGGAACTAACTCTGCCCTACTGGTGCCAGTATGTCTCAGTGTGGCAGCCATCTTTACACTCTGTCTCTGCTCGGAGCGAAACCACAGGCCAGTACCCACAAACCAACCAGCCCTGGACTAATAACCATAGAAGAACACACACACTCAACATCGAACCACCACACATACCAAAGAGGGAGGTAGCGCCATGGAAAATGAGAAGTAGTGAGGTTTCTGCTTTTTCTGCAGTATTTCCTTCTTTTTATCATCACCTCATAAGAGGGCATGCAAAGTTCAGCTGGGGCACTGTAGGGTAGTGGGCGGGGAACTACAGATATGAGCCAGCCACACTCACTGCAGCAGAGGTGATGATTTCACTAAACGGTCTAAGTGTCAGCAGGTCGGCCTTGCAACTGATAAGCCTCTCGTGATTGCGCATGCTAAGTTTGTGTTTGTTTGTGTGCATGTCATAATCAAGGGTTCAAGGGTGCAGCATATGTGAGATCTGTATAGTTGCAATGCAGGCGGGTGCAAAACATTTTGTGGGTCCCGATTAAAAGGGGACTGACCCAGCACAAGAGACTGACAGGGAGAATGGTGCCAGAGCCCAAACAGGCCCTTATATGGAGTCCTTGGGTTGTTTTCTCTCCTCCTTCAATCCCTTGTGCTAGTAAGCATTGCACGTTTCAAGAGGAAAAGATGATCCTTCCAAGACCTCCTATTTACATATTTGCAGGACTATTTGCTGGCAAGCTTGTGGTCAGTATAGCCACTAGACAGGGTCATATGCATTCTTTATTCAAGTCTACCAAATTGCTTCACCTTCCGTGACCAAATTCTACCCTCAGTGGCAGACAACAATGGATGAGAAAGGGATTCGGATCCTTTTGAAATTTAGAATGTCAAAACAGTTAGGGATGTACAAACCTACATATTTCATAGTAAGCCTGAACAACTAGATGACTAATACCTAAAAGTCCTGGAAAATTAGACAGTTTGCGCTCGTGTGCAAAAACGACTACTCTGTCAGAAAAATATGTTCTTTTAGGGGTGCAAGAGCTTGTCACTGAGGAAGCACCCTGAAGGGTACAATTTTGTACCATATCTACCCCTAAAAGGTGCATAAATAAAATAATACTATGAACCTTTTAGGGGTAAATAAGGTATAAAGATGTGCCTTTAAGAGAACTTCCCCAATGACAAGCTCTTGTAACCCTAAAGGTAACATTTTGCGCATTGTTTCTGAGAGTGTAGATGGAGTGCAATGGGATGGAACAGACTAAAGCAGTCTAAAGAGGAGTTATTAAAAATAGGAAGCAATTTGGCCAAAGACGTACATCTAGTGTATGGATGTAGGTACTACATGGCTCCTACAGGGGGAGAACTTAAAGATGCAACTATTCTGAGAGGATATTTCTGTGCAGACTGTCTAAAACGGTCTAGGACAAGGGTGTCCAGTCCTGCTCCTGGAAAGCCTCTATCCTGCAGAGCTTAGCTCTAACGCTCATTAAACACTCTTAAACCACTCTGCAAGATGTTGGCCTTCCAGTAGTAGGATTGGACACCCCAGGTCTAAAAATATCAAAACTATCAAAAAGAAATATCTAAATCAATGTCACTAATCAACTGTTGATTGCTGGACGACTATTCGTCGATGCCCATACAAGATTGTCGATCATCGCCCTTCTCCAAACAAGCCTAAACACGATAAACGTTGTGTGGATTTTGTGGGTTGTGCTGTGAGTGTTTGAGGAATGATCTCTTCCTGACTTAACCGAATCGCACTGTATGGGAAAGAGTTCTTACACACCCCATTTATCTCTGGGCAAGGGCCTAAGGTAGAGCCCTGAGGAACCCCGGCGAGCCCTGGAGCCCAGCCTCCCTTCATCCCCTCAAGTTCCATGAGCACAGCGCCATGTTGCTCTTGGCAGATCCCTGCAGGCTGTCCCTGCTTGCCTGAAAACCAGCACTCCCCCCACCGTCCCCTCGGCCAAGGCGCACATTTCTCACATTTTCTTGTGCTCTCAGCAAACAGCACACTGGGAGTGCGTTAGCCGGCTTCGCACCGACAAACTGGGGGTTGGGACGGATGTGTCCATTTCCACTTGTATCCTTTCCCTCCGCGGTGGTTTACAAATCTTTCACTCTGACTGACACGCGGCCGCAACCGACAGGTGTGCCTCCCGATGTCTCAATCAAGAGTGATCAGAGAGCTGGAGCAGATGGAGAGGAAATAGTAAAGTTGTCTCAAAGCCAACTTGCTGCTCACGGTCTGGTTAAGATACTAAAGATACAAGTTTACACAAAATTGTACTGACGCACAACAGTAACATTCTTCTAACAGCAATATAAGTCACCATGTCAAAGTTTATGTGAAGTAAAAAAGAAAAAAGCATGTTTGTATTAGGTCTGTTTGTGTGTTCATTAAACGGGACTCAGGGCGACCAGAAATCAGACCCCCGTTTGTTTCCAACAAGAGAGGATAGACGTTTAACCCTGATCCCACACACCGGGATCTTTGGCAGGAGCGGAAGATTTATATTTATTATTTAATCTATCTTTTTTCCCCCTAAACCTTAATTTAAACTTTATTCCCTCACTGAGTTTTGGGTTTGGGAATTTATACATAAATGAAGCTTCTCAGCAAAAAAAAGGACGAGGAGAGACAGAGAAAATGAGGAGAGGAGAGAAAAAAAAAACAACAGAGAAAAAGCACGGTTTGTCTCCTGGGTGCCCTTCTTGCCATCCCATTTCCTATGCATCTGGTCTGTGTTTGTGCGCAAGAGAAGAGGGGGAGAGAGGGAGGTAGGGCCGTCTGGGGCCGATTAATAACCAGTGATTTATAGGAACTTTTATAGAATAATACAATAAAAATGTGTGTGTACGTGGTGTGTGTGTATGTGAGTTCACCCGTGCATGTGCGAGCGTGTGTGTATGTTTGCATGTGTGTGTGTGTGTGTGTGTGTGTGTGTGTGTGTGCGCGAGCAAGAGGCAGCAAGCACACAATGGTTTTCTAATTCTGGGGAATCAAAAACAAATTATCAACAAAAAAACAGACCCAGCTCAGGGTAAATTGGGCACAGATGGACAAAGAGAGGCAGAAAATCAAGAGAGGGAGAGAGAACGTGAGATTGAGTGAGAGAAAAAGAAAGACGTGAATAAGAGGAGGACAGTGGGGTACCACAGAGCATGGATGTGACGGAGAGAATAAAGGGGAGGTGGGACAGGGTAAGGAGGAGGTGAGAGAGAGGACAAGGGCACAGTGGGGAGAAGAGGAGGAAGAGAGAGGGATTGTGGGAGGAGAGTGATCAGAGTTCCCATGCCCTGTGAAGAGGAAATGGGCTTCGGAGGGGCCAGACTGCATGTGTGAATGAAGAATCGTATAAGGGTGAATTGACAGTAATATGTGCTTTATAAGTACTAATAAACAGCCAATTTGCTAGTAATATGCATTCTAATAAGCAACTATTTAATAGTAAAAATTGGTCCCTAAACTAAAGTGTTACCAAAAAAAAGTAGCACACTTCAAGCCGCATGCTTTGAGTTATCATAATTTCTGCTGCACAAAAGGTGGGATAAATTACACACAGAAGTTAATACTTCTGCTTAGAGGTGACTTTTACATTCATTTTATTACAATTAATGTGGCATGATTTGATCACATCATTTTCTCATCCACATGTGTGCTTCTCATTTAAATCCATCTCTCACTACATATGACACTCAGGGTCTGTTAGAACCCGTTAAACATGAGCAGTTTTCACAAGCGGAGGGTTTGGTTAAGGGAAAACACTGACAAGAAATTAGACCGATTGATTTATGAGAGGTTCAGGGCTCTGGATTCTGGGAAAAGAGAGGCAGGTACAGCTGCAGCATGAGAGGAAGTGCTGCTTGTGTCCTGTCAAGCGGGAGGTTAACTCTAGCCCAGAGAAGCCCACAGAGGGCCTGTGATAAGCAAATAGCAATATGAATGACTTCCTGTGATGAGGGTCTGGACTGTGGCATCTGTCAGAGAGGATCTACCCCAGCCCACTCGGCATTCATTCACACGCACACTCACGGCCCTACCCAGAAACTCCCTGGTGACGCTGATCTGAATAACATGCATTAGATCTCACAGAGCTGGCCCCTGGGCACTGCCACCCACATAAACAGTCCTGCTGTCTCCCAGCATGCTTCACTCCCACAGCCAGGAGGAGGGGAGGGGGCGCTGATATTGGCAGCAGCTCTGTGATGGCCCCACACTGGAAACTTCATCAGTGAATCATGCTCAGCTCCACTGTGCACAAAGAGAAAGGATAGCAATGAACTTCCTCCCTATCTCTCTTTCACAAACACAACACACACAGAGACACACACAATCTGGTGTCCTTTGCATCAAAGTTCGCACTAAGAAGAAAAAACTGAAAAAAATCTTACGGGGAAAAAAGTTCTGCCACAACAAAAAAATACCCCTGCTTACTCACTCTAGTACTCTCAAGTTCTCTCTTTCTCACACTCTGATATTCTCAACTGTAAGAAGAGGCCCAGTGAAAGCTGAATGCTGACACAATGAAAACGATCTCGTCTGAAGATGGGAACCAATAGAGCATGCATGAACGGAAAAAACTGAAAAAATACTCCTAAATGTCGCTTGCTGATATGAAAGTTACAGCGACTGTTAATCCAAAAATGAACATTTTTTCACTATTTTCGATGTAATGAAAGTGAATGGGAACTGAAAAAGGGGGGGGGGGCACTCTAAAAGAATCGTAAAAGTGTTTATATTCCCGGTCTTCTGAAGTGGTTTTTGTTGGAAAAAATATGTTTTTCACTGAAAGTCTTGACATCCATTCAAGCGGACCTTGTCAAACTCATGAGACAAATCATTCTTTTGAATCGGATATTTCCAAGGAATCAGTTTATCTGGCTTGCAAAACCGCTATGGAATGATTCATTTATGAATTTGACTTAACCCGTTCTTGAGTTTGGAGCCAGTCATTGAATAACCGTTCATTGGAAGAGTTAAGTATTTGTGAATAATGACTTAAATTTCTGTCTGTTCATCACACAATGAAAACTTAAAAGCACAATGAAACAGAAGAAGTGGAAGATCTTCTGTTCTGCACTATGGCATACATCCAAATGTAACAAATTATTGAGAAATCCTGTATGCATCACCAGAGAGAAGTCTTATATTTTCACCTGAAGACTGTGTTATGACATTCTGTTTTAAAATTACAAGGTAAAAAAAAAAAAAAAAAATAGATTGGTTGAAATTTCATTTTATGCCAACTTTTAGTCAAATGAATCAACTATCTTTGAAGCTTTGATGCTCCAGTCTCCATTCATGGTAATTTCACATTAAAAAAATTAACAGAACAAACTGCAAAAATTTCTTCATTCTGTTGCTTGGAAAGGGCAAGTAAACAAAGAGATAACTAAAAAAATTGATTTCTTCAGAATAAACAAAATACATGATAAAAACAGTGGCAATATTTCAGCAAAGAGCTCGGAGATAAAAACAAAACCTTGCCCAAATGTTACACGGGGCACAACAGCGCAAACATACTTCCTGCCACTCTATAAATACAAATGTGAGCTGAGAATGCAGTTTTCTCACGGTTGTATTCTGAGCTAAGTGTTTACAGTACAAGCTAGGCTGCAAACGTGTGTGTATATGTGTGAGTGGCTGGAGGCAGGTAGCTGGGTGCTGTGTGGTACGTGTTTAAAGACGGGCGCGTACGTGCCGACCTGCCCGTGTTGGAGTGTGTGAGTCTGCTGGTGCGGTTGGCCTGATACGTACGTGACCGCAGAACATCATACGACTTTGAGAGAGAGAGAGAAAGAGAGAGAAATAGATAGACAGAATGAGAAAAAGAAAGAGAAAAAGAGCGAAAACAGCAGCACAGGATCCAGCGTGTGGCGCATAATTCAGCGTGGGTACAACATGCAGCCCAGAAACCCACACACAGGTTTCACTTCTGCCTGCTGTGGCAGCAAGTTCACACTTCACACACTGGGTGAAAAGTTCACACGGAGGTCAGGGCACAGCCGTGCACAAACATGGATGACTAGATTGTGTCACACTCAGAAAGAAACCTTATTTGACGCATAAGAATTTCACATGTATAGACTTTAATTTCTCACTAGGAAACAGAAGTTTCTGCATTGCCTTAAATGAACTGGATTGGCTGGAACGGAATTCAACTGTGGGCCTCCTGAGACAAAGGGAAAAGAGACTTCCAGTGTAAATGATTTAAAACAGTGATAAGGCATGGCATTTTTTGGTATTAAATGCGTATGTGTGGCATTTAAAGAGAACTTAGAAAAGAAAAACCAAACAACCACTTTGGTGGGCCAGAGAGGAAAAGGTTCATATCAAGAATCTACCATTTAAATGTTATTGCTGTGTGTGTGTCAGAGCGGCGCTCAGAGCGAGAGCAGCAGAAGGCAGCTGGGTTGGAGGGTGAGGGGGTTGAGTCTTTCTCATGGCCTCTCGGCCCGTGTTGGCCTTTAATTCAGTCGAGCTATTGGTCGAAGGAGCTCAGTGATAGTCACCACCACACAGCAGCCACACAGGCGTTCAGGCACGCTGGAGGCCAGAAAGTGAGAGAGAGAGCGCAAGATGTTGAGTGTCAGTGTACAGTGTTAAATGAAAGTGTCAGAAACTCATGCACCAGTGACTTAGCCAGCCAGCAGAGCGCTGAAGCACGGAGGTCCGCCGCGGAAACAGACGCAGCGCCAGGCTGTTCTGCTAAAGGAAGAGTCTGTCCTCTGCTGGCGGAGATTAACCCTGCAGCACTAAGACAAGGCGATATTCTGAGCTCTTTCATGCAACTTTAAATGTTTTTGAATCTTATATGACTTTATGTTTGCATCACAATATTATATATTCGTAATGACTGCATAGTTATACTTGATACTTGGTCTTTCTGAAACTATTGCACTGGTTGATGATGGTGCCAGCTTCAAAATATACCAACAGCCTTGAAGGATTCAAAACATTTTCTGTTTTAAAAAAAAGCACAAGAATTAGTCATAATTTCAGATATAAATTAATAAGACTATGTACATTTAGTTCGCTATCACTCAAAGCCCAATTATGGATCGTACAGAATAAATAGGAAAGTTGGTGTGCATAGAATAGTAAACATTTTCTATTTTCAAAAACAATATTATGTAATTAAATTAATTATACTATTCATAATTTCATATATGAATTCATAGATTTTGTGTACATTTCTTTTGCTATCACTAGTGCTGGGCAACGATTAATCGTGATTAATCGCATCCAAAATAAACGTTTTTGTGTACATAATATGTGTGAGTGTACTCTGTATATTTATTATGTATAAATAAATACACACACATGCATGTATATATTTAATAAAAATGTTATGTTTATATATTGAATATATTTATATATAATATAAATTAAATGAATATAAATACGTACATGTAAATACATGTAAATATTTTCAAAATATATACTGTATGTGTGTCTTTATATATACATAATAAATATACACAGTACGCACATATATAAACAAAAACTTTTATTTTGGATGCGATTAATCGCGATTAATCGTTGCCCAGCACTACTTTATATTTATACTGTATAATTAACAATTAGTCAGTCAGTATCACAAAATAAACCCTGTAAATCACCCTTATTTTGTGTAAATGACCGTCTGACCATACATTAACCCACTTACCAAGTAAAGCAACATATCAATATATAAGAGGCCACAAATGTGTCAAGAAGAGCACTTCAACTGGTTGCCAAAGCCAACAGTCAAATTGAATGTTCAACAGACAATACAAAATATTTGACCGAAGAATGGCTGATCAATCAGAATCAAATGCATGTTTAGTAAATATCTCAGCATTATATCAGTCACTGGGTGTCCTACTCTCTAGATATTGGCATTAAACCTTTGAAAAACCACCAAAAACACTTTTTTTCCCCCCAACCAAAAACCAACAGCATGCCAACAAGTACAAATAAAGTAAAAGGTGGAAAAACAAACAAAAAAAGTGCTTAGGCCTAGGTCCTCTCTCACACCTAATTTCCTTTAGTCTACTGTTCTAAAAATAAAGCCAGAAAAACATACATAAAAAAGGTAAAGCGTCATTAAAATAAAAGTACGGTACGCTATAAAAATTGCCCTAATATCTCAACGTGAAATGAAGCATAAGTGTGCTTCTCAGTAGTATATCTTGAGTCTGATGGAAGGAAGCAGAGTCTCTGGGTGCTGTTTGAGCTCTGTTTAACGGTCCGACCACCCTCACGATCCTCATCAGTGTCAGGCTTTCTTTATATAAACCAGGGAGAAGTAGTGGGCACTGAACCTTTGCCAAAAGCAGTGAAGCTTTACAAGACAGTAGTCAGGTGTGCCAGCGATCCAGAAATGACTAATAGCGACTACAGTGAATGTGGTCCTCACATATAAATACAGGTTTTTAATGGCTGCGACCCAGAACAGATGATTACAGTGCAGTAAGTGCTCTGGCTGGGTACAGTAGCACCTACTCATCAGCCATAAATCACCTCAAGTACTAACAAAGAGATAAGACTGTTTCTCCATATTATACACACATAAGTGGGATGTATACATAAGCCCTTTGTTAGTAACGAGCTCTAGGTTGTTTATCAAACGAATCACCTGCTAATTCCTGTAATGGGAATCCTGCAGCCCAACAAAACTCTGTTTAAACATTAATCATATGAACAACCAGTTAGCAGCCTAAATAGACTGATGTAAGTCTAATAAAGTTAGAGCATATATGTTACAGTAGCGAAAAATGACTCGCGGTTCAGTAAAAGAGTCAATTGTGGACTCAGTAACTATTGTGAAATATTCAAATGATTGAGCTTGATTCAAAAGGCGAACTCAAGCAAATTCAAAGTGGTTGTGTCCTGAATTCTTTTGTTGAAAGAACCGGTTCATAAGAATTATTTGCTTGTGAACTGGACATCACAGCGTGTGCCGTTTCTTATTGCATGCAAGAAACAAACATTTGTGCTCTAATGAGATGATCTCTAACGAAACAGCAAACGCTTACTTTTTTGACGCATGTACTGATAATAAGTCCCCTAAAAGTAAATTCCCCCAGCAGAGCAGAGCCCATTACAATGTGAGAAAAGGACGGCCGCCACACAACACACTGGCTCTGTCTCAACGGTCTGAATGAAGCACACACAGTCGCACACACGTCATCCCACTGCCCTTTCTAAGAAAACTCACTCAACATAGCTGAGGACACCATACACCTCAAAAACCATACCGGCTTTGTTCTACCAGAACTGTTCCCACACGGGGGCTGCGTGTGTATGTGCGTGCGCTCATGTGTGCGCATGTGGCGAGCGCTGACGAGCAGCGGTAACCAAGGCAACAGAGTGATGATAACTCCCTGCCCACCGATACCCATCTCTCTTGCTTTCACCTCCAGCAGTTGGAGTGAGTCATGATGATGCATTCACTGTTTCCTGTGCAGAAACTCTCTCTGACCTCTACTCAGACTTTCTTTTCCCATGTCTGTTAAATATGGTGTTATATTTTTGTCTTTTAGAGTGCTGGGTAAAAAAACCCAGTGAATTGATGGCCGATATCAATTCTTAAAAATCCCTATATCGATCTTTTATTCTATGCTTATTTTTTTATTCTTTTTTTTTATATTCTATTGCCCTTTCTAAATGTAATGGGATTGTAATGAACTCAAAGTTTGAGCCCTGTTGCTAATTTGTAAAATTGATATTTTCATAATGTACTAAATTAGTTTCTTTGTGAAATCTACAATGCCACAGCATTCATGGAGAATGTGAGTAAGGAGTCTTACTGAATGCCATGCATTAAAAACCAAAAGTAACAGCAAGAAATGTTTTTTTTATTGTGTTGTACTTGCGGACTGCATGCAAAAACAAACATGCAGCATGACCAGTATAGTCCGATTCACAAACAAATGACTCTTACAAGCCGGTTCTGTTTAGTGAGTCAAATACATACAAAGCAAACTAATGCTCCCTGTGAGCCGGTTCTTTTAATGAATAGTTAAAAAATTTCCAACATATTCTTACACATTTTGAAATACAGCTACCATAACTGAATAAGAATCGAAACGGGAATCCAAAACTTGTGAACAGTAATCAATTCAGGAAATTTGTACATATAAGGTACCCAACTGAATCAGAATCAAAAGCTTTTGAATCATACTTGAATGGGGAAATCTGAAAATCTCCCTAATGAACTTAAAGGTGACGTATTATGAAAATCTGACTTTTTCCGTGTTTAAGTGCTATAATCGGGTCCCCAGTGCATTTACCAACACAGAAAACTTGAAAAAGGACAACCCACAAACTTTATTTTGGTAACCCTTTTTCTGCAAGCATATGAAAAAATGAGCACGTCAGATTTCGCTCCCCCTGTGACGTGGTAAGGGGATCTTATATTACCGCCCCTTAATCTGCAAGTTTCCACCCACGGCATCGTCGTTTTGTTTTCGCAAGCAACAACAGTGTACCAGATTTAACGCCATGGCAAAAGTTCGAGCAAAGCATGCTAACTGTTCTATCTTTGGGTGCACCGATGAGCACAGAACACTATCAAAGTCCCTTTCAAGGAAAGTCTGTTCACTCAGCAGCCATATATTAACGCCTTTGGGCAGCTCATACAATACCCAAGTGCTATCTAAATGAATGGGGGAATCCAGAAATCTCCAAAACTGCTCACTCGCAATTAAATTACATATTTCAAATCAGCAACAAAATCTGAAATGAACTGCCCCATGGATGTTGTTTCTTATGCTCAAATAGCATTTAAAAAGCATATTTTTCAGGCTAGACCAGCCAATGCGCATGCGCAATCATAATGCACTCATGACTGTGTTTGCAAATTGGCTGGTCTAGCCTCAGGTTTCTATGGGAACCAGAGCTTCTAACGGCCGCTGCGGTGACACAATGACTTTGCAATCAGCGATTGGCTCTTTCATTTAGAAGGTGGGACTATTCCGCCATATTGCGCGTTGTAGTTTCTCCCATTCAAAAGTATATGAGTGAACCATCTTTGTATTTCTATAGTCTTTGACACTATTTAGAGTCCCAGCCTCAGAGGAGACAAAAGAGCAGTGGATTTATTTATTTGTTTACTGTATATTACGCTGCTGCCACACAGATATAATATAAACATGTGATTTCTTTCCCAGCTGTTTACCTTCACAGACATAATCGACTGTTTTTGTAACTTCTGTGTGTTTTAACATAAACTTGTGTGTATTTGACAGTTTAAGTGCAATAAGACATGAAAGAGAACTTAGTTTAGTACTCACATGCCATGTGACAGACATTTTCTCTGCACGTGCTTCGGATGTGTGCGCTCAGAAAACCGTATATATGAAGTTTAAACTAATATGGTTTAAAACGCATGATTTCAGTGCGATAAACATAATAGTCAAAACCAAACATGTTTTTTTTTAGCAGAGTATCTGAGGTACGAGCTGTAAAGGCCCAGTCCTATAATGGGAAAGGGGGCGGAGAGCAGCAGCTCATTTACATTTAAAGAGACTTGCATGAAAACAGCGTTTTTGCTTCCACTCAAAATGGGCATTTTCAAACTGATATAAATGATCTGTGGGGTATTTTGAGCTGAAACTTCACAGACACATTCTGGGGACACCTGAGACTTATATTACATATTGTACAATAGGGCATATTAGGTCTCCTTTAAGACCAAAAAGAGGGACCAATGGGGATCAATTCTCACTATTAACTAGTTGTTTATTAGCTTGCATATTATTAACATATTGACTGTTTATTAGTACTTATAAAGCACATTTTCTGCATGACCATATTCTACATCCCTAATCCTACCCCATACCTAAACTTAACAACTATCTTACTAACTATTAATAAGCAGCAAATTAGGATTTTGAAGCAAAAGTCGTAGTTAATGGTTTGTTAATAGTGAGAATTGGACCTTAAAATAAAGTGTGACCAATTTACATAATAATTGTAACATTAAGTCACAAACAGTGATGTGACATTGTACGAAGAAAAAAAAAATTCACATGAGCTTGTGAAAGTTTTTTTTTTTTTTTTTTTTTTTATGGATGAAAAATCTGAATACTAAGTTTGAAGGGTGAGAACATCTCTATTTGGCCAGTGTGTGTATTTTCAGGTCCTTATACTGTGGAAAGGCTGTGGTAGAAAATAACATCAGGGGAGGCCCTAGCAGACAGCGTGACAGTAAGACAAAGACATGCTCAGACAAACATCAAGTCACACTGGAGGGGCTGTGAGACAGGGTTACAATATATTACTTAGATGACTTATTTTGTTCGATTCATACTGTACAGTGGCCTCAGAATTGAGGACCCAGGCATGCTCCACCGAGCAGGGGTCTACAAACTTTGTCAGGCAAAGAAGGGCCTCTTTTCTGAGAGCAAAGCAAAGCAAATGCCTATAATATATACAGTATTGTATAAAACTTAGCATTGTATTCTAAGCCAGTTTTATAATTACCTGCATATATTAATGTATGTAGTGCTTGTATGACACTCTTCTGACCCTTGTATGCAGTCAGGGTTAAAAAGTAAACATGGTTTATCACATCTCATGATAAGATCACACACATATATTTGGGCAAAAACAACCAGCCACACTTCTCAGTTGCTCTGATAAAGAGACAGATAGTAGACCATGACGTACACTAGTGGTGACTGAGATACTGGTTAATCTTACTAATAATATTACTGCACCAGAGCTTTGCAGAACTTTGTCGTCCTTTAGCTGATACAGACTTTTTTTACACGTATAAACAAGACTTTAGAAAGAATGAGCAATGAACAAGTGCAACTGGCCTTTGAAGAATTCTGTAACATCATAAACTTCAGAAGACTAGATCAAAGAGTAACTATTTAAACCGCTTGGTGAATTGATGGATAATTTGTATGAATTTGGACGATTCATACTCATTTATATGTTTTTGTACGATCTGCTTATGCCCCACTGAGGGTTAGGTTAGGGATGGACTTTTTAATGTATTTTTTTTAATAGTGTGTGTCTCCTTAGGAATCACATCACAGGGCAATTGCCAGGTCTGCGTAACAAAACCAGCCCAATTGGTACTCAAAATTAGCCCAATCACTAGGCCAATCGCATACTGGGAAAACTGATTAATCAAAAAATTGGTCAAAAAAAATCATGTTCCGGGGGTCCCACCTTGGTTGAAATCGCATTTCGGGGTCAGGGGGCTTCACGGCAACAAAAAACAGTCCATGGCAGCTGTATAAAAGTATCCCAATTCCGTGGGAAAACCGCTGACCTGGCAACTCTGTCACATCACCCAAATTCATGCATTTCAATGAGGTGGCAAAGTTTTCTCATGAGATTGGAAACAAACATATATGAAAGAGGAACTGGTATTTATTAGCATTATAGGGAATGTTTCTTCATATATGGATATAACTGTAATCCTTCTATGTAGTTCTGCTCTGAGAGTCATTCAAGGTGTTTGCCAAAGTGACATCACTAATATTGCACCATAGTGGCAAACAGATGTGCCAAACTACCATTTTCACACAGAAACACACTCAGACATTCACTTCCCTTGTGCAAAATTATTTGCATGCTCCCTCTCTCTCACACACACACACACAAACACACACACTTGTAAACAATAGTTATAATTTAAAATAAGCAATTTTTGAATGAATTTAGCAAGAAGTCTAGACTCAGTAAACATTAAAAATCATAAAACATGGCCACTTATGTTTCAATGCTACAAACTGTCAGTTGCAACACGTCTGTACACAAATGCCTCTGTAAATAAAAATCTGGTTTAAAGACCAATTCATTTTTAAATAATACTTATCATTAACTATTAGATATAACAAGATGCATATTATATAATGTGAAAAAGTATTTCACAATTTAATTGAATTTTTTAAATTAAGCATGATTAAGAATCAACAGTGCCAAGCATTTTATTTAAACTTAAATTAGATTAAATCAATAATTAAATCCATGATATTAATCTAATTATTATTTATTTTGAATACTAAACAGTATTTAATATTCTCACATATCTGTACATTTCAGCTGCAGCTGCTCTTCCTGTTTTTGTATTTAAGAGAAAGATTAAGCAAATTTCCTGTAGTAGAAATTATGAAATATGATGCAAGTTTAATCTGTCAAAAGCCTCCTTTTAAAGTCAATAAATATGAAATATGAAGTTCCTAACTTAGATAATCAAAAAATATCTCTTGAGTAATTTATTTTCCTGTGAACATTTTATAAAAGTCTATGTGCTTGAATAAAACTGATTTAATCATATCATAAGCAAATGAAAATCATATTTTAGGGAACTATTTTAAACTCTAATTGGCCTGCTATTTCATTCCTTGCAAACGGCAACCATATCTCTTCAACCAAGTCACAATCACTCAGATGCGGAAACAAACAGGCAGCGAGAGTTAATTATATACAAATGACACTTGTTTTCTTGAAAGATATGATTAGCACTGTGCCTGCTCCAAAACGTTCCTCTCCACAGAAGATAGGACACATGACAAGAGCGGCACTGCCTCTTTTAGATCATATCATTTGGCTCCAAGTGTTCATATATCTTCTTAAAGAGTGCCGTGACATTTACTGCAGGAAGGAGGCCTTCCAAAGGTTTGAGGGCATGGCAGAGAGTGTGAGTGGGAATTGGTACGCCGCCCTGGAACCAAGTTTTTTCGCTTTGACAAGATGCAAAGGGTTACATAGAGACAACCATTCTGCTGGAAGACAGCTATTAATAAATTAATCGCTCTCTCGAAGCAAAGCAAACATTCATCTTTATTACATGTGATGACTAAGTGATGACTAAGGAAATGGGGTTTAGTTTTATATGTAATGCGTCATTAAATGGGTAATTTTTGCATTTCTTAAAGAGATAAAACAGGCAGCACTCAAGCATATAAAATGCCTTTAGAGCGAGACTCGTCTGTGTTCATGCTACATAGCTAATTCAGGTGATCACAGCGGACTGATCTACAGAGACTGCTTATTGTTGGTATAGCGACTGTTAAAACTTTGAGCATGACGTATGCCTTCATCTGTCTACAGCTGTCAAGAGTCCGCTGAAAGGACAAAGATATTTCAACATAAAATACTGCAAACTGCAGAACTCACACAAACTTCTACATCCTCTAAACCAGAAGTTTTAGTTCAATGTGATGAGAAGAACCAGAGACAAATAGGAACAATAAACAGGGGAGATGCCTGAAATAAGTTGATACGTGCATAAAATATGCTTCCCTGAATATTTTTAGACCAGCGCACTTTGCATGAGAATCTTTTGCATGCATCTTTTTTAACCGAAATCAGGTTAATTCTGTCCAGCAGCAACTGGTAAGTGGAAGCAGTAAGAACAGAGAGAGTTGGTTTCATCAGCTGGCAGCTGGTGCATTTTCAATTCTCTTTCGTCACAAAAGTATATTGGTAAACTGGCATTTACATGTACTCAAAGGATGAGAAGGGTGTTTGGGTTTGCTATGCAAATTTTTCAAAAATCACCTACATGCATATATACAAACACACACACACTTGTTTGAGCTGATGTTGTTTGAGAAACCATAACTCCTTTAAAAACAAAGTATGGCACTTATATCAAGAACATTTTACAAATACAGCAGCCCCAAAAAGTAACTTGTGTCACTAATGTATGGATCTCTTTGCATTCGATAACAAAATAACAAAACAAGTGGCTTTTGTTATAAAGAAATATAGGATGAACATATTAAGTTTGTTAGATTTGACTGGGCTCCACAATACAACTAAAATGCTTGCCAAAAAAAAGAAAAAGAAAAAAGGAAACACTTTATTTTACGGAGTCCTTATTATGTGTATTACATGTGCTTACTATAGTAAGAGCAATAAATTATACATAATTACATACAACTAACCCTAAACCAAACCCTCAGCCTAATCCTAACCAAACAGTAATTACATGTAGTTAATTAATATTGCTCAGTACTGAAATGTATAATTATGCTGTAACAAGGACACCTTAAAATAAAGTGTAACTGCAAAAAACTGCACTGTCAATTAAAATTTAAAAAACAAAACAAAACAAAAAAACATATGTCTGTTCATATGCATATGCATGTGTTTCCATGTTCTATAACAATGGAAACAGCATGAGACATGATGTCTGATTTGCAAATGGTTGTTTTTCATTTTTCAGTCTAGAAGATTCACAAAACAGCCTTGAATACGCTGGTGAATTAGCGGTTTGAATAAGACTTACTCCATAAACTCAGATTTTTGAGTAATTTTACATTAATCAGGAATTGTAACTGTCTGAGAGACTAAGTTTGCAATAAAAGTACAAAAATACCAAGAATTACACACATACAGTACAGTCACCTAGATATCACTTTGTTAAACGTAAATATCAAAATAAGTGAAGCAGGAAAACATAATTTGCAAAAAATAAATAAATAAAATTCAGAGATGGATATGCATGGATTCAAATATTTTTTGGAGTCACTATAAGTGTGTCTATGGTCTGTTTAAAGGACATTTCACAATCAGTAAACATGAGTGATCGCATCAGCTGAGAAAGGTCGAGAGGTTAAGTGAAGGCACAGAGTCTAAACATGCCATGGATGAACTGAAACTTGTTAAGAAGATCACAACACTACAGAAGGAAGCAGCGATAGGTTGTGACCTCTGAGTCAGCTGAGCCGCACTGTGTGTGTATAACTGAAAAATGTATCAGAAACCCCCACCCTACACGATGTGTTTGTGTGGCTTCCCTCTCACTCTTGGTTCCTTGTCTACAGGGGAAGCGGGACAGTGCCAGGGTGCAAAGTTTTATGAGTTGGTCTCGACCGAACTCACCACATTCCCACCGTCCTGCAGCCGAGGGACGTGACTCCAGCCACGCCAGAGCTGCAGCCAAACCACAGCTCACTTTAGGTCACACACAAAAACTCTCATGCTTTTTTTTGTTTTGTTTGTTTTTTTCCGCTCTATGCATATATCTGGCATTTTGACCAACAAGTGTTGAGAGTCTCAACTTTCATAATCAGCTCTGCGTTGGTTAACAATGACTCAACAAATCGAGTGAATAGACAATACATAACAATTAACATGCAAACAGAACCACTTCTGCAATATTTGGCCATATTGTGCAAAATAAATTAAAATATATATATATAAAATATCACTACATTTAACTTTATCAGTTGGTGGTGCCCATCAAGCAAACGTGGTTTTGTCCACTCCCGAACAGTAGACATACCATATATACTAAATTGTTCTAATAGGGAAAAACAACATTATAAAAAATTAGACTTTGTTACATGGGTCTTGTGTGTTCTTTGCTCATTTACATTTTAAATACATGACAGTTCAAGCACATTATGCCTAAATAACCATTAAGAGTCTATAATCTTTTAAAGTAGTGGTTCTCAAACTTTTCATCAAACTGTCCACAAAAAATATACAAAAGGCCCCATGACTTTTCTAGCTATTTGTGATCGATAAGGATTTAAAATTTTCCACCTACAATTTCTACCTGATAAAATATTTTAGAGGCAATGTGTATTAACAAAATATATAAAAATGCCCGTGCAGTTTGCAGGGGTTTTTTAGGTCTAGAAATCACACTATATTTGGGTTGTTCAAGACAGTGGGAATCCTGTTACCCTTAGAGGTTTTCTGTGGTCCCCTGATTGAGAACCACTGTATTAAATGAATAGTCCAATCAATTAATAATAATAATAAATAATACATTTGTTATTTACTAATCCTCATCCTTCTGTATGTTTTTTATGCTAATGTAAACAGTAACATTCTGAAGAATCTTCACGCATCTCCTGCTGTAAAAGGACATTTCATAGTGACCACATCTGGCAAACTATCCAAAACCATACACTTTCATAAAGGTATTCCATAAGACTCAGAAGCTATATTCAAAGTCTTCTAAGGTCATGCAGTGTAAGGAAAAAATAAAATAAGATCCTACTTGCTTTCATATGTCATATGAAGACTGGAAATCGAGTTAAACAGTCATATAAACAACTTTGGTGTTTTTTTTGTCCATTTTTGGCATATGGTTTCAGCATATGGTTTTAGAACAAAATAAGGACGAGTAAATGATGACAGAACTTTAATTTTGGGTAAACTATTCCTTTAAATCAAGCAGTGTTCTCTCAGGGTCTATCAGAAGGTGGGCATCTGCTGAATCATAAACAGTCAAGCATAAATGCTGACCCCTGCTGCATCATGAATGTACCCCCACAGTATGACTCAGATGATGCTGTTAATAGGCTGTTGGGTCTCGACGGCCGAGACTGCTCACTTCTTTCGCAGGACCAATCCCACGCTTGGATCTCTCACCTTACTACGCCTGCAGAACTGCAACCCAGCGGGTCGGACTCAACGAAACCAACCTGAGCCTGTTTAACTTCCAGAACTGCCAGTCCAGCTACTCCAGCCAAAAGAAAATGACAATTATGTTGGAAAAATGTGGCAGCAAAATGACCCTCAAATAGCTGGAATCACATTAGTTCGACAAAGGCCAAGCAACGGTTTTCTCAGCCAACTCCAGACTCCAGATTTATGAGAGCGGACATGAGGAATGTTTGCGGCTGTGCATGCATGATTTAAACACAATTAGTGGTGACTAATATCAGCTTGCAAATTATTATACATGTAGATTAATATCAGCTTTGCTGAGGCCAACATCTAAAACTGATTTTCTGGATTTGATCAGTATGAGATGGACCATGTGTTTAATGATACATTGGCATATGCTCCCAGAGTTTCATCAACGGGCTTTTTTTGAGGTGTGAATGTCAGCCGATGGCAGTTTGGATCATTATATTAAATTATAATATATTTGGCATGTAACTGTTCCCAATCCCAATTAAAATTCCCTGTACTACCCTGTCTACAGTGATTTGCAGTGTCTCCAAGGGAAAACATATTAATTTTCATCAAAAAAAGAAACATATTACACTTGCCTTTTTATTAGCCAAGTATGCAGTAAGCACTCTTCATGTTCTCTTTTTTCCCCACAGGTGGGTTTATAAAGCTGTGTGTTGAGATGTTATAGGACACAGGGCCTTGAGTTGAAAATAAAACTCCACTGTCGCCTTAAATGGATCACTAAGAGGGGAAAAAGCAGAGAAAAAAACTCTTAAGGACACATTAAAATGTCTCAAAAAGGACTTCCTTTCCCTTTCCCGCGCTTACACCGCCATCTTGTGGCGCCGAATATCATTAAGAAGAAGGCTACAGTAAGAAGTTTAGAGACCTGTTGAACGACAAAACGTTGGAAAACAAAAATCATTTGACTAAAAGCCTCTGTGTTGTGGTCAGTTTAGGCCACATTATTAAATACTAGTAGACCAATAAAACAAAAATAAACTATGTTTCTACTTAGTATAAATGTATTTTCTCAAAAATGCAGCAGGACTGTGCAAATAGGCTACATACCATTATTAAAGAATCATCTTTCAGAACACGCCTGACTTTGATCACTCACATGCAGTATTTTTCTTTAACGTCTAAATAGCCTAAATGACATTAAACAGACTGGCGAAAAAAGAACATTAGGATGAATGTGTCTAAATATATTAGTTCTGAATGCCACATTTTAGCACAATGGTCAGAAATAAGACTGTTCAGTCATGATGTAGCCTAAGGACCGACACGTTTTGTTCTACAGCATAAATTTGGCTATTTACAGTCATTTGCTACCTCAAATGTGTTCTTGAATTGGATGTTTACCTACTTAATTTTTTGGATAAATCTGTAGGTAAAATATTAGGCTAGATTGTATTATTTATTAATAAAAACAACAGAAGTCTAGAAAATGTCCCCATTTAGATAAGTAAACATGTTGTTTAATGAGTTGCTAATATGCTAAAAATGGACTACAACAGTTGTTAGATTTGTCAAGCATGTAAACACATCCTTTTGATATTTTATTTAGCATTTTGGTAGCAACGTACATTTTAAACAAAACACATTGGCTTCAAAATTCATGTTTGAAGTAAGTCTATGTATTGTTAAAGAACACAATCTCATCAAGTAATGTGAACCACAGGCCTTATTTTACGTAAGGCCTGTGTTTCACATTCCTTGAAAACCATCATTATAAAATCCCTTAGGAAATTCACAGAGGAACCCAAAATACTAGTTATAACTGATTAACGGTTTATTCTCTAAAATTTGTGTGTATATGTTTATTTTATTTTACTTTAAGTAGAACAGTAAGGAATACTTTATAATACTTAATTATAATACCTAAGTACTTAAATCTGACATGAACCTCATATCAATTTAAACATCAATAAAAATGTATTTACTCATGCAATTAAGTGTTGACACAGATCAGCAGTTATCCCATTTCATTGAAACAAAATAAACCAGTTATTCCAGGGACTGCAGGGTAGCCTAAATTGTAAATATTTTATATCTGTCTGCGGCATATCATTAGATCTTACCTGGACATCCAGATCACTATGCTTGGCTTTTCCTCTGGATTTCTTGACCATCACTGTCGTCGAAAGAGTGTGAGCACTTGTCAACATAATACAGCATGGACAATTCATTGCAGAGGCCTGCGGGGTTTTTGCCAGCACCTGAAATTTCTTGAAACACCCAAACAAGAGACTATTAATGCCCTTGGGGCACTGCCAGTTTATAGCCATCCTTTGTTTTCCCTTTAGAAAAAAATTTCTTCAAGAAGAAAAAGAAAAATTCACAGGAATGATTCTTTACTGGATAAATTTTGCCACAGTAATGGGGTTTTACAATAATGCAAAAAGGTATTTTATGTAAAACCTTATTACTTCTTAATGTTGATAAAAAAATACATTTGTTCTTATTCCCAACTGTCAGAATGTACACATTTCTCCTTATTTCCAAATATCAATACAATAGCACACAACAAAAACTACATATAATTTTAAAATCAAATATGCAATAGAAAGAAAAAATCTTCGTCTTTCTCCATCTTTGCCCAGGTTAGACATGGATATAATACAATGATGTGTAGTGTGTGTGTGTGATAGAGGAAGGAAAGTGGATGAGTCACTCCTGTGAGTCATTAGTTCTATGGGGACAGCAGCAGCACAATCAGAGAGAGTGTGTGTGTGTGTGTGTGTGTTTTAGAGGGGGAGAGAGAAATTTAAGATGCAAGGATGCACAGCTGATCAGGGACCTAAACAGATTTCTTAATTTTAGAAAGCAAAAAGTCTTTGCGACAAATAAAATGTGATTTCCATGTATTATACAACACATTAATATATATGTAATTTGGAATAAGCATCAGAGTGTCAGGAGTTTAATTAAACCGTAATTTGAAATCAAAAAGAGCTGCATTATCATCAATTCTGACCCATACAGAATAGCCTACAGTGTAGCAATAGAATGAATTCTGGGAAACTTTAAAGATGTAAAGCACTCATCCATAATTCAAAGTCACGACTGTATGAACTAGATATGAAATCGAGAGAAGATTAAACATTTTTGTGGAGTGACAAAAATTCAACAAGTGGAGGGAAGACAAACAAAGACCCTAACATACCAGCCCATGTGGTGGGTGTTTTTTCATGCCATGGCCATGGGCCTCTCATTTGGAGGATTGATATAATGGCAGAAACAGAATCAAACAGGCACTGGTATATCTTCTCTGCCTACGTAAGAAAACGTTTGTTCCAGCACATTCATGACTCACAAACCTGCCGCTGCATTCAGAGACCTCAGCATACATAAACCCACAACGCACCAACATTTCCAGTCAATAGCGATAGAGAAATATCTTACAATTAGGCGACGCAACTGACATCTGCTTAGAAAACAGTGAAAAATAAATCTATTCAATTTAATTATTGAAATCAGTTGTCTGAATGAACATTGAGCTGCATATTTCATTTAAATGTCATAATTTTCTATTTATCTATCTATCTATCTATCTATATCTGTGAATTCTGAATAACGTCAGATCTTCTAATTATGGATTAGTTTATTTCCAAAATCTGAAACTTTAAACAAGTAATCTATGGCTCAATATGTAATTTTTAATCTATAACAGTATGACTACTTTTATAATGCCTAATTATAATACCTGATTTCTTAAATCTGACATCCATGAACCTCAGATGCATTCAAACACAGGCTACATAAATATAAATGTATATATTTACTGATAAACTAATATACTGTTACTGTATATGAGTTAAAATAGTACAGCATGACATAAAGCATATACAATTTCTCATTTTTACTATTTGTCTTTGTAAATCTGGTATCCAGCATCACTTCAAATCAAAACCAAGAGAATTTGCTATCTAACAGTAAAGTTTAATGAATATTTATGACTTGCTGCTTTAAAACACAGGCCTTTTGAATTGTTTACTGGAGGTGTAGACACAGCAGATCTGAGTGAATTGATATGATAAAAGTGGTTTTCATGGTGGAGTAAGTCTCGTTACTCCATGGTGCTTTTCCCGGACCTGTTCCTCTGCGCGCTGGCCCCTGGAGAACAGGTTAAGATGAAAGACTGACGCATTTCCCTGAAGCCTGAGATGTGGCTTTGCATCTGCCTCTGTTTTCGCTCCTTAATGTTTTTTTTTTCTTGATAGAGCACATTGCCAGTGACGCATTCTGTCAAGCCTTTTTTTTTTTGTTTTTAGTAATTTAACCAGAGTAGCATTTAAACTCATGTATATAGTGATAAAACATTATCGAGTCAATGTGCTTTAATGCATGCTACCATTTCACCACTCACTAAATGAGTGAGTCAGTCCGAAGGTTTTTGTAGTCAGGCAGTGAGTCATTAGAAAATGTTTTTTTTAATAGTTTTTTTGGAAAGTGCTGTGCGTTTCATGAGACAAGCCAATAACACCTACACCAGCCCAGGATGACATCCTTTCCAGAAACTCTTTGCTCAGAAAACATGATGACTAACGGAAAACTTAAATCTGAATTAAGGGCCATAAGTCACAGGAAGATGTGTGCCACTTGCGGAGGCACGTGCAATGTGTTTTCATATATAAATGGGGACACATGGCTGGTTATCTCCTCAAGTGTCTCGCTGTGGATGAGAATATCCACTAGGCTTTATAGAATCTGGAATCAATAGATGGAGTTCCAATGGTAAGTACAGCTAAAAGATATACTGTAGATTTTGTTCTGTTAAGAATAAATAAGAATGTTTCTAATATCAACACACTGTAAATGGAACTTTTTGATTGTGCATAACTTTAAACTTTAGAAATCTCAAAATGTTTAGGTGCTTATGATTTATTTATATACAAAAGGGTTAAATCTTTGTGTAGTGAAGCTCCATTGACTGCATTTGTGGTATAATGTTAATTAATACAAAAAAATAATTTTGATTTGTCCCTTCTTTTCTTAAAAAAAGGCAAATATTTGGGTTACACTGAGGCACTTACAATGGAATTGAATGGGACCAATCCTTTAATGTTTAAATATAAATTGTTTCAATAGTATAGCCACAAAACGTAATTTATATGTATATTAACAGGATTTTAGTGTCAATGTATATCCGATTTTACAACTTTATTGCCACAATGTCATTAACCCTAAAACCAATTTACCAGCTTTACAGCTTAAATAATACACAATTTTAACAGAATTAATGTGCTTTTATATAATTAAAAGCTTCACATTTCTGCTTTTAAATAATTCAAAACTGGCTCCATTTACTTCTATTGTAAGAGCCCCTCGTAACTTCAATTTTGCCCTATTTTTTTTTTTTTTTTTTTAAGAAAACAAAGGTTGAGTCAAAATTATTTTTTGTGATAATCAATTTTATGCCACAAATACTGTCCATTGAGCTTAATTTCCATTGAATCACTGGAATATTCCTTTAAAGACCACCATATTAAAAAAAAGCACAGAACAGATAAGGTACAAAAAGAAATTTAACAGCTCATTTTATTCAAACGCTATTGAGATACAATTATCCATTATTTGTTAACATGATAACTGATTTTTGCTTTGAACGACATGACTATTTAGCAGGTTTCCCAGCACAAGTCAAATTGTGTCAGAGTGGTTCTTTGTCATGTAAGTTTAACAAAGCATCACCAACTGAACAATATCAAAAGATTCGACAGTTGTCATGCATTTTGTCTGCGTGCTGTGCCGCATGTCAATACATTTCAGATAGAGGATGGATGTTCTGCACCAGAAGGCAGACTGCACCATATCTGTCAGAGGAATGCCTCAGTGAGGCTCAATTTATGCCACGGCTGAGGAGAAGTGAAAGAGGGGGAACGACAGAGCGTGAGATTAAGAGATGGAGAGAGAATACTGATGACTGACTGAAAGGGGAGGAGGAGGCAGAAACTCTGCAGGTGGATACTGAGCCCCGTGGAGCCTCTCTGACAGATGCTGTTGCTGCATGATGGGGAACTGGGCAAGCCTGCTCGGGGTGCTTTGGAGACAGCAATCCACCAAAGACACAAAGAGTGTGGGTACAGAGACTGAGGCAAGGGAACATGGTGTTTAAGTAGGGCAGAGACTGGGGCAAAGCGAGGGAGATCAGGAGGGATGGAGGTAAGGCTCAGAGTAGCTCTCAATGACGTACTACTATTTCATTTTTAATTCACAAGACTAATTATGCCCCGCTCGAGATGGCGAGAATCAATGGCTGCCTCTGGATCAGCATGACCGTGATTGCTTCAGAGTGCACATCTTTTATTAATGGCACTCTCATAAGTTTGCATAGCTCACGCTGCGTTTCTGCCTTGTTTTCCAACACGATCAGTTCGCAGCTACGGGAGACTCGTCTTTGAAGAAGTCTGTGAAGATTGAAGAGAATGGGGACTAAAGATTGCTGGGTTTTAAGTAAACTAGAATGATGAAAACTACATCATTTGTGTCTTTTTTGACATTAAAAAGAGAAGAAAAAAAACAGCAGTGGTGTATATACATATTGTGACTATAACTGATGTCAAAAGAGCCTTTCATGTTCTATATGTAAAAATGTATACACACATATATGTATACACATACAATAAAAATATTAAACAAAATTGTCTGAAAAGTAGACAAAGAAGACTTAAAATAAACTTTTTTTAAAGTATTTTTAAGTAGACTTGATATATATGTATAGTGTGAAGTCAGCTAAAATGGGCTATCAGGTAAAATGGGCCAAATAAGGTTGTAGCATCATATCTCTTTAAATTTTTACAGAAAATCACAATAACTGATCTTGCATTGTTGCTTCAACACTTGTTAACATGTAACAATAATTTTTATTGGTCTGAATTTTTTTTAAGGCGGGCAGGGCAGAGTGTTACACGGAGCTCGTCAGAGAAATTGTAAGGTAATTGAGCCTGACATAGTAAATTTCATTCATCACTAATAAGGGTACTAAAGCAATTATAAGTAAGCTTACCAACAAAGCAAATGTTTATGAACAATGTTTTGACATGGTCTTTCAAATAAAAAAAAGTTTAATTTATAAAATAAACTTTGATTTTTGTGAAAAAGGTAGAAATGGCTAGGTAGAAATGGCTGTATGGCAGGAGGACAAGCAAAGAAAGGAAACAGAGACACAAGAAGAGAGAAGAGAAAGGGAAAGAAAGGAAGATGAATGGGCTGCACACACACACACACACACACTTTTACACAGAAATTGAGGGTGAAAATAGGTTTATAGGCCTACTGTAGATATGTATCCATACAAAATCTTAACAGTCTTTAAAAAAATGCAAGCATACACACATACATGCACACAAAAGACACCAATGCACAGAAACACACACCTAAACAACATGATCAGATCATTTTTAATTGCATTGTTTAATTAAATATTCATTCAACTTTTTATGTAAAGAAATACATTTATGGTGTTGCTATGGCACACTAAAGACCATAGTATCAATTTACTGTTAAAAATAAAATGATTTAAACTGAAATTACCTGTGTTGTTCACTTTTTATACTGGCCCATTTTAACTGAACAGCTGGCCCATTTTACCTGAATGTTGTGCTGTGGCTCAAGAAGGTACCTGCTGATAATCTAACTATCATAATTTTAAAACTTTTATACTTTTTCACATTTAAAAAAATATAAATATATTTAAGAGCCCCATGCTAATCTATAAGATTATCATTAGATCTCATGCATAGCTTATTTGATGGTATTATAAGTCATTTTTCCAAAACGTGGCCCATTTTAGCTGACTTCATCCTATATATATATATATATATATATATATATATATATATATATATATATATATATACTTCAAAAACATGTTTATATGTATCAAAAATGTGTATTGATATATTTACATTAATGTGTGTGTGCATTTACACACACATACAGATTTCTACATATATGTGTGTATTTATGTATAATTAATGTGTACACGTTTTACACACACACACACACACACACAGACACACTCACATTTTTATGTGCATAAATAAAAATGAAAATTAAAAACTAGACATATGTAAACTTAAACTAGAAAATGTGTGAAACACACACACACACACACAAAAACTGAAATTTGTCAAAATTAACTGAGGTAAGTTCTTACTTTAAGTGCCCAGTGTCCTTAAAGTGGAAATGAAGCAGTCAGTCAAGTCTACATTATTTAGGAAAATAACTTCTATTTTAATAATAAAAAAATATATATATAACAAATATGATTAATGTAACCATTTTAAATAAAAAAGGTTGTTTTGTTATAGCTTTTGGAGCAAGGGCGCTGCCATCTTGCAGTACCACCGCGTGTGACGTCACGGGGTTGGTTTGCTCCAATGGCCAGTATAGTAATATAAGCATTTCTTTACATTTTGAACACACACTTGTTTTGAAATGACCTTGCACTGTTGAGTCCATAATAAGTGCAATTGCCTATGCATTTGAGCTGATACGGCGATGGGACTGAGCAGTATTAGGGGTTGGAGAAGGTCAAACCAGAACCTGCTCTTTTGTTACTCCTCAAGACAGTCATTCCGATGTGCTTTTGTGTGCATTTGCTGATGAAGGCACAAAAGAAAGCTCAATTTGGTACTCATGTGCTGTCCGAGCCGAGCTGTGGCTTTTTGTGTGCGCGGCACCGCCGGCGCGAACAGAAATGATCTATCACAACGCATGAGCACCGTATTTAAATCTTTCAGAAAAGGTCTATCACAGCGTGTAAGTACCACACTGAAATCTATTTTCGTGCTGTCTCATACTTGAATGGCTTAAAACACTTTAATATTTAAAATGACAAGGCTTAAAGCAGCACCGGCCCGATCGTTCAGATAGGTGATTACTTAAACACTACTGTTAACAGCAGGAAAGCTAATTGTATTTGCAGGTGAACATAAAATATGATACATACAACTGGTGAACCAGTCAATGAAATGCAAATGTCTGGATGGTCTGAATAACGATAAAATGCGACATGAATGATACTGTATGAAGCGTTGTTTGTTTACATCAAGTTGCGCCTCGCATTATGAAAACAATGTTTGGGATACCACAATCAAAACTTAGCATATAGACAGTTTGATGTTGAATATTCATCCAAATGATGGTGAAAACCAAATTATTTGTGTGTTAAAATAACATTTGTGTGTTCAAAATGTAAAGAAATGCTTATATTACTATACTGGCCATCGGAGCGAACCAACCCAGTGACGTCACACGCCGTGGTACTGCAAGATGGCAGCGCACTTGCTCCAAAAGCTATAACAAAACAACTTTTTTTTCTTTAAAATGGTTACATTAATCATGTTTGTTAGATATTTTTTAATCAAAGTGGAAATCACTTTACTAAATAATGTAAACTTAACTGACTGCTTCACTTCCACTTGTCTTACCAATTATACACACAAATCTATATCACTGAATGTTGATAAGAATGCAGAAAAGGTCAATTATATTTCTATTGCTTTTATCAGCTATACCTATTAACTCAAAAAATTAAGTTTCTGGTTGTATCCACCTGAATGTGAACTTTAAAGGAGGCCTAATGTCAGAATTAGGTGGAGTAATCAGTGGAAATCACAGGTGATTCATAAGGGACACAATGCGGTGTGTGAGCGTGAGATCCCAGGTACAAGGAAACAAATGAGAGCAAACAAATCCAAGTGTCAGGGAAGAGGTGAATGAGGTGGTTGTATGTGTGGGCGATCATGTTTAGTAGAGAGTGGGATCAGGAGAGTGTGGGTGGAAGTGACAAGAGAGGAGAGAAAGTGACAGGGGAAGTACGAGGGATTGGCATTGCCGACGAGAGTTGAAAGCCAATCGGTGTGAGGTGAATCATAGTGAGCAAAACTACACGACGACAGGGCAAACACACACGCCATTCCCAATTCCCATTCTCTGAATGCCTGGTTGCTGCTAAACTCTAGTTAACATTCAGAAAATCAGGATGATAGACGTAATCTTCACAGCTGAATGAGAAGGAATACTCAGTTTGACTTCTTGCAATGACAAACCAGAATGATAGAAATGTGAAATCATTTAAAAATCTGGTTTACATCATATATGGTTTAAAAAACTCCTAAGAAATAATATTATTTGTGATGTAAGTTTTATATTTTTTTTTTTGTAAAATGTTCATAACATTTTTACCAAAAAGTATATATAATAACATTAAAAAAGTCAAGTGTGTAACCATGTAATAAAAAGTATATATAGTATGTTATTTTTAAATTGTATAAATATAAAAGGCTTAAGTTTTCATGACACATGGCAATATAATAGTTTTCAACGTACGTTGCACCACACACACTGACTTTCATTTGGCGGACAAAAGTTCTTCAGTTTTCCTTTCTGTTTTTTGTTTAAAACGCTTACATCCTAAAAAATATCATATTCCAGGACTGCTTCATTGCTTATTTTTTAAAAACTAATAATAAATAATCCCAACCTACTAAATTCAGAATATTTTTCAGTAGTTTCAGACTTTTTTCTTTTTTTACAATCTCTAGACAGTTACACTACCTAGACATGTTAGTCCCACAGAAAATATTAAAATGAATTTTAGCTCAAGACTATGAATGAATACATGTTCATTATAGAAGATGTATTCATACGGTACATAAATACATTGCTGTAGACTATAACCTGCTCAGGAGACTGATATTAACTGACAAGTTCACTCACAGATTGAAAATTCTTCATTTTTCATTTTCACTCTCACGCCATTCTAAACCTGCATGACTTATTTCTTCAAGTGAGACATAAAAAAGATATTTTGAGAAATGTCTGTGGGTTTTTTTTTTTATACATTGGTGACAATGTCAAGACAATGGTCACCTAAACTGTTTGGTTACCAACATTCATCAAAATATCTTCTTGTGTTTCACACAAGAGAGAAAATCATACAGGTTTAGAACGACACGAGGGTGAGTAATTGATTACAGAATGTTTAATTTCTATGTGAACTGTGCCTTTAAAATTTGTATATTTTCCCCAGATGCCTTAATATCACGATGTTAGCGCTGTGATTCGTGAATAATTGAAATAAAAAGCATATTCTCCGTATCATCTCTGGACCCGAGTCGTGAAGGTCTTTTACGCATTTTCTGTGTGACCCTCTCTATCCAGCGCGCGCAGCCCGGTGAGCGACGTCATACAGCACGTCCGAAGCGCGATGCTGCTGATGTTTTTCAATGAATGAGATCCCCCTCCCATCCGCATTACTATCACTACAGGCTGTCTATAAATTGCGAACGATGGGAGAACCCGTTCAATTTCACAAGTGTCATCGACGGCAAGAGAGTGAGTGGATACAGACGTTACACTTGCCATTCAGCGTCGTTTCTCTCCAGCAGAGGTAACGAATAATGCACTGAAGTTGACAGTAACGCTGTTACTTTGGTGATGCCAGCTGAGAAGTTTCTGGAGTTGAATTTGGACAGCTTTAATACGAGGTAAGTGACTTTTTTTTGCCAATAAACGCTAGGGCTGCAATGAAACAGAAACAATTATTCTCATATTATCATTTTGTAAAAATAAAATAATTCAGGATACAGCAGAATATTGAAATATATCCGTGATTTATGGCGTGTCAATGGTCTTCCCGGTTATATTTCGTGGATGTGAGCGACTGAAAGTTACTGCAGTGTGACTCACTTTTGCGCACATGTGAAGTGATAGATCAGAAACCAGAGAGTCTCTTAGAAAGTCAAAGACACATCTAGTCATGTACATACAATAAATCTTATCATTTTATTGGCTAAATCTCATTTTTTTTATGCTTTATATTCTTTTAGAACTCACATCGGCCCTAACAAGACAATAAAAACTAACGACTTGCAATCTGTTTCATATTTTTTATTATCTGACTAGTATAGGAATATTGAATTACATTCATGATGGATGTATTAAATGTATTTGTTACAGTCATGATGTACAATTTCGAAAAAAAAAAAGAGTCAGGGAAATTTTCAAGGTTGCTTTGGATGCTATACTAAACGTGAATACAAATCTGTGCTGAAAAGTATGCGGCAGCTATATCTAATAAATGTCATATTTATAGCGCATCAGAAGCATTTCTATACATATGAAACACTCCTATTTGCCCGCTACTACAGACTTATTTGATAAAGACTTTAAAGCACAGTAAGCGCAAATGAGCGTTAATAGCGGAATGAATTATTTCTACATGTAAAAATGCATAGATATAATATTAAAAGCACTAAGATAAAGATCTTAAATCTCAAACACGTTCATATTACGCATGCATGTATCCAGCTGTTCTTTTCCGCCGTCCGTGCGACATGATTCATGTTATCTAACACCTGCCACTTGCCATTTCCGACTTCCGTTGAGGGGAAAAAGACGAGCCTACAGTGTCGCTCTATGCCTTTCTCCAGCTTTTTAATTTTGAATTTACAATATCGTGACGTACTTTCAGATGAAGTCAATCCTGCGTCATTCCTGCGCACACGCCGACGATTTCCAGCAGTCCGTCGGTATCACTTAAAGAGACAGCGCGCGTGTGGCGCATGCGCAGCCGTCCACCTAGCGCCTCACGAGGGGTCGCAATGCGGGAGGTAGGGGGTTTCTGAGGGGGTGGGAACAACGTGGAGATCATCCAAAACTCTCCACACGAGCTTTGCAGAATAATTCGGCTTTGAATTCACACTCTTGTCGTTATCTCCTCACTGACATCACGCAGGGATTACCCCTCATGTTTATTGAACAGGAGATTGCATGAGGAGAAAGGCTAAAATGAAATCTTGGGATGGGTTCTAGTAATGCAGGCAAGCACGAATAAGTCATAGGCTACTTTACTTTAAAAGAATAAAATAAACGTGTAAGGTTCCAGAACATCAACATTTCAACTCAACTGTCAACTGTTTTCAATTGTTTACTCTTATTTCTCTCCATCTGCACATTCGCCAGCAGCCTAATCCTGACTAATTAAATTAAATCTAGCTATTTTTATTATTACTACAATAATCACAAATGCATAACTATTTTGAAGTGATAAAAATGGACAGCACACGCAACACATGCATTTCAAGCAGAAAACAAACCATAATCTTTGAAACTTAAAGGGATATTTCACCCAAAAATGAAAATTCTGTCATAAATTACTCACCCTCATGTCGTTTTGAATTGGTGAGACATTCTTTCTTCTGTGGAACATAAAAGAAGATAATTTGAGAAATGTCTCAGTGTCTTTTTGTTCACACAATGGAAGTCAATGGTAACCAAAACAGTTTGGTTACTGACATTCTCCACAATATCTTCTTTTACGTTCTGCAAAAGAAAGAAAGTCATACAGGTTTGAAACAACATGAGGGTGAGTAAATGATAACAGAATTTGAATTTTTAAATGAACTATTCCTTCTAAAAGGGAAGTTACCCAAAAATGAAACACTCATGTTGTTCCAAACTTGTATGACTGACTTTTAGAATTGCATCATTTTGTTATACAAATAAAATCCTCACATCTGAGGCTATTCTACATAAATCTACTTGTGTTTTTACAATGGGTTTGATTTGAAACAACCTGAAGATAAGTAAATTATGACAAAAAGTCAATTATTGGGTTACTATTCATTTAAAAACGGATTTAGTCAGCATATAGAAAAGTCCCATTGTTTTCTGTCAACTAGCAGAGTCTTTCGCAAGTCATATTTGATTTTCAAATCTCATCTCCGAAATGAAAAAGAGTTCTATGATTTGACAGCACTTTCAATCGCTCACCTCTTTGAATGCAAATGAAGGCCACTTATAAAAGCTTACAGTTAGTCACTGAGCATTGCATTAACAGAAATACTGAGCAACACAACAGCAACAGCAAAAAAGATCCTATAAAATGACTACAGGGTCACACCAAGCGCCACCTCTAAGTGACACTTTAGTTTTTCCTCTCGGCTCCGGCGGCAGTCAGTTTATGATGTCACGGCACATGACATCAACAGCATGGACGTCACTGTTATGTTACTGAATTAGGCTTGCATAACCCCCTACCATCACAACCACCAACAGCTAATATCCTGAGAGTGAGTCAATCTGATAATCTCCACTGCAATCAATACAGAGTTGTGGAAGCCAGCCATGCCATTATGGACTCTTGTGGTGTCATTCCAGGCCAAGAAAACTGCTTTCCTATTTATAGTTGCCATCTGAGATGATTGCTTATTGTTTAGAGAGTTTTTCAGATAGTTAGATAGCTATTTTGTGTATCAAAATACTAAAATTTAAATGAATATAAATGCTTCTTAAATGATTTTTTATTTATTTTCAAGGCTCAGAAACAAGACGTATAATAGTAAATACATGGAAAAAGTACATTCGAAAAGTGTGAATGTGTCCAAGGTCAGTGCATCAATACCTTGGCTCTAGACTGCTTACTGCTAAATGTGCCTGAAAGTACAGTAACAGTCTACAGTCATGGCTACTGACGTCTGGCAACATTCCACAGACTATTCAACTGCTGAAAGAATACAGAGAACCTTGTAAAGTCCACACAGGCCTGGTTAGTACAGCTTTAAGAACGCTGAGCAGGAATCTGTGTCATCTACCCTGGAAACCCCTGTGCTGAATATGTGGGCCGTGTCGTAGCCAGCCAGCCAATCAGGTTAACTCGTCTATAGTTTCCATTGCAAACCCTTCTTTCCTCTCTTGCTGTCTCCATGGTGACCGTGGCATTAGATTGTTACTGTAGCAACAGCACTTCTGGTAACAGTCTACAGCCATGGTCGCTAGGGGGCAGAAACTTCAGCATCTCACACATCCGTTCTCTAAATGTTTTATAAGCCACGAATGGTCTTTCATTTATTATTGCTATTATTTTTTTTCTGTATTTAGTACATACTAAATTCATACCAGAGTGAATTATTTTATTTTATTTACTCAATTCATAACAGGGTGAATTATTTATTTTATTTTATTTACTCAATTCATACCAGGGTGAATATATGTATTATTTTATTTTATTTTATTAAGGAGCTTTGATCAATGGAAACACCTCTTTCCACCAACTCAGACACTCTGTCCAGACACTGTTACTTTTAATTTATTTTATTCTGTATTTAGTGCATTATTAAACTCACACTAGGGTGTATTATTACTATATATATTTATATATATATATTAAATTACCTAGCTTTGATCAATAGAAATGTCTCTTCTGTGTACCAGTTTGCATACACTACACACAAAAAATGTTGAAATATATTTTTCAGGCCTTTGGCATCCTATTTTCATCATATAGTACATGCCCTACATTTAATTTTGTATATTAATTAGGATGGGTAGTGTGAGAATTGGGACACAGCCAGAGTGATCACTTGAGCGCTCATCTGCTGCCTGTGTTAAGGTGCTATATTTTGCTGTATATTTTGTTAGAAAGTTTAGTTACAGTAATATATAAGTTAAATCAAATGTCTAACCTTAACTCCTCAGATGTGGACACATATTTTAATGTTAAGTTCTGGAAACCACAGCACACATTTATTTACTATGAATTAAGCACTATCCTTAGAGTATTTAAATAAATTTGCTATTTGTTTGTCAGTTGTTAAATGGAAAAGTGCAAGTGTAAAATGTGGGGCACAATTTGAAATATGTTTCTGAATTAAATGGCCTAGATTATAATCAAATCTTATCATTTTAATTAGGCAGTATTTTGTTACTTAGTCAAAGATGTAACTTTTCACACTGAGAAATTACTAGTTATTTTACAATTACAAAGAAATGTAAGTAACACATTGAATTAAACATGACATTCTGAAGTAGAAAAAATGAAATAGTATTTTCTCATGAAACATACTTTAAATTTTTTTTATTAATTTATAAATTTTTATTATTATTTTTTTAAATTTTTTTTACAGTGCATATGTGTTAACTATTTATCACAACACTACATTTATACTGTAAGGCAGGGATGAGCAACTTTGGTTCTGAAGGGCAACTGTCCTGCAAACACATTTCAAACACATTTCAGCTATCTAATCAAAGATGATAGAAAAATAAATACATAAAAAAATAACAGGCAGGTGTGTTTGTTTAGTGATGTAAGTAATATCTGTGAGATAGTGGCCTTCCAGAAGCAGAGTTGAGTTGCCCATTTCTGCTGTAAAGTGTAGTGTTGGTCAGAGATTATGGACATAACTGTCCGATGCATTGAAATTTAGCTCAGATTAGGTCAATTATCAGACCTCTACCTCTACTAAAACAATATTTCATACTGTATATTGAGCACTTACATATTGTATTAATATTGGCCATAAATGTATATTGTCTATTGTCTTTTTCATATGAACAATGTATATAATCTTTGTAATGCAATGCAGTTTCATTGGTTATATATTTTTGTAAGAACAAGTACAATGTATAATATACATGGTTATAATAAATAAAGTAATTTCATAATTCAATGACAATCTCTTTTGTTAATGCAAAATTAAATGATTAATTTGTACAGGTAGGTAAGTGGTTTGTAAATCATGACTCCCTGTGAAGCAAATGTCAACATGATGCTCCAGAACACACACACACACACACACACACACACACACACAGAGTTTACTGAGAGTCTCTATAGATGTAATTTTTTTTTATATTATTAAAAAAGAAACCATTAGACCACAGACAACCATTTTTGAACACTCTTTAGTATGTTTTTAAAGCCATTTGGTTTATGAGAACACAATTGTTTTAAACCATGTATAAAAGCACACACACAAACACACATTCACATACACAAAACATTGAGTTGTTTTTAAATGTTATAAATAAATGTGAATAATCTTACAAGATTCTTACTGGGAAAGGGCATATCAGCATTCCAGTAATATTCAAAAAAGAGAAGCATTTTGGTCTAATCCATTTCACTGTTTTTCATTTAACTAAATAATTGTAATTGGTATTTAATATGTATTCACTGTGTTTGTGTGTTAAGTCAATTAATTAAAGTCAATCAGAGAGAGTGAGTTTCTGTGAATCTGCATATTAAATCTGGAGTGAATGGCCATAGGCTTTTTCATTAATATTTAAGTAGACCCAGGAAAGGCATTTTAGTGAATTAAAATGACAAAACATGGTTTGAGATTACTAGGTTTACTCATTCTGTACCCTTGGAGGAACAATTAATGTAAGTAGAATCAGATGTGGTTGTATTTACTCAGATGAGTAGATATAATTAAAAAAACAAGTATATTTAAATGTTTAGTCAAATCACTAATATATAAACAAAATCATACAAATCGCATTTGTAACTATCTTGAAGGTGTTTTTCTACTAAAGTGAGTTACAATAAAGGTCATGCATTCTGTCTGTATGGAGTATTTTTCCTTGTGCAGACACAGTCATCGTCACATGCCGATGAACAGATTTTCTAAGCATGTCTGAGAGAAAAATCACGACCAAACAGGGACACCCTAACTGGACTGTCCTTTAAAACCAGAGCTTCAAGAAAGATTGTTAATAGAAATACGTATGATTCACCAAGCCTGTAACTCCAACAGCCGGTAATAATGTAAAGGAAGATGCTAGAGGAAAGAAGTGGCCAGCGGTGGTAAAATTCAATTGTAGTATTGTTTGTTGGATTGTGTAGAGGTGTTTTTGGCCGTATCATACAGGACAGACTGACCTCCCACACATAATTACTCATCTCCTTTCAACACTTGATATTTCTCCCTCACTTTCACAGTTCATTTTCATCCACCTTTTTTGTACATCTCCAACTTGTCTCATTTCAGCTCTATATGATTCACTTTAACAGATTATAATTTCTCTGAAACTATAACACAAGGCTTCAGATCACATTTACATTAACATTACATTTACATTTAGTCATTTAGCAGATGCTTTTATCCAAAGCAACTTACAGATGAGGACAATAGAAGCAATCAAAATTAACAATAGAGCAATATTGACTCGGTTAGCCTAACGCAGTACATGTAGCAAGGTTTTTTTTTTTAAATTGTTTTTATTTATATAATAAATAAAAAGAAAACAAGTAGATAGAATAGAAAAGACTAGTGTTAGAGGTTCAAGTGTTTTTTTTTTTTAAATAAAAAAAGACAACAAACATAGAATTAGAATTTCATTTCATTCCTAACTGGACTGTCATTTTGATCAATTTTGGTCCTCTTATTTTCTCTTTCTACGTTTTAAAAAATCAGAAAACGATGTTTAAGGTATTACAACACCATGTATTTTGCAGTTCATAACTGAACATAGGCCTACAACTAACTAAGGCCTACATTTAATCTACCAGCCTGCTGCAACGACATCAATCACTGATAACCAGTGTTAAAATTCAGGTAGTAAAATGATGAACTAAAGTTATTCAATGACATTCACTGACTGCACAGTGTTACCCACAGTATATCAGGGCAACACGCGATATTAAAATAATGACATATTACCTAAATAAAACAACAACATAATGCACATAACTTACTGTAATAAAAACACCATATTTTTAAAAACAGTCATTTAAAATGACATTCTGTCATGAATCTGGTCCATGGACTTACATCTGCTAGCCACCAGAGGTCACTCTTCCGTTACATTGACTCTCACACTACACAGACTGTTACATGTCACTCCGGACTACATTTCCCAGCAGCCATTTCACTAATCACATGCTCACACCTGAGACCCATCACACAATCACACACCCTACATAAGCTTTGGACTTCCTCGTTCTAATCGCCGAGTATTGTTCTGTGTTTATCGCTCTCCTAGTGATAGCTGCGATACGGAGCCATTTCGTGTTTCCTTAGTCTTAGTCTAGTTTATCCTGGTTATTACCCGAGTCATTCGTGTTCTGATCCTAGCCTGTGTATCTCGTTTCTTGTCTGTTCTCTGCCTGCCCTGAAGTTTATAGCCTGCCTTGGATATATATCTCTCTCGTCTCGTTGTTTGGACTCTGTTTGCCCCTGCCTGGACCATTGCTCGTGTTCCTGGTTTACCCCTCTTGTCAAGCCCTCTGGATATTGTTCGCCGATCGAAGACCACACCTGTTTACTTGAGTGCTCATCTGTCTTGCCCTCAAGATACATGTTTGCCATTTGATCGACCCTGCCCGTGTTTTGACCATGTCTATTAATTAAAGCTTGCGTATGGATCCGCACGTCTCTCGTCTCGTTCGCCCTGTTACAGAACACTCGGCCTCACAAGGATCCAGCAGCTTTTCCGTGGAACATTGGCCAGGTATGGACACCGCAAGGATTTTGTTAGCCCTTAAACAAGGCCCGCGAACACTGGAGAGCTATATCTGGGAATTTTTAGCAATCGCAAACAATTCTGATCTACTGGACTGTCTTTTGATAGAGTTTTTTTGTGATGGTCTGAATTAACCTCTGCGATCTGAGTTTAGACACGAGGGTCCGCGTTCGTCACTCGTTCAGTTTATGGATTATGCTTTGTTGACTGTTGGCTCTTTGTTTACTGTGGGTTTCGCGGAGGAAGAACGCGACACCGCATCAGTGACTGAAATGGCGGCCACACCGGAGCGCGCTCACATAACGGCGGCGACAGCAGAGCCCGTTCGCAAAATGGCGGCCACAACAATGCTCCGTCATGTCACTGCTGCCATTCATGAGTCAAGTCGTCTCAGCTGATCTCCCAAAGTCTTGTCACATCACAGCTGATCTCCCAGAGTCTCGTCACGTCTCAACTGATCATCCACAGTCTCGTCACATCACAGCTGATCTTCCAGATCGTCAAGGTCAGTCTTTCGGTATCCCAGTCTGATGTCTAGTGTGAGGGATTTACCACTGGTGTCTGCACGCACAGCTGGCATCCCCAAACCCACTCACTCTAACCCTCCTGTTCCTGAACTAATTCCCTTGTCCGAAGTGCTTCCCATGATGGGAATTGCTTTATGTTGCGTTTGGCTGCGTACACCACCACAGAACTGCCAGAGGTGGCAGCGTCCACTGAGATGTCTCCAGAGATGGCGGCTGATGCTGCAGAACCTCTTGGGGTAGTGACGCTCGCTGCTGTGTTCTCCGAGGCGAGGGCACCCGCTGCAGCTTCTCCAGAGGTTGTGGCACATGCTCGCTTCAGCTCCTTGTATGGTGGTGGCGTCCAGCAATGTTCTCTCAGCCTGTCGTGTTGCGGTTGAAGAGACTGTTACTGCTGTAGAATCTCCAGAGGTGGCGGCTACCGCTGCAGAACCTCCGGAGGTGTCAGTGGTATCCACTCACCAACTCTCAATCCTGTCCTGTCACGGCTATTGAGGCCACCCATGAACCCTAGTCTGGTCCTGTCATGGCTATGGAGGCCGTCTGTGAATCCTCGTCCTGTCCTGTCACGGCTATGGAGGCCGTCTGTGAAATCTCTGCCTGTCCTGTCACGGGTATGGAGGCCATCAGTGAACTCTTGCATTGCTCTGAACCGGCCGATGAGGCCATCTCCGAACTCTCCTCCTGTTCTGAATCAGCCATGCAGGCTGATTGTGATCTATTTAGATGTTGATTTTGAACTCTCTGTCTTGCCAGTTACTGTCAATCAGTCCGATCATGAACTGTCAGTCTGTCCAGGATCAATCTATGAATCAGTTTTTGAATTGTCTGTCTGTCCTAATGCTTCTGTTGAGTCTGAATTTTAACTATCTGTCGGTTCTGATTTAGTCTTTGAGTCTGTTGTTGAACAATCCGTCTGTCCAATTTCTATTAACGGGTCTGAGTGTGAATTGTTGGTCTATCAAGTTTCAGTCACTGAAATGTCTACCAGTCCAGCTTCAGTTAATACATCTAATTATGAACTGTCGGTCTATCCAGCCTCAATCACTGAACTGTCTACCAATCCAGGACCAGTCAATGCATTCAATTGTGAACTGTCTTTTGGTTTAAATTCTGCAGTCAAATCTGATGCTGAATTATCTGTCTGTCCAGTTTCAGCCTATGAGCTTACTTATGAACTGTCTGCCCGCTCAGTTCTTGTGTTCCTCGCCTCGGTCATTGAGACCGTATATGCTCTCTCTGGTTTTTGTGTCTCAGTTTTCCCTAGGCATCAATCTCTGCCATGGTGCACTCCTGATCCATTGTGGTGCTCTCCTGATCCGTCGTGGTGTTCTCCTGATCCGTCGTGGTGCTCTCCTGATCCACCGTGGTGCTCTCCTGATCCGTCGTGGTGCTTCCCTGATCCGTCGTGGTGCTCTCCTGTTCCGTGGTGGTGCTCTCCTGATCCGTCGTGGTGCTCTCCTGTTCCGTCGTGGTGTTCTCCTGTTCCATCGTGGTGCTCTCCTGATCCGTTGTGGTGCTCTTCTGTTCCGCCCTGGTGGGGCTCCTGCTCCGTCTGCTCCGCCGTGGAGGTTTTCTGCGCCGTCTGCTCCGCCGTGGTGGTCGGCTTTCTGGCTCTGGTGGTCTTCTGCTCCGTCTGCTCCGCCGTGGTGGCCTTCTGTCCTGCTCTGGTGGTTTTCTGCTCCGCCGTGCGGATCCTAAGACCCGTCTGCTCTGCTATGGTGGTCCTCAGCTCCACCCGTTCTGCCGGCTCCATCACGGTTCCCTGTTTTGCCGGTCCTGCCTCAGTCCCAAGGTCTTACACCTTTACATGGACCTGGCCCTCCATCCCTCCCCCTGTTCTGCCTCCGCTCCACCGCCCTCCTGGATTGTGTATTGTTTAGAGCGTCTGGAAGTCGCTCCTTGGGGGGGGGGGGGGGGGGACTGTTACATATCACTCCAGACTACATTTCCCAGCAGCCACTTCACTAATCACACGCTCACATCTGAGACCCATCACACAATTACACACCCTACATCAGCTTTGGACTTCCTCATTCTAATTGCCGAGTACTGTTCTGCGTTTATCGCTCTCCTAGCGATAGCTGCGATACGGAGCCATTCCGTGTTTCCGTAGTCTTAGTCTAGTTTATCCTGGTTATTACCTGAGTCATTCGTGTTCTGATCCTAGCCAGTGTATCTCGTTTCTTGTCTGTTCTCTGCCTGCCCTGAAGTTTATAGCCTGCCTTGGATATATCGTCTCTCGTCTCATTGTTTGGACTCTGTTTGCCCCTGCCTGGACCATTGCTCGTGTACCTGGATTACCCCTCTTGTCAAGCCCTCTGGATATTGTTCGCTGATCGAAGACCATGCCTGTTTATTTGAGTACTCATCTGTCTTGCCCTCAAGATACTTGTTTGCCATTTGTTCGACCCTGCCTGTGTTTTGACCATGTCTATTAATAAAAGCTTGCATATGGATCCGCACGTCCCTCGTCTCGTTCGCCCTGTTACACATGCATTTTCATATTAAACCTAAAATAACTTTTCATTTATAAGGAATGTAAGGAAATTTTACAATTCTTTTTGACTGAAATTGTTTTTGACTGAATTTTTTTCTGCAGTGTACCAGCTGCTTTTATAATATATACAAAAGCAGCAATAACATATCAAATTTGTATGTGTGTCTTACATTCAGATATTCAATAACATCTTTCACTAGGATTGTATATACTGGGGTATTACACTATTATGCTTTGCATGTAACATGGAAATTGAGTCTTGCTTCTGATTAAATAACACTGCAAATAATGATTCCCATTGGAATCCTTTATTGCCAAGGACATGGTTTCATCTGATTCCAGGAAAGTGGTCTTAATGGTTTAACGGATAATCTAATGAGTCTGGAGTGCAATGAAATGAGATGAAGTGAGCTAATCTGCAGTGAATATGGAGCGGTGCTGATGTGACGGAGTGGGTCTGCAGTCATGTGGCCAGCAGGTAAGGAGTGGATCTCGGGGCCCCTGCTGAGAACACTAAAATAAACCCAAATGCTTCTGTTCCTCATGGCCATTGCACCATGTCTTATAGAGATGGTTAGAAGCCAGTCAATAGATCCATTTTGTCCTTGTTTGTGGGTGGGTGAAGTGTGTGAGGATGAGTATACAATTAGGACATAGATGGTATACAAAAGAGGGAAATTGAGAAAATGAAAGCGAGCAAGAAAATAAAGCTTAGAAACATGATAGCGACAGAGGTGACTCAGCATTTCCTGTAGCAGGAAGATAAACACTTTGCCAGGCACTTGAAAGCAGCCTGCTCCCGCTCAAATCCGATCAGAATAGAGACAAAAGCTCAGATACAGATGCACACAAACAAACACACTGCACAATAAAAACACTCTGCCAAGATATATGGCTTTTCATAGGCTAGGCATAGGATGGATTTTTTTTTAAAAAAGTCTCATTTTATATGAGTCACAGCTTTTATAAAAACCATCATTTCTCTATTGTTACACTTACTGTCACATTGTTGGCAAAGTACAATCGACAGTGTGACGTCTTCCTGGCCACAGCAGTTTCAGATATAGAGCTCTATTTCTAGAGACTCTCCATAAAAAAGTACTAGGAATGCACAATATATTAACGGTCATACTGGTACTGAACAATAAATGTGACTTTTTAATGTTAACAGTATCAGTTTGTTAAATAAAATGTGCCAATTAGTGTTGTCAAACGATTAATCGAGATTAACTGCATCCAAAATGAAAGCTTTTGTTTACATAATACATGTGTGTACTGTGTATATTCATTATGTATATAATGAATAAATACACACATGCATACATTTAAGAAAAATCTTATGTTCATATATTAAATCTATTTATATATAATATAAATTATATGAATATAAATATACATGGAAATACATGGGTATATTTTCAAAATATATACTGTGTGTGTATTTATATATACACAGTACACACACATATAGTATGTAAACAAAAACTTTTATTTTGGATGCGGTTAATCGTGATTATTCCCTTGACAGCACTACTACCAATGCAATTAAAATACTTTCAATTTAAGATACTAATAAGAATAAGTAGTTAAGTAATATTATATAAGTAATATAATCTTATATTTATAATTTAAAGAAAGAAACTACTACTATTACTACAACTAACAATAAAATAACATTTACATTTTTGTTTTCTAAATATATTTAAAACCAGTTTAGCCAATCAATTAACTATCATCAACTATACTATATTAATCATTAGAACTATACTATATTAATAATAATTACTACATTATATACTATAATAACTACATACAGGAATTAGTTTCTACATTCTTCATTATATTGTTTTAATAATAATAATAAACAAAGAAAATATTTTGATATATATAAAGAATGTAGAAACAAAATGCGTGTATGACACACACACACAGGGGGAGAATGTATAGAGAGAGAATGTATAATTATTATTATTATTATTATTATTATTAATAACTTAGTTTATTTAAAAGAAAAAAATATACTGAAGAATGTAGAAACTAAATACCTTTATGTAGTTAATGTATTGGCTAAAATGTCCATATTGGTGCATCCCTAAAAAGTAGCATAGTATTATTATATTTTTGGGACATGTAACCTTGGAGTATATGATATATGAATATGGTGCTCATTTAGTACCATGGATTGTTTCATAATCATAAGCTTCACTAGACCACGGTGCCATCATAATACTTTATATGGGTGGAGACTGAGTCATCCTACAAATATAACAAACGTTCAACATCTGAAGGTAAAACATGCTGAACAATACATATAAAGAAAAAAACCTAAAAGAACTAAATGAAAAAGCAGATAATTTGTGCAAATTTACTCAAGAAGGCTTGTCTTCTGAGGAACAGATGCACATATGGTAAACATCATGAGATTCTTGATGAACTTCTGCTAGCCCTCATGAGCTCAGCATGCATGCACTGGCAGAGAGACAGAGAAATCCGAGCATCTCTCAGCTCATCCTGTCAATTCTCGTGCCCTTCCCATGAGACAGGAAATGAATGCCTACAGCCACAGAAATATGTGAGTGTGTGTGGAGGAGAGACATCCTCATCACATCTGGAAGTGATTGCCACACCAGAAACTAAAGCACATTGGGTTCTCATACACTGCCATGCAAAATAAAGCAATAAATTAATCAGCAACAGCATTGGCTGAACTATCAGGTAACACTGGCTGTATGATCAGGCAGACAGCATCACCTAGTGGACATAGATAAATAAGAATACCTAACCTGAATAATTACTGAAAAACTGTATTTAACACACCTGTAATCAAATAAAATGCACTAAAATTTATAAACTGATACAGAGAGAGTGGCAATAAAGTATGATATAATATTAACAGTCATACTGGTACTGAACAATAAATGTGACTTTTTAATGTTATCAGTATCAGTTTGTTAAATAAAATGTACCAATTAGTGCTGTCAAATGATTAATCGTGATTAATTGCATCCAAAATGAAAGTTTGTGTTTACATAATATATGTGTGTATATTCATTTTGTATATATAAATACACACACATGCATGTATATATTTAAGAAAAATGTTATGTTCATATATTAAATATATATATAATATAAATTATATGAATATGAATATATACACATGGAAATACATGGAAATATTTTCGAAATATATACTGTGTGTGTATTTTTATATACATAAGAAATATACACAGTACACACACATATAGTATGTAAACAAAAACTTTCATTTCGGATGTGATTAATCGCGATTATTCGTTTGACAGCACTAGTACCAATGCAATTAAAATAGTTTCAATTTAATATACTAAATAAATAAAAAAAACTAAAAAACAAATATGTTTTCTAAATATATTTAAAAACAGTTTAGCCACTCAATTCACTATATCATCAACTATACTATATTAATAATATACAAATTAATTAAATAATAATTACTCCTAATTATACACCTAATAATTATTATTCCATAAATTTTGGACTGATTAAAAATAATTATCACTATTATTATTATTATTATAATAAGAATAAAAATAAGAATAAGAAATATAGTAAAATAATAAAACAAACAATTATTATTCCTACTAATTATTTTGAACTAATTTATGATAATATTTTATTCAATACATTATTTATATCTTACCATTATTTAATTATTGTTGTCATTATTTTGAAATGAATAACTAATAAGTAGTAAATAATAATTACTCCTAATTATATACCTAATAATTATTATTCCATATTATTCCATAATTATTATTCCATAAATGTTGGACTGATTTAAAGTAATACTATATTATTATTATTATTGTTGTTGTTGTTGTAATAAAAATATCAACCAATAAATATTAAGACTAATAATTATTTCTAATTATATTCCTAATAATTATAATTACATGAAAGTGGGCCTAACTTAATAATAATAATAATAATAATAATAATAATACATTTGTCCAAATTTAAAGGAACACATGCTGACTAGAAAAAAACGAGTTAATCCTTCATGTATAATCTATTTACAAATATCTAATTTGGATTTTAAAAAACCAGACTAACAAAAACCACATATTGCATTTATAGCATCTTTTCTTAAAAAATAATAAAGGAGACTGATTAACAAGAGAAGACAACTAAAGGGGTTAAACTAGTTTGACAGAGGCCTGTTCTGATAGTCTTCTACAGAGTCAGCATCTTCAGTGCCAGATTCACAGGAACATGGCTGCTTTCCTGGACACAGATCATGTTTAGTCTCAGACTATAAAAGATTTCACTATGAATAATCACTACTGACAGCCAAAGTTCGTCCAAGACTCTGCCTAATCTGCTTCAGTGAAATTGGCTCCATGTGTTTCAGTTGACCGCTGATCCATCCTGGATTTCATTGCTCGGTGATTACAAAAGACAAAATATATACTGGCATTCATACAGCAGCAGTTAATCAAAGTCTGACAGCAAATTGTAAACATTTAATTTTACTTTTCACGTAACTAAAACACATCCTGTACAAAACATTCAAAGAGCTCTTTTCTGTTGCAGAACCTCTCATCTCAGCATAATGGGAAATCAATAGTCAGAGTTGGAATTCAGAATGGGTATTATCTTCCTCTGCAGAAGAATAATTCTGAACACGCTCTCATTTCCCGCTGTAATTTTGAAAGGATGAAGGTCACTTATGCAAAGTGGCTGGCAGCTCCTTTCTAAGTGAGGGACAAGATGATTACGTTAAACTAAAGCCACCCACGACGCAAGACGAAACATTGTGCATTCAAGGTCAGCGTTTCTTTTTCAGTGGATTATCTCTGTCTCACACACACCAGTGACATGTCAGAGCACAAAACACACACACCCTCACATTTTTGTCTTTCTCTCACACACACAGACTTAATCGTTCTCTCTCACTTGCATGTTTTTGCATCTCTCACTCATAGTGCATGTCAACCGAGGGTTGATTTGATGAAGTGTGTTGGGCTGTAATGTCCATGGTGAGATCTGATTGGCTGGCTTGTCTCCTGCAGATGTCCATGATGATCTGTGGTTGGCCGTGCTAAAAGGGCTGTTTATTCCGGCTGGCAGCCACAGGAGGTGCTCTGTTCACGGCCACAGCTCCTCACCTGCTGCTGACCGGCATCTGAACCCACCTTCTGTGGGAAGACAAAGAGAGATTATTGTAAGTCCAAGCAAACTACAAAACAGAAGTTCTTCATCCTATTCGGATTTAAAGAATCACAGTTTCTTGTTTCTATTGTGTTGGTGCACAACTAATCACACACTAAATGCAGCTTTTTCTGGTTTCTGATTAAAACTACAATCATCCTTGATTAACAATGACCTTCTTTGTGAAGGGTGTCAATGATTGTCTTCTGGACAACTGTCAGATCAGCAGTCTTCCCCATGATTGTATAGGCTATTGTGTAACCATTTTGAAGGTGCAGGAAACCTTTGCAGGTGTTTTGAGTTGATTAGCTGATTGGCATGTCACCATATTCTAATTTGTTGAGATAGTGAATTGGTGAGTTTTTGTTAAATGTGAGCCAAAATCATCACAATTAAAAGAACCAAAGACTTAAACTACTTCAGTCTGTGTGCACTGAATTTATTTAATACACGAGTTTCACAATTTGAGTTGAATTACTGAAATAAATGAACTTTTCCACGACATTCTAATTCATTGAGATGCACCTGTATATATATGTATATATATATATATATATATATATATATGTGTGTGTGTGTATATATATATATATATATATATACACACACATATACATATATATATATATATATATATATATATATATATAGATTGATAGATAGATAGATAGATAGATAGATAGATAGTTAAGACATTTATAATATTACAAACAATTTCTACTTCAAATAAATGCTGTTCTTTTGAACTTTCTATTCATTAAAGGATCCTGAAAAAAACTGTGTCATTGTTTCACTGTTTTCAACATCGATAAAAATAAGCATATTAGATTTCTGAAAGATCATGTGACACTGTAGACTGGAGTAATGGCTGCTGGAAATTCAACTTTGCCACCCAGGAGAAAATTACATTTTAAGATATATTGAAATGAAAAACAGTTATTTTAAGTTGTAATAATATTTCACAACATTACTGATTTTCCTGTGTTTCTCATTAAATAAATGTAGCCTTGGTGAGCATAAGAGTCTTATTTCAAAAACATTACAAAAATCTTACCCCAATCTTTTGAACAATACTCTAAAATAAATAAATAAATAGCTCTTTAATATTTTATAAACATTTAACTACAAATGATCAATGGAAATGTGATTTATCACTGTTAATATCACTGCCTTGTGAATAGCCTCTCTTTTGAGGCAAGAGATATTTGAAACATCAACTGCAACAAAATAAAACTGAAAGTTGAATGAGCTTCAGTCTTGTGTGTTTGACTTAAAGGGATAGTTCACCTAAAAATGAAAATTCTCATGTCATTCCAAACCCTTAAAACCTTAGTTCATCTTCGGAACACAATTTAAGTTTTTTTTAATGAAATCCGAGAGCTTTCTGACCCTCCATAGACAGCAACGCAAGTACCACATTCAAGGCCCGGAAAGTTAGTAAGGACATCGTTAAAATAGTCCATGTGACACGGTTCAACCGTAATTTTAGAACATAGAACCCGGATGCGCTGCACCTGGTTTACAAGCAGAATACAATGTACGCTGTACATAAAGCAGTCTTCGTAAAAATGTCTGAAGATTTCGACAGAGAGGATGACTTGCAATTTTTTGCCCATCCTTACTTATTTGAACCAGAATACACAGACGATGAACTAAGAGAGACTGACATTGTATGCGAGAACGCCAGCTCCTGCGTCAGCAGCACTACGACGAACAAAAGTGTTATGGATTTGGAACGACATGAGGGTGAGTAATTAATGACAGAATTTTCATTTTTGGGTGTACTATCCCTTTAAGAACTGCATCAGACTATCTAATGAAGAAAGAAACAACATGAATCCAACATGTAGCATATTAACAAACCAGCAGGATGCTGAATAGTCCTATTAACACTGACCCTTCAATATTTTAAGACAAGGAATATTTCACACATGCTGCTGCTTCTCACTGATGAGCCATACAGGCCTTGAGAAACTAATAACACCAAACATCCCTCCCATAAGTACACATGTACACAGCTGATGGTGTGTTTTAGTGCAAGAACAGATGCCCAGATTCTCTGTTAGCACTTCATCACTAGGTGGCACTGTGTAATTTTCATTACAGCATACATCAAGGTCAGGAACTATATCTTAAGCTCAATGGTTCTCAAACATACAGCATGTAGATGTAACTCTGAAAAGAAAGAGTATTTTTTAATAATATTTTATTTTTGATACTAGTTAATGTCGTGCATTGCAAACCACATTACAGTCAAACTAAAAATTATTCAGACACCAGATATAATTTTTTATATTTTTCAACTAGTGGGTACAGGACAATATAGTTCATTTATGTAAGTGAGGATAGCAAAATAAAGTAAACTGTTACATATTATACCCCAAAATTCTTCACACAGGGGACTATCAGTAAAATTGATACAAATTTGACACTTTAACCTGACCATGTTTTGTTACATACCTTTCTATCAAAGTTAACTGACATTATCAAGATGTATTTGTTCTGACACAGTTTAACACTTCAGTTCTTGTCATATTTTATCACCATTTTCTAAACTATAGCAAATAAACTGCGATAATGTGAGAAATTTTGAATGTGTCTGAATAAATTTTGGTTTGACTGTGTATATTGGCATTACAGAAAGCGAATTTCAATGTATGTGCTGGTGAATCAGCGAATATCATCTCTGATTCATATAAGAGCAAATCACACATGCTTTTTTTTACAAAAACCCTAACATACACACACCTGCGTGGGTTTGCGTGAAGGCCTTTTTGGTTGGTTGTCTGGGTGATTAGGAGTCCAGGCCCCCAGGCTCTGATTAGAATAGAAATCCATAGGATACACCTCCTGCCATCCCACCTGCTGCAGCGCTACTGCTGCCTGAAAGAGAGAGGGATTTTTAATTAAAGACATCAGACTGCGGTATCAAACACTGTAGCTGCAAGCCAGAGGAACAGCGAGAATCTTGAGAAAACAACATGGCAGGGCTGCCAACAGCTGACGGGTCGATACACACATCAGCTATGAGCGCAATCGGATATCAAGGGAGCTCTAGTCAAACACGGCGCTTCTCGTCTAAGAGGGCAAGTCACCTGACTCTCACACTGCATACCATCGCCCGGATGGCTCTACGTATTACCGATGTGCAAAGATCTTCCCCACTGGTGAAACGCACCGAGCGGAGCCTCTGAGTCGAGGTGAGATCCGTGCTGTTCCATGTGACCTACAAATGCAGACGAATACATTAGCGGGCCTCCAGAGGAATGCAGGAGTTCCTCGTGCATGTGGCTACATTACATAAACTCCGGCAGGATCTCACCCGTCAGACTGAGCTGCTTATATGAATAATCAATGCACCATGTTCGTCTCCGCCCGTGGGCACGTATACCCACTTCACAAGCGAGACGTGCTGTAACGTACGGCTCTAATACCGCAGGAGAAATGACAAACGCCCCTGCCTCCGGTGAAGGACTGTCTCTCTCCTCTGACAATACTACAATACCTCACAAACAAATGCTTCTTCATAAATCTCTCTTAAATACCCTTCAAAGTCTAATGCTACAGTCACTCGCTTTTATTGACTGGAAAAGCGACAGTCGAGAGGTTCTCGCCTGAATGTTTTTCTGTGAAAACTGAGGCTTCTGAAATATAGCAGACTATGCATTTAATAATACTGACTCTTATTAACCCTACATAGAAATTTTATAAAATAAAAATATGATAATATTCTTTGGTCAGAGTCATGACTACGAGTCAGAAGCCTGGACAGGCTTACTCACACTTTATTATTAACATTTTAGAGTAATAGTTAAAGCCAAAAATAACATTAGTGGAAGTAAAGGAATTATATATAACCAAAAAGTAAAGAAATTTATACATAGGCACGATTTCACAATTTATTTTGTAAAAAACTAAATAAATTTTATTTTAATCTTTTTATTTATTTTTTTTAAATTCATAAAGTATCATATTAATACAAATCTAACTAATTATTAATAAAACAATAACAAAATATTACAAATAAGCATATATGCATATATAACACAAATGGAAGTAAAAGAATAACGCAGGGACCAAAAATTTGAGAAATGCATGCACAGGCACTATTTCACTTTTTATATTTGTTGTTAAAATGAACTGTTAGTAATTTGAACAATAATCAAAAAAAAAAAAAAATAATAATAATAATAATAAAATAATCTATAATCAAACTAGGAAATGAAACAAATGTAAGAAAAGGAATTATGTAAGGACCAAAAAGTCAAGACATTTATAAATAAGCACCATTTAACTAAAATTTGTTTATGAATCTAACAACATTTTAATAATTTTAACTATAATTTAAAAAATATTAAATATTATTAAAATATAATATTATTTATATTATTAAAAAATACTAAATAAATTAAGCATGGCACTGTGAATTCTATATTAACACTAATATTTAATCATTTTAATAATATTAAATACATATATATATATAAATTTCTGTGTGAATACAGTCAATTAGCGATGTAGAAAATTATGAAAAAACATTTTTATGAGATAAAAAGATCTTGGATGAGGGTTTTATCTGCTTTGGATGTGCTGCCAACATCAGTCTTTCATTCTCTCTTCTTCCATCCATCTATCCTGTTCTTATTAACCCTGGCACATCCATCTCTCTTTCACTGGCTTTTCATCAGAGCTGTGCATAAGCTACCTGCTAATCCCTGCACTGACATGAGAAGCAAGTGTGTCATACTGACTATAAATATATCATGAGACACACTGAAAATGACTGCCCGCTCTCTCTTTCTTCATACTTCACTTTCACACTGCCTTATGTCCTCTCATTTCTTGACTCCACAGAAAGAGCAAACACAAGCAGAGATGCATTAAGGTGGCAGTTTCTGAGAAGACTTTTACTGTGAACTCCATGTTTAAGCAAATCGGCTGGGCAGGAACACTGTTACCCCTTTTATTATGGGCTGGGCCTTCACAAAACATCAGCGTGTTATTGTTGCATTCTAATGTATTCTCATAATGCCATATTTGCTCTATGCTTCTACGACACCAAATGGGCTGAGCTCCGGCGTGGGCCAAGCGGAAATGAAAATGGATTACGGTGACGCGTATGAGAGCCACATATGATTATGCAGTGCTTCAATATGGCTCTACTGAGCATTATCATTATTCACTAAGAGATATGATGCCATAAAAACTCAACATAAACGAGCTTCTCCTGGTACAGTGGGTACATTGTTGCTATAGGGCAGGATGATTAATAGGCTGATATTTAGTCATTTTGAGAGGCGTCGGCAGATAACCATGCCTGCTTGGCCGATAAACAGAAGATTCCCCTCATGGCAGTTTCAAAATACTACAAGTCAACAGCATTGTCAATGGATAGTGCACATAGTGAATTTTGAGTAAGTGCTGCATAAAATAATTTTCTGTTGTAACTGATTATGTTTTAGGACTGTGGACCTAATAATGTATGTATAGATAATAATAATCATATTGAGATTACCTTATAATTAAGTCCTAGTAATTTTAACATGTGAAAATTCATTGCACTATGCCAGTTTTTACATTTAGGATCTTTTAAAAATGCAAAATGATACACTACAATTAAACATTATACAAATATATTCATTGTACACATTAAAAAGTTTGTGGTCGGTAAGACTTTTTAATGTTTTTGAAAGATTTTTTTTAAGGCTCCATTTATTTGATTACATTTATTTGAGTAATATTGTTTTACTATTTTTACGATTTCAAATAACCATTTTCAATTTGAAGATATTTTAAAATGTAATTTATACCTGTGATGGTAAAGTTGAATTTTCAGCATCATTAGTCCAGACTTTACTCCAGAAATAATTTTAATATGCTGATTCAGTGCTCAAGAAACATTTATTATTATTATCAATGTTGAAAACAGTTGTGCTTTTAATTATTTGAAATCTTTTTTTTATATACCATTATAAACATCTTTACTGTCACGTTTGCTAAATTTAATGTGCCCTTGCTAAACTTACTGAACCCAAACTTTTAAACAATAAACTATAACATAACACATTAATTATAAAACAAATAATAAAAAAATAACCAAACACCAAAAGTAATATACATTACTACTGTTTGAAATAACATGCTATTTATACATTTTTACATATTTTATACATATTTACAGCCATCACTCCATTTTACTAGGAAAATCCTTCAAATGTGCGGATTGGTATTGAAGAAACATTTTTGAAAATGGTTGTCCTGCTTAATGAACTGTGGAAAGCCAAACACTGTCTCATTTCTTTCCATTCACTATACAGTTTCACATTTTGGTTATAAAACTGACCAAACACAAACATATTTCAGAAAACTCATCAGTCTGTTGTTCTTTTAAGAGATGAAGACTACTTCATGCACTACTGTCTTGAAAAAGAGACAGCAAACTGGATCAAATAAGGACAGAGAGAGAAGAGAATGGCCCAGATGCACAACAACAAGAGGACAAGCACATCAGAGCCTCAAGTAGAGTCTCAGCTGGCACCTTCATTGAACAGTGCACACTGAACACCAGCTTCTGGCCTTTAGGCAGAGTTTCAAAGAAAAAGCCACATCTGACACTGGCAAATAAGCAGAAAATGGTAGATGGGCTAAAGAACATAAAAAATAACACATGGCAAACTATTATTATGGATGGGTGAATCTAAGTTTGAAATTTAGTGGAAACAGTTTGAACTATTATTATGGATGGGTGATTCTAAGTTTGAGAGGTTGTGGATATTGTTTGATCATACAGTAATTCAATCACACTTGCAAGCTGAGAATTCACTGACAAATAAAGTTTGAAGAACACAAAACTTATTTTTTAATTTTTTAATTATTTGTAATGCAATATACTGTCATTTCTGACAAATATAATGCATACTCAGCAAATAAAAGCAAATAAAATAAAATAAAAATAGTGATCATTCAAGATTATATTTATAATTATTATTTTTGAAATGTAAGGCAAATCTTAATAAAATTGAATGTATTTTCATTACAAAATAATTTTTTTATTTGTTTTAAATATTTTTATTTTTATTTTAATTTATAACTCATTTTATAATTTACAAATTATATTATAACGTATAATTTTATATATATATTTTTTATTTTGCATGAATAATTAAAAAAAGTGTACATTTTTTAACGTCACATGTAAAGTATATTAAAATATACTTTTTAAATCTTACTGAATCCAAACTTTTAAACTGAATTATAACAACACATTTATAAAAAAAAAAAAAAAAAAAAAAAAAAATAATATATATATATATATATATATATATATATATATATATATATATATATATATATATATATATATATATATATATATATATAAAGTGTAAATTTTTTAACATCACATGTAAAGTATATTATTAAAATATCAGAATCAGTAAGAGCTTTATTGCCAAGTATATTTGCACATACAAGGAATTTGTTTTAGTGTCACAGCTTTCAGTACTCAGAAACAACAAGAAAACACAGATAATAAAAATGAGATGTGAATAATATACACACATACAGGTGCATCTCAATAAATTAGAATGTCGTGGAAAGTTAATTTATTTCAGTAATTCAACTCAAATTGTGAAACTCGTGTATTAAATAAATTCATTGCACACAGACTGAAGTAGTTTAAGTCTTTGGTTCTTTTAATTGTGATGATTTTGGCTCTCATTTAACAAAAACCCACCAATTCACTCTCTCAACAAATTAGAATATGGTGACATGCCAATCAGCTAATCAACTCAAAACACCTGCAAAGGTTTCCTGAGCCTTCAAAATGGTCTCTCAGTTTGGTTCACTAGGCTACACAATCATGGGGAAGACTGCTGATCTGACAGTTGTCCAGAAGACAATCATTGACACCCTTCACAAGGAGGGTAAGCCACAAACATTCATTGCCAAAGAAGCTGGCTGTTCACAGAGTGCTGTATCCAAGCATGTTAACAGAAAGTTGAGTGGAAGGAAAAAGTGTGGAAGAAAAAGATGCACAACCAACCGAGAGAACCGCAGCTTTATGAGGATTGTCAAGCAAAATCAATTCAAGAATTTGGGTGAACTTCACAAGGAATGGACTGAGGCTGGGGTCAAGGCATCAAGAGCCACCACACACAGACGTGTCAAGGAATTTGGCTACAGTTGTCGTATTCCTCTTGTTAAGCCACTCTTGAACCACAGACAATGTCAGAGGCGTCTTACCTGGGCTAAGGAGAAGAAGAACTGGACTGTTGCCCAGTGGTCCAAAGTACTCTTTTCAGATGAGAGCAAGTTTTGTATTTCATTTGGAATCCAAGGTCCTAGAGTCTGGAGGAAGGGTGGAGAAGCTCATAGCCCAAGTTGCTTGAAGTCCAGTGTTAAGTTTCCACAGTCTGTGATGATTTGGGGTGCAATGTCATCTGCTGGTGTTGGTCCATTGTGTTTTTATAAAACCAAAGTCACTGCACCCGTTTACCAAGAAATTTTGGAGCACTTCATACTTCCTTCTGCTGACCAGCTTTTTAAAGATGCTGATTTCATTTTCCAGCAGGATTTGGCACCTGCCCACACTGCCAAAAGCACCAAAAGTTGGTTAAATGACCATGGTGTTGGTGTGCTTGACTGGCCAGCAAACTCACCAGACCTGAACCCCATAGAGAATCTGAGGTATTGTCAAGAGGAAAATGAGAAACAAGAGACCAAAAAATGCAGATGAGCTGAAGGCCACTGTCAAAGAAACCTGGGCTTCCATACCACCTCAGCAGTGCCACAAACTGATCACCTCCATGCCACGCCGAATTGAGGCAGTAATTAAAGCAAAAGAAGCCCCTACCAAGTATTGAGTACATATACAGTAAATGAACATACTTTCCAGAAGGCCAACAATTCACTAAAAATGTTTTTTTTTTTATTGGTCTTATGAAGTATTCTAATTTGTTGAATTGGTGGGTTTTTGTTAAATGTGAGCCAAAATCATCACAATTAAAAGAACCAAAGACTTAAACTACTTCAGTCTGTGTGCACTGAATTTATTTAATACACGAGTTTCACAATTTGAGTTGAATTACTGAAATAAATTAACTTTTCCACGACATTCTAATTTATTGAGATGCACCTGTATATTATTTATATATATATATAATATATATATATATATATATATATATATATATATATATATATATATATAAATTAGAATAATAATAATAAATTGTATGTACAGGTCTGCTATAGATATACTAGAATGTAGGGTGATAAATAAATATGACTGATAGGTCTGTCCAGATGCTGCAGGATGAAGCGCAGTCCCATGCTGACTGCATCATCCATGGACATGTTTGCTCGGTAAGCAAACTGCAGGGGGTCCAGTAAGGGTCCAGTGATGTCCTACAGATAAGCCATCGTCTGGGCCTGGTGCCTTTCTTCTCTTGTTCTTTTTAAATATCTATTAAAATTTTTTAATATTATTTTAAATTACAATAAAGAATCCTTGGTGAATAAAAATATCAATTTCTTTCTAAATCACACACATATAAGGATTATATTGGCTATCAGACAACCTCATCTCCAGACATCAGTATAGATTTTTGTATCAGCCACAGAAAATCCAACATCAGTCGACCAATAGTATATATTCCTGATAGACTAAGCAAGAAGAGTAACAGGAATCCTAATGAGGTCTATCTGCAGATAAAAATCCGCCAGATGTTTCTGTTTTGCATCTGGGAATGGGGAATAGGGATTTAACCGAGACACCTATCCCAGCAAAAACGCTTGGTGTGTGATTCTGGCTAAGTCCTGTTTTGGCATGACATGAATCGAGATGCGCACTCGCTTCTGGTGATAAGAGAGAGAGAAAGAAGCGTTTGGAGAGGCGCTGCAGTTAGTCGGCCATTGGGAGGAGCTACTGTTCCACCCTGAGCTGGCCAACTCATCCCGTCTATCTCTGAGGAGTAGAGACGGTGGGTAAACAAACCATGCTCCTTCACTAGCATTAAAGTGTGTGCGTAGATGTTTGTTTCCGAGCACAAACACATACACATGTTGTTCTCACAAATGCATACAGAGCCTTTATGTCCCAAAGGCACTCAGACATCGCTAGAAACACTCATGACAAACATGACTGGCAGCATGTGGACTGACGGGGCAGAGGTGAACACCTGCAGTGAAAGTACAGTTGTGTGGCGTGTGTTAAGGGATTCTTAAAGTCCGTATGGGCCTTTTTGTCTTTGCTTTCATAGTATAGTACAGTAGATGGAGGACTGTGCTGTGTACATGTATGCAGGACTTGTGTACCTCGTATGGAGACAGCAAGGGTTTGGAGAAAGCCGTTCCCCAGTCGATGGAAAGGCGAGGACAAGCGATTTGCACCCACCTATAAAGGAAGATGAGTAAAGAGAGAGACCTAGTTAAACAAAATCAATCAAAGTGAAAATCGAAATGTTTGCAAACCAGTCCACTTTATTGAGATATGCGATTATATCAGAGTGAGAACAAAACGTAGGGCTTTTTATTCAAGAGGAAATGATTGGATCGCTAAAAGTTGTCTCGGCAGGGTGAAAAGATACAGACTGAGTGGGTGTGTTATAAAATGTTATCAAAAAATGAAATATAAAGTCTCCATGGGGAATTTTGTGATAACTAAAAAGGGGTATGATGTCCTCACTGTGATTGGTCGAGGACAAGGTTTTCAAAAATGACATCCGACAAATAAAAGCTGAATAAAGAGATTAAAGGACAAGTGTGAATAAAATTGTTTTTCTCAGGAATTGTACGCACTGATGAATCAATTACAATAAGACCAGGCATTTAATTAAACAAAATTATGATTTTATGTTCACTGGAATCTGCATAGTGTAACCTTTAAATAAGGATGTGCAAAATTATATTTTTCAAATAAACTGCTCTATATAAACATAAAACACATACATAAAAACGAAAAAAAAAAAAAAAAAAACTAGTTGACCACTGTGACCCATCTGTGAATATTTAAAAATGAAATAAAATCAGTGATATTTTAGTATTATTTCTATACTATTATAGTAGTTATTAATATTTTGAATTAACTTTTAAATAAATAATATAATTAATAAATAAACATTCATATACATAATAATGTAAATAAATAAAGAAATAAATATTTGAATTAGCTTTATTTTCACTTTTACAATTTTAATTTTAGTTTGCTTTACTACTTTTATTATGTAGTTTTGTAATTTAAAAAAAAAATTTCTATATAGTTTGAAGTAGGGGTCGACCGATAACCGATATTTTGAACTGATATATATATATATATATATATATATATATATATATATATATATATATATATATATGGTGAAAAAATTAAAATTAATGTCAAAATAAAGCTCTGTCAAAATGAAGGATACCGATAACCATAAAAATGCTTAATATCGGCACCAATTTTATTTTAGTTTTAGTATTTATTTAACTTTGTTTCCAACAAAACATTTATAATTTTCATTGAAGCTTTTTTAAGTTTAAGTTTTCCATCTAGCATTTATATTTTATATTATTTTATTTCAGAGTTATTTCAATTTACTGATTAGCAATGATATTTAATAGTATTAGTTAACAACAGGGTTATTTTGTTTTAGTTAACTAAAACCATAAAAACATTTTAGCTAAATTAAATGAAATAAAGTAAATGTTAACTGAAATAAAATAAAAACTTTAATCATTTTTTTTCCATCTAGTTGCAAAGGCAACATTTCTCATTTTCATTCATATAAACTTGATGCACTAAAATAAATAAAACTGAAATAAAAGAGAAAATATATAAATTAAAAAAAAAAAATCTAAATAGGAATAAAAACTATAATAGTATCTCAATAATACGAAAATAACACTGGTTAACTATAACACTGAATAAAATTTACCTTATACTATTTAAGACGTGTGAAGGAAAAGTGAGTCTCACACACACACTTGAGGAAGCAGAGCACAGCTTGGCTCGCAGGGAGAATGTGAATGTGAATATGAACTGCATTGATGTGCAGTGCTGATGCTCTCTCCTGTAAATATGAGAGTACATCTGCACTGGCCTAAAGCTTCCCTGCAAAGCATTATTATTTAGACAAGCATGGAGTCAAATAAAATAAAGAAAGAGCAGGGAGAGGAGGAGGAAAAAGGAAAGAGGGTTGAGGTGAGAAAGAAGCAGCGATAAGAAAGGGTAGGTGAGCAAAAACAACTGCACTGCAATGCCCTAGTCTCAACGGAGCTACCCTACATAGCAGTCAGACTGGGCGGCAGAGAGAGAGAATAAAAAAGAGAGAGGGAGAGAGAAGGAAGGACAGAAAAGAATAACAGTGACATGAGAGGTGAGGGAGGGCTCAGAGAGTCACATGAGGAACAGTATGAGTGATTGTTGGCAGGCAGAGCGAGAGAGTGTCTAGAGAAACTGCATTTGTCTTTCAAATGTGTGTTATGAATACAGAAGCACTGGAGCTGGAATTGTGGGCATTCGGATGCCTAATGTTAAGTAAGAGAACTTTTACTGGGCTTTGCACACCTGCAGCTAAACGCCACACTTGGGAAACCCACAAGACAGCATAAATGTATCTTAAGTGGGCTTTAACAAAGGATGCAGACTTGTTTTAAAAAAAAAAGCAAGTTATACATCTCATATATACAAATAGTAATATAATATATAAATTTATTTACATTTCTCTCTCTATATATTATGTATATACACACATATGATCTACCTGGTCTCATGAGGAAAACGTACCTCTGGGAACTTTTTCGCAAGAAACTAAATACGTACCAATAAGTACATATCACTGCAGTTTCCAACAGAAATGAACACTAGAGGCGATAAAACAGTGAGCACTTGTAATCGTTTTCGTACACAGTTATGATTACAGCTCAATATGTTTCGCTTTCCGGATGTAACAAGCCTGCTCAGTATCTCAGCCGGCACGGAACTGGACTTGCGGAATCCTTGGATACGAATCCTGTCGAAAACATGACTCACAGTGAAAGACCTGAAAGATGAGAGATTGAAAAACAAGCTAAAACAGCATGCTTGCGAATGTGTTTTCATGTCACATTCGCTTTTGTTAATACTATTGGGTAGGTTTAGGTGTAGTGCAGATGGCACGTTATTTTAAAACGTCATGCAGCATTACACTTATAGCGACACTCAATGGACATTTCAAGTCAGAACTGCAGTGATGCCTACAAAAACAACGTCACATAAAACGCACCATAGGTACGTTCATTTGTTCTGGGGAAAAAGAGTCTTTTAGCGTCACCCAGTGGACATTTCACATTGAATGTCACAAAACCTACATGGCGGTACGTATTTCGCATCTTGTGAAAAAGTTCCCAGAGGTACGTTTTCGCCATGAGACCAGGTTGCATATAAATACACATGAAAACTGTACGTTTTAAAATGTATTTATTTTTTAAATTAGCTATCTAAGGTTTTATAGAGGTTGAAGGTGCTTTTATCTGGATTGTCTGTCAGGCCTGACTGTAGCTTTACTTGGAACACTTATAACTGGGTTAAGAATGTCTTAATAATGCAAATCATAGTGTTGCTGGTTTGAATGTCTGTCAGTTGATCCAAAGATGTTTGCAAAGGCAACTGGTCCTTATTACCCCTCTAATCTCAGCCTTGAGCGTGACTCTTAATCCTTATTTGCTCTAGGGGGTTGCATCATGGTACAGTTTGCCTGTCGCCAAATGATCCACACATCCTTAAGGCAAATGAATGAATGGCAGTACATAAATGAAACTCTTTCCCTGGATCAAGATTTCTAAAAGAAAAACTTGATTAAATGATTGATAAATTTGTTTTAATTGGTCACAGACTCGTGCAACAGCTGCCTTACTTGACTACTGCGTGTGGGAATTTGGTTAGTTTCACAGTGCCAGACGTTTGATCAATATAAAGTCTGACCCATATTCTGGCTCACTCTGGCCAAAAACCACCCACAGGAAGAAGGGGCTGACTGATGGACATGTGAAAGACCAACTACAGTTTTTGAGGGGTCAAAGTTTGGCTGGTTAGCATGACCCTGTAACCCCTGCTGGTAGATGTTGTAACTACACCATCTGGACTCAAAAAGGAGTCACTGACAGCGATTCAAAACAACCATGGATTCTGACAGAACACAATTCACTTTGTAGTTCAGTATAATACCTGGATAGGTAAAGGTTGTCAAGACAAACTTGTATGCTGTCTCTAGATAGATAGATAGATAGATAGATAGATGGATAGATGATAGATAGATAGATAGATAGATAGATAGATAGATAGATAGATAGATGGATAGATGGATAGATGGATAGATAGATATAATGACAGACAGACAGACAGACAGACAGACAGATAGATAGATAGATAGATAGAATGACAGAAAAATAAACAAAGATAGAACGATAGACAGAATGACAACGACAGATAGATAGACAGACAGACAGACAGACAGACAGACAGATAGATAGATAGATAAAAAAGAGAACGATTGACAGAATGACAGAACGATAGACAAACAGACAGACAGATAGATAGACAAATAAAAAAGATAAAACGATTGACAATGACAGAACGATAGACAGACAGACAGATAGACAGACAGATACATAGAATGACAGACAGAAAAATAAACAAAGATAGAACGACAGACAGAATGACATTGACAGATAGATAGATAGATAGATAGATAGATAGATAGACAGACAGATATATAGATAGATAGATAGACAGACAGATAGATAGATAGATAGATAGATAGATAGATAGATAGATAGATAGATAGATAGATAGATAGGAGTGTTTTTACACCCTTGTGGGTGTGTGTGTGTGCGTGTATGTGTATAAAAACAGCTTCCTCCAGGTAATATAGACCTTCTTGTAACACTGTGTGGTAACAACCTTATCTAGATTTAGAGAAATCCCAAGCAAAGATCATACAAAACAGAAAGCAGCAAAAAGCAAAGGCAGAGAGCTGAAGGCAACGGGAGTCTTCGTCAGAAGTCTTGTTCCAGACACAGACAGAGAGAGAAAGAATGGGCGGTAAATGCAAATATGAACTTAGTATCTGTAGCAGAATCGGATTTCAAATATGCAAGAGGGTTGAGGCTGCATCGGGAACCTCAGCACGCCACCAAATTCAATTTACAGGCTTATCAGAGCCAGCATCTGTCCCCTCGCCTGAGACAGCCCTCGCTGCAGGGAGCCATACGGGCAGAGACACGCTTCTCCGTCTGGCCGCATCAAGCCCATTCTCCCAATCCACTTCTGCTTCGCGGAGAAGAGGAGAGGTCAAAGATGTGTAATGATGCCTGTTTTGCTTCTGCTGAAATGGCCCCATCAGCATGTGAAGGCAGACCTGATGAGGGCACGTTCCTGCTGATCCCCTAACCGTCGCCTGAAGGTGGGGGGTGAAACTTCACATCAAAGAGTCTAATTGAAGGAAGAAGAGGAACGGGAGGTCTGCGCTGACTGCAGGGGGGTTTTCCTCGTGCTGGTGGGAGCAGCAGCCCCAGTCGGCTCTCCTCTCTCGGAGTGGAAATAATGGATTTTAATTAGCCACTCGACCTGCAGCATACAATAGCACAATTAACCTTTACGATCCACAGGGAAATAGACACCGGTGCCTCCAAACATCACTTAAAGCCGACAGAGATGTGTAATTACATTAGGCTTACAATAAAGGGCACGTATATGCGCTGGTGAATGCTGGAAGGAAACTTTCTGAAGTTTTCCCGAAGACAGATGTCTGGATTTGCTTTAGACGTGCAAGCAAGGAGATGCAGGTTAGCTAATAGCCTTTAAACTTTCAATCTACTAACTGCTAAATCTTGTTTTAAATAGTCACAATAATGTGTGATAATGAATTCTTGGATTGTAATCAAAGGTTTTTGCCCTACCCTGCTGAAAATCCCTCCAGCTAAAACTAGCCTAAATGGGTTGGCTGGTTTTAGATGGTTTAAGCTGGAAGTAGTTGATTTTAGCTGGTCTCCCAGCCTGGCCGACCTGGTCAAGCTGGTTTCCCAGTCTGACCAGCTAAAGAAGTGGTCAAAGCTCCTCTAAACTAGCCTGCAAACCAGCTATGACCAGGCTGGAAGACCAGCAAGGAAATCCCCAAATGCTAACAACAAGCATCAATTAACATAAAAACTGCGTAAAAGCTAATCAGTTCTGGTGTGTTGTGCAAACTATTACTCCCAGTTCAACCCTAAAATGTAGCTGTTTATAAAATCTGAACAAAATCCTGCAACACTACAACATTATTTTGTATTTAGCTGTTTTTTTTTTTTTTAGCATTTTGCTAACATGTATACTGTTAGCGGTATGCTAAGCTATCTGGTTAGCTTGCTAACTAAAGTTTCAAAATGTTTAGATTAACCATTTATAGATTTTGGTTACATAATGTGATATGTATATATATAATTCTGATGTGGTCTTGTGTCTGTGCATATGTGGAAACACGATTCTTCAGTGTGGGCTGCCTCACACAAGCTCTCACACTTTCTGAGTATATCTGAAATCTATGCTCACAGAAAGTATACAGTATATGCGCTGTTTTGCACCGCTGGTAAGATCAAACATCCAATACAGGTATCTTGGCCTGTCTGGAGTGACATCCCTGGATGTATATCTCTGTCTGCCCGGGTTGCCTGCTCTCAAACAAAATGCTCGATGCAAGATGCTGAGAACGTCGAGCGGAAGAGTTCAGGGCAAACGGGTCATTCTCCTCACATTTCTTTATAGCATCTCTGTTGAACTCCAGCTTCAGGCTCCTGGGCCAATCCTGTTATGCAGTAATTTTCATGCCCACCCAAAATGTACCGTTCAGAAGTTTGGAGTCAGTATTTTATTTGTTTTTGAAAGAGACTAATACTTTTATTCGGCAAGGATACATTAAATTGAGGACAAAAAATTCCAGTTAAGATATTTATATGTTACAAAAGATTTCCATTTCAAATAAATGCTGTTCTTTTGAGCTTTTTACTCATTAGTTTAAAATCACAGTTTCTACAAAAAATTTAAGAATCAATAATACAAAGTTTTAAAAATCAGTAATATGAAGAAATGTTTCTTAAGCACCAAATCAGCATATTAGACTGATTTCTAAAGGATCACGTGACACTGAAGACTGGAGTAATGGCTACTGAAAATTCAGCCTTGCCATCACAGAAAACAGTTTTTTAAAATTGTAATAATATTTCACAATTTTACTGCTTTACTGTTTGATCAAATAAATGCAGTCTTGGTGAGCATAAGAGACTTCTTTAAAAAAAAAACATTAGAAAATTTGTATGGTAGTGTATGTTTTGTAACTCATTTAACAACTGTGTTAAACATATCAAATAACTTTTTTTTTTTTTTCTTTTTAAAGAATTATAAACTATATTAGTTCCCTTTATAGTTTTCTTCTATCACAATATCATAATTTAGGAAACATGGGGTAGATTTTTATAATTTCACTGGTTTTAATAGATGTTGTGGATGATATATGATAATATTAATTATATAGTACTACTAGCCTTATAATTATGATAATAATAATCATCAAAGGCATTAGCCACAGGCGATATCGCTGACTATCGTCGATACACAATAGTATTATCTATTGGCACAACCCTAATTACAGCACTAAAATAATACTATCAAAATTTCATAAGACGATTAATATGACACGCTCATGTAATGTCTTTATTTATTTCCTTTTTATTTCTCCTTATTTTATTTCTTTTTAAAAACTTCTCTTGCTGTCAGGCATCCTGTTAAATTTCTTGCCATTGCGCAAATAGCTAATTAATACATTTTAAGTGCATCAACTTGCCAAGAGCATACTGTATTTCTGACTGTCTGGTCTACCCACCTCCATATATTACAACACAGGCATATTCATTTTTCAAAAGTTACATAGTTCAAAAGGCACTGCATAACAGGAATGACCCTCCTAGCAGACATCAAACACTTCACACCAGCTAGAGGATCCACAAACACCTTACAGTATTAAAGTTGAATTGTATTTTCAAGTGCTGCAGTCTGCCGCTTTAGCCTCCATGTTTCCAGCCCCGACACCAGCGCAAAAGGCCTCCTCCATGCTACAAAACATCCAATTGAAGTATTACGGCTGCACAGCCTAACAACAATCATAACCGACAATTATCTCCCTTGATATTGTATCTGTAATTATTCATTTCAATGAACAGAATTTACATTAAAATGCTTATTTTATGTCCTATTTTGATGCTCTCGTCTCATTGTAATCAACAACGCTGTCTAGTCAATGCTTTGCTGATAATAATGGGAGCCAAGCAGACTGAATAAAGTGAATCTAAAACAATTACAAATTATTGATGATGTTTACTGCCTTGTTTCTGAATGTCTAGCTCTCATTTTCCAAGAAGTGAAAACCTTGCTCATTAGGACCAACTGTCATTACTATAGATTTTTTATGTTTTGCCATTGCACACAACGTACATGTGTGTGATTAATTAATTTGTCAATTAGTTGTGCAGCCCTACCAGGAATCATACTCAGGTCCACTCTTGTCTGGTCTGGTAATTCAACGCTGGACATTTCGATTAACCTTCTCATTATGGTGACGACTGCTGCCAGACTGCAGCTCCGTTCCTTATCTTATCTTCTCCAGAACGTCATATACATCATCAGTGCAGCATTAATCAGTGCTCACGTTACGCTCTGAAATGTCTTCCTCTGCTCGGATCCTCATGTTTCTGCCAAGATGACACCAATCCGCAGCAGTCACAGCACAAGCGACTGACATTAATGGAGGAAATGAGAGGAGGAGAGATAGAGGTAACTTTCCTCTGGTCATGGTTATGCTTCGATTACATATGCGGTGTCATTCACATGGTGGGAGAGCAACACGACTGATGGGGGCGGTTGATCTTCTCTCTCTCGCGCTCTCTTTGAGTTGTTTCACTCTCGTTCCCTTTTTTAACAGCCTCCAAGCCTTCCTCCACCTCCTCCTCATTTTCTCTCAGACCTTTCTGTCCCTCGTTCACCCACTCATTCATTTTAGGGGGGCTGTCGTGTCCGTCTTCTGTGCCCAGATGCAGAGGGGAGGCAGTGGGGGAGTGTGTACTATGCAGGGCACCCTCAAAATAAGAGTCAGTACAGGCATGTTCCCAGTTCAACAGAGCTTAACTAGAAAACTGGACAGTTAAAAGTTCACAACACTTAGAAAAAAAAAAAAAAAAAGTCATATCAGTGGTCTGAAACAGGGGTTTGCAAACTGATTCCCTACACTGTAAAAAAAAAAAAAAGATTTTATGAAGATGTATGTGTTACAAGAAAATTCTATTTCAGTCTTTCTGAATGTTCGTACTGAGTTTTTGTGAAATTTCCTAACAATTTCTGATAGAAAACTGTTTTTACAGCAAATATTTTTATGGTGTAACAGTCATTTTGGCATCAGTTCAATGATCCAAAAAACAAAACAAAACCTAATAATTTAGTTTTGGAAACATTTATGAAGTCTTTATAGTGTCATCAGTTCAATGACCCCAAAACAAGACAAGACAAGACAAAAAACAAAAAAAGTAAAACAAAGCAAAGCAAAGCAAAGCAAAGCAAAACAAAAAATAAAACCTAATAATTTAGTTTTGGAAACATTTATGAAGTCTTTATAGTGTCATCAGTTCAATGTCCCCAAAACAAAACAAAACAAAACAAAAAAAGTAAAACTAAGCAAAGCAAAACAAAACAAAACCTAATAATTTAGTTTTGGAAACATTTATGAAATCTTTATAGTGTCATCAGTTCAATGACCCCAAAACAAAACAAAACAAAACAAAAAAAGTAAAACAAAGCAAAGCAAAACAAAACAAAACCTAATAATTTAGTTTTGGAAACATTTATGGAGTCTTTATAGTGTCATCAGTTCAATTGTAACGGAGCCGACGAGACGAGAGACGTGCGGATCCATGTGTGAGCTTTTATTAGGCAGAGACGTGGTCATAACAGGCATGGTTCAAACAATGGCAAACAGGTATATCACAGGCAAGACAAACAGTAATCCTAGGGCAAGCGTAGGTCTGCGATCGGCGAACAATATCCAACAGGGCAAGGCAGAGAGATAATCCAGGTACACGAGCAATAATCCAAACGAGGTGCAAACAGAGTCCGAACGACAAAGCAAAGGGTTAATCCAGGAAACACGGGCAGAAATCAAAACAGGAGAAAACAGGCAAGGCAAGACTATGACAACTAAGTGGGCTCCGTAGAGTAACTATCGCTAGGAGAGAGATATGTTTGTACAATACTCGGTGATCTGTGAGAGGAAGTCCATGGTTTATGTAGGGTGTGTGATTGTGTGATAGTTCTCAGGTGTGAGCGTGTGATTGGTACAGCTGTGTGCAGTCAGTGCAATGGATCATGGGAACTGTAGTGCAAGGTAATGCGAGACAGTCTGTGTAGTGTGAGAGTCAATATGATGGAAGGGTGACCTCTGGTGGCAATCAGACGGAAGGCCACGAACCAGATTCGTGATATCAATGACCTAAAAACAAAACAAAACAAAACAAAACAAAAAACAAAACAAAACAAAACAAAACAAAACAAAACAAAAAACAAAACAAAAAAAACAAAACCTAATAATGTAGTTTTGGAAACATTTATGGAGTCTTTATAGTGTCATCAGTTCAATGACCCAAAAACAAAACAAAACCTAATAATTTAGTTTCGGAAACATTTATGGAGTCTTTATATAGTAGTAGTCATGTCTACTATTTCTCACACAGAGCTCCTTTATATACATACATAGATTTATACAATAAATAGTAGGCATGACATTATAAAGACTCCATAAATAAAAAATAAAAAAAAGAATATACATAGAATATATAAAGAATCAATGGGGTCAAATGCTGTTTTGGACCCCACTTACTTTTAATATATGAACAAAAACAAAAACAGAAACAAATTTCAAAATGTATTCTTTTGTGTTACACAGAGTATATTTTGTAGAATATTACATATTTTAATTATATTTATATTTAAACAAAATATTAATAATCTATAATTTAATAAAATAACAAATCATATAAATATAAAATGTACATTTATACTTATATTTAATAATAAAGATTTATGTTTTTCAATTACTTTTCCAAGCCTCGAAATTACCATTTTAAACTTTCCTAATATTTCCAGGTTTTCCATGACTATGGGAAACCTCAATCGCACAAAAAGCCCATACAAAACTCCTTTGTTCCACTGAACTTCAATAATCTCAAAGCCCACCACAGCAATAAGACACATGCCACAGAGGAGCTGCTCACTAACAAAACCTGTGACCCTGTCTGAAATATTTGCCACCGTCAGTGATATTTCTGTCGATCCTCGCCTTGTCCTCAGGGTGTGCTGAGACTCAGATTAATGTGCACCTTATGGAGGAGCTTCTTCATGTGATGCACAGGAGTTGATGTTTAATTGTGTGAAATGGAGAGCGTGACTGTGCATGTAGATGGAGGAGAGACTCACGCGTCCACATCTGCCAGGAGCTCCAGCTTGCTGGGGAAGATCTCAGACAGGAGCACACGCGTGAACGAACAGCCCAAAGACTCCAACCGAGACTCTAAGTGCTAAAGAAAGAGAGAGAGAGGGGAAAAAAAGAGAGGAGTTGAATACTGAATGTTACACATATTTACATAAAAACAACAAAATTTCATGCACAGGGCTCAAGGTCACCAAGCACAACCCACATCAAACAGATTTGACAGTGTAGGAGGAAAGAACAGAAAATCATTACAACCAAGAATTTTCCAATTTTACTGAAGAACAAGAAAACCGCTTCCTATCGCCTAATGAGAAATCTTCACAGGACCGCTGATGCTGAACATGTGTAAACAGCTTGTGTAAACCCTTTATGTTCTTCAAAGCTTTAGTAACCATCATCAGCTCTGTTTCTAACATAAATGGCCAGTTTAGCTCGATTTTTTGTATTAATGACGTTGGGCTTTGTTGTTGCCTTGATTTATTAGTTTCCCCAAAGAAACAATCTACTGTGTCAGATGTGGAGGAACTTGACTGGTCTGCACAAAGACCTGAATCCCACTGAATACATTTGAGATGAATCAGAACTATTAGGTATTATTTTTCTGTATCACATAACATTGGATTCCATATTATATTGCTCATTCTCATTTCCTCTATTTATACTTTTAAACTATATTTGCCATCATTTAACGCTCACGTAAAGTTAATCTTTTATGCGCTAATAATTAACAGTGTTAATTGCAACCTTTAGCAGATCTCAAAACGAATATCTGTTTCTCATACAGTACATCATAATGTTGTGATGAATAAATTCACATGTACCATTTAGAATGACTGATTTTTTAAATGGATAATTTTAGATTTATTTAAAATGTTTTTAATTTATTTAAACAAAACAGTACAGAATTTTTATCAGCCATTAACTGGTTATCACCCACAGAGCCGATCCTCCCTATACGCAGAATACGCAAGCTGCCCCAAAGCTCTCAAAGATGATTTAATTTTAGTTTCATTTTTGAATTTGATCAGAGGTTATGAAAACATGAATGATCATTTCTTTTAATGCGGTGCGCTGTCACCCTTTCTACGTAAAAATCAGTCAAATCATGTAACGTGAATGTTGTACAGTCTCTTGCTTGAGACTAAAAAACGAGTTGAAAGCATATCAAGCTGCGGAAGAGATAACGTTACTGTTTCTCAAGCGCATTTCGTGAAAATGCGTTTCATCCATCCTGAAGTCTAGGATCGGCACTGATCACCCATAACAAGAAAAAATGATTGATGAATCCTAACAGTATATTGTGAGAGTTTTCTGACTCTTAATGAAAAATGGCTTCCTAGCCAATACAAAATGGATATTTTTGATATATCATGTACAACAGGACACTTTACAGTGATTTCTCACTCAACATTTCCCAAAGCCCATATCATCTGATCATGATCCAGCTCAATTTTAGCCCAAGCCTGTAAAGCACACTGCTCTCCTGTTTAGTAGATATGTCTTATCTGACACTTTACTAAAAATGATATTGAGATGATTCACTGTCTTGCAGTTTGTCACACAAAGACATTTTTTGATGTCAGTTCAATTCGTACTTGGGCGTCACAATGATAATGTCACAGCTAAACTAGAGATGGGGACAAGATGGACCACTCATAAGAAAATGAACAAGAAATATTTAACGCTTAATATGGATTATATATATATATATATATATATATATATATATATATATATATATATACACACACACACACACACACACACACACACACAAACAATATAAACAGATTTTTTTTTTTTTTTAATAACGTTTACAAATTATTTAGGTAAAATAATCCTAAAAAGATCTGTATGCAGAGAGAACATTTTGTAAAAGTGTAAATCAAGCTGCATGCACAAGAAAAAAGCCAGTATTTTAGTGTTTAGTCATATAAGTTCTTGACACCATTTCTTTGCAAGTCTGCAGTATTTTTGGCCATATTAAAGAGAAAAAAAGTGTCAAGTGTAAGTGTGATTAAAGGAAGTCCGAAGAATAGATATCACATCATTTTGTGGTAATAATTCACACTTTCACAGATCTCTGGTATTGTTTTACCTTCATAGAAAATCTACAACTTACTGCTAAATGGTGAAAATTACTGTCAAGTACAAAGAGTGCTGTTGTTAAAACTTACCTCACTACCAGTGATGCTAGTGGTACAGAAATGACACACTTCACCATTAATTTAATAACAACAGAAGTCATAGGAGGTCCCTATTACATTATGAAACAAGTGCGAGTGTGTTTAAATAAACACATTCTAATGCGCCTTTCATTTGTTCATTAACCATCAATGCTAATTATTCATTCCCTAGTGATAGGCAGGAGGAAAGTGAATAATAACACAATTCTTGCTCACTTCAGGATAAAGTAATGCATTACCAGACTCTCCCCACACACTTTGAAGTGTGAAACCCAGTGGACCACAAATATTACCAGCAAAAACCTCCAGACATCAGTGAGGAGGTGTTCAGGTGAACGGGCGGCTTCAAAGCACAACCATTGAAAAAAAAAAAAAAAAAAGAAGGGAAGTGGGGGGTGGTGGAGAAAGCAGAATCTACTCTTCTTCTCCAACCAAAGCGTATTAAATTAGCAGGCTTAGTTAACCTTGAAAAAGGTTACAATTACTCTTCACTGTTAAGCCAGCATGTTTTATATGACAAATACAGAACATGCACGAATGTGTTTCATAGACCCAGAGAGATTTCTTGAATACAGTCAGGTCCATAAATATTGGGACATCGACACAATTCTAACATTTTTGGCTCTATACACCACCACAATGGATTTCAAATGAAACGAACAAGATGTGCTTTAACTGCAGACTGTCAGCTTTAATTTGAGGGTATTTACATCCAAATTAGGTGAACGGTGTAGGAATTACAACAGTTTGCATATGTGCCTCCCACTTGTTAAGGGACCAAAAGTAATGGGACAATTGGCTTCTCAGCTGTTCCATGGCCAGGTGTGTGTTATTCCCTCATTATCCCAATTACAATGAGCAGATAAAAGGTCCAGAGTTCATTTCAAGTATGCTATTTGCATTTGGAATCTGTTGCTGTCAACTGTCAAGATGAGATCCAAGAGCTGTCACTATCAGTGAAGCAAGCCATCATTAGGCTGAAAAAACAAAACAAACCCATCAGAGGGATAGCCAAAACATTAGGCGTGGCCAAAACAACTGTTTGGAACATTCTTAAAAAGAAGGAACGCACCGGTGAGCTCAGCAACACCAAAAGACCCGGAAGACCACAGAAAACAACTGTGGTGGATGACCGAAGAATTCTTTCCCTGGTGAAGAAAACACCCTTCACAACAGTTGGCCAGATCAAGAACACTCTCCAGGAGGCAGGTGTATGTGTGTCAAAGTCAACAATCAAGAGAAGACTTCACCAGAGTGAATACAGAGGGTTCACCACAAGATGTAAACCATTGGTGAGCCTCAAAAACAGGAAGGCCAGATTAGAGTTTGCCAAACGACTTCACAGTTCTGGAACAACATCCTATGGACAGATGAGACCAAGATCAACTTGTACCAGAGTGATGGGAAGAGAAGAGTATGGAGGAGGAAAGGAACTGCTCATGATCCTAAGCATACCACCTCATCAGTGAAGCATGGTGGTGGTGGGCATGTATGGCTGCCAGTGGAACTGGTTCTCTTGTATTTATTGATGATGTGACTGCTGACAAAAGCAGCAGGATGAATTCTGAAGTGTTTCGGGCAATATTATCTGCTCATATTCAGCCAAATGCTTCAGAACTCATTGGACGGCGCTTCACAGTGCAGATGGACAATGACCCAAAGCATACTGCAAAAGCAACCAAAGAGTTTTTGAAGGGAAAGAAGTGGATTGTTATGCAATGGCCAAGTCAATCACCTGACCTGAATCCGATTGAGCATGCATTTCACTTGCTGAAGACAAAACTGAAGGGAAAATGCCCCAAGAACAAGCAGGAACTGAAGACGGTTGCAGTAGAGGCCTGGCAGAGCATCACCAGGGATGAAACCCAGCGTCTGGTGATGTCTATGCATTCCAGACTTCAGGCTGTAATTGACTGCAAAGGATTTGCAACCAAGTATTAAAAAGTGAAAGTTTGATTTATGATTATTATTCTGTCCCATTACTTTTGGTCCCTTAACAAGTGGGAGGCACATATGCAAACTGTTGTAATTCCTACACCGTTCACCTGATTTGGATGTAAATACCCTCAAATTAAAGCTGACAGTCTGCAGTTAAAGCACATCTTGTTCGTTTCATTTGAAATCCATTGTGGTGGTGTATAGAGCCAAAAATGTTAGAATTGTGTCGATGTCCCAATATTTATGGACCTGACTGTAAATGCACTTGATTTAAAGCTCTTTTCCACTTTTTTTCAAGTTTAAACGTACTTTTCTGCTGTATTTTCTAAAACAGTGGTTCTTAAATGGTTTTGCAAATGCCCCAGATCTTGCATAATCAGATGAAATAACATACAAACCCGATTCCAAAAAAGTTGGGACACTGTACAAATTGTGAATAAAAACAGAATGCAATGATGTGGAAGTTTCAAATTTCAATATTTTATTCAGAATACAACATAGATGACATATCAAATGTTTAAACTGAGAAAATGTATCATTTTAAGGGAAAAATAAGTTGATTTTACATTTCATGGCATTAACACATCTCAAAAAAGTTGGGACAAGGCCATGTTTACCACTGTGTGGCATCCCCTCTTCTTTTTATAACAGTCTGCAAACGTCTGGGGACTGAGGAGACAAGTTGCTCAAGTTTAGGAATAGGAATGTTGTCCCATTCTTGTCTAATACAGACTTCTAGTTGCTCAACTGTCTTAGGTCTTCTTTGTCGCATCTTCCTCTTTATGATGCGCCAAATGTTTTCTATGGGTGAAAGATCTGGACTGCAGGCTGGCCATTTCAGTACCCGGATCCTTCTTCTACGCAGCCATGATGTTGTAATTGATGCAGTATGTGGTCTGGCATTGTCATGTTGGAAAATGCAAGGCCTTCCCTGAAAGAGACGACGTCTGGATGGGAGCATATGTTGTTCTAGAACTTGGATATACCTTTCATCTTTGATGGTGCCTTTCCAGATGTGTAAGCTGCCCATGCCACACGCACTCATGCAACCCCATACCATCAGAGATGCAGGCTTCTGAACTGAGCGCTGATAACAACTTGGGTTGTCCTTGTCCTCTTTAGTCCGGATGACATGGCGTCCCAGTTTTCCAAAAAGAACTTCAAATTTTGATTCGTCTGACCACAAAACAGTTTTCCACTTTGCCACAGTCCATTTTAAATGAGCCTTGGCCCAGAGAAAACGCCTGCGCTTCTGGATCATGTTTAGATATGGCTTCTTTTTTGACCTATAGGGTTTTAGCTGAGCAACGACGAATGGCACGGTGGATTGTGTTCACCGACAATGTTTTCTGGAAGTATTCCTGAGCCCATGTTGTGATTTCCATTACAGCAGCATTCCTGTATGTGATGCAGTGCCGTCTAAGGGCCCGAAGATCACGGGCATCCAGTATGGTTTTCCGGCCTTGACCCTTACGCACAGAGATTGTTCCAGATTCTCTGAATCTTTGGATGATATTATGCACTGTAGATGATGATAACTTCAAACTCTTTGCAATTTTTCTCTGAGAAATTCCTTTCTGATATTGCTCCACTATTTTTTGCAGCAGCATTGGGGGAATTGGTGATCCTCTTCCCATCTTGACTTCTGAGAGACACTGCCACTCTGAGAGGCTCTTTTTATACCCAATCATGTTGCCAATTGACCTAACAAGTTGCAAATTGGTCCTCCAGCTGTTCCTTATATGTACATTTAACTTTTCCGGCCTCTTATTGCTACCTGTCCCAACTTTTTTGGAATGTGTAGCTCTCATGAAATCCAAAATGAGCCAATATTTGGCATGACATTTCAAAATGTCTCACTTTCAACATTTGATAGGTTATCTATATTCTATTGTGAATAAAATATAAGTTTATGAGATTTGTAAATTATTGCATTCCTTTTTTATTCACAATTTGTACAGTGTCCCAACTTTTTTGGAATTGGGTTTGTAGTATATGATGTGTATGTGTATGTATATATATATATATATATATATATATATATATATATATATACACACACACATATATATATACACATATATATACACTAACTTGTTTTAAACAAGTTAAAACTTGTATTGCTCTTTGCAGCGCAATATTTGAACGAATGGGTAAAAATGACGGTTATTTTCGTCAGTTATGGCTCGTTAGCGCTAGCATTCTGCCTGCTTCAAATCAGACACGGAGATGAAATAGTGCGGTAAGACTACATTTATTTGAATGAATTATAGCATGTATTTCAATTAATTGTCGATTGAGAGAGAGAGAGAGAGAGAGAGAGAGAGAGAGAGAGAGAGAGAGAGAGAGAGAGAGAGAGAGATGAAAGTTGTGTGTAACGTTACCTGCTTGCTGCGTCTGCGCGTCTCTCTCTACAAACAATTACTTCAAAAAAACAGCCATTTTATCACCTCGTTGCTGGGGAATATAATGTACCGATCTAGTATCTGTCTTTTATTTTTGTAATAAAAATCGCGGGGAAGCGTTGACAACAAGTTTATGTGTGTGCGCGCACAATTTGCGATATCCGACCTCTCTCTTTCTCTTTGTGTGTGTGTGCGCGAGCGAGCGATGTGTGTTGGTTAGTGTGCATCAATTAAAGCAGCGCATTAATATGGAACGGTGATTAAACTGACCTGGAACTACCTGTGCAGTTAAACGAATTTAATCAACACCTGCCAGCCAATCAGAATCGAGTATTCAGACAGAACATGGAATACATATATACATATATACATATACATATACATATATACATATATATATATATGTGTGTGTGTGTGTGTGTGTGTGAGTGTGTGTTTTATTATTTTAATTTTATATTAATAAAAAAAAATTATAATGATGATTATTATTATGACTACCAAGAAAAAAAAAATAGCTTCAGGGATGGAAAAAGCATTTGAAGAGCTATAGAGATCTCGCCCAGAATCACCATCCACTGTCTGTTTGTCTAGTTGCTGAATTAATCTCACTCTTCTTCTCTATGCATACCAATTAAAAAAGGATGAGACGAGAAAAGGGGAAAAATCTGCCAAAACAAAGTCCAATCCAAATACATACAAATGAACAGATGAAAAGAGGCAGAGAACAAAGAGAGAAGGATTTGAATGAGAAGAAGTAGAAGAAGAAGGGAGATGACCTGCCCCTCCCAAAACAATCGATTAACGCCCCTGGTAATCTCTCCTCCCGGCCAAATGCCGCAGGGTGTGTGTGCGTCTTTCAGCTCAGGTGCAAGACAGAACTGAGCAAGGAAGACAGAGATCTTTACACTAACAGAAAACATATGGTATGATAAAAGATAGCAGATGGTCTTACCTCCAAGATTTTGGGGTTGCCCTGACGACCAAGAGTGCCTAGGATGAGGCCCCATCTCTGGGCCGAGCGGGCGCTCTCTATGGCCTGCAGTCTGGTCGCCCGCATTACCTCATGGTCATAATACTCTCGAGAAAACACTTTACTGTATGGGTCATACCTGTGGATATGGAGGACAACACATTTACAAACAATAAGACACTAACAAAACAGAAAGAAGTACATTCATAAACTAGATTTGTATTTTTGTTTTTGAAGAAAATATCATAGTAGGATGTTGCTAGGTAGTTGCTATGATAGTTTGATGCCAATTCATGGCTTGGGTCCCTCTTTCCATGGGATTTATTTCCAATTTTTTCATCCGATGGGTGAAAATTAAAATTGAAGCATGAAATGAACAAAAATGTATTAAGTTAACTGTAACCAAAGCTAAATGTAAAAACCTGAAGTTCAACTAAATGTTTCATTATCCCTCTACATGAAAATCAAAAGGATTTGATTCAACATCAATAATACAATACAATACAATACAATACAATACAATAAAATATAATATAATATAATATAATATAATATAATATAATATAATATAATATAATATAATATAATATAATATAATATAATATAATATAATATAATAGCGGTCAAAAAAAGATGTCTGGTCTAAGAAAATTGATATCTGTTTACTTTCAAACTTTTATTAGAGATTTTATAAGCATATTGCGTAGTTGTGCTTAAAGTGCATAACTTTATGCATAACTTAAAAAAAAAAAAAAGAGAAAAACACGTTTTAATTGTTTAATTTGTGATAACGCAATGAAACATGCTGAACTGTGGGCATCTTGGCCAAACTGTCATACAAAGGTTGCACTCATTATTCCCAGTCTATAATTCAATCAATCACTGTGGCAGGTGTTAGATATATTATTATATGTTATTTAATGGGTTTCATTAAAAAAAAGGGCAAAGAGGAAGAAGCTGTCCTCTGCAACCAAGGAGGATATTGCTGGATTTGTAGATCAAATAGTCACAAAATGGTTGAAGACTATGAGCTATAGCAATAAAAATACTTGATTCAGCAAAAAAGTGTACAATTGCACATTGTTTTACCTGTAGGCAGGTATATCTGGGTTGGCAATCATGATGGATTCCAAATGAAACCTTCCATCTCCAAGATATCTACAGACAGAAACACAACTTTATCAGAGAGAAAGACAGTCTGAGTGGGCAGAATGAATAAAACTCTGCTAAGTCTGGGATTTGCGCAAGAAAATATAAAGGCCAATGGGTCTCGGCCTAGAGGACTCATAAACCAGATCAAATCCGTCCTAACATTCAGCAGGCAATCAGGGCGAGACCTACTCACTCCAAAGTCACGGCAACATTAACCAGCCGGAAAGCGAGTCATAGACACGGAGGCTGATGGGCTACAATCCAGCTACTCCACAAATAAGCCTGCGTGATATGATTAGGTCATGACGCGGACAGCACGCAAGCAGAACTCAACACGCTGATTATCCTCTGCCGTGCCGACAGGAGAAGACCTGCCTTAGCTAATGGGAGAATAGATTAACCTGGCAAACCTGATGGATGCCCTGGGGAACGCAGCCACAATTAGAAAGGCTAATTAAGACACGTTTATGAAACACTACGGAACATACTGTGGGTGGGATACCCCTGGGCCCACCGGAGCAAAGGCTAAACCAGCCATCCTTCACTCTCGCACACACACAGTGACAGAAAAACACTCTTTATCGTTCATTCTCCTTGTCCCTCAAACATACCGTCTGTGTTAGGAAAAAAACACTAATAATTTAACAACACTGTTAAATGTAATCTTTTGCAAATCTCATAATGACAATTAGTTTTTCATTTTAAAGATGCCTTAATTTTCCCATAGTATTTAAAATGATTGATTAAATTTTTGCGGTCACACTTGCTATTAACAATAAACTCAAACTCCTAATTTGCTGCTTATTAAAAGTTAGTAATAATAGTAATAATAGTAGTTGTTAAGTTGTAGGATTAGGGATGTAGAATATGGTCATGCAGAATATGTGCTTTATAAGTACTAATAAACAGACAATAGTTAATAAGAGGCATGCTAATAAGCAACTAGTTGATCTTAAGAATTGGTACCTATACTAAAATGTTAACAATTTTGCTTTATTTCTAACTTACTTAGACAAAACAGAACAGGATTTTAATATCAGTCTTTCACTGGTTATCAGCATTAAAATATAACTAAATAGTCTTATCGACCTTTTATTATTTTTTTTTTAACAAACAGCAATTTCTGCCCAATAAATGTTTTAGAGCTTGACTGAACTAGAGAAAAAAAAAAATAAATAAAAAAATATATAAAATATATATATATATATATATATATATATATATATATATATATATATATATATATATATATATATATATATAAAATCAGGGTTCCCAAGACAAAATTGACACTTGTTGAGAGAACTAATTAAAATAAGAAATGTGTACTGATTTTTAACTATTTTAGTTTATTTTAGAACTTTTGTCTTATTTTAAGTATTTTAAGCCATTTTTAGCCCCCCGGAAGTGTGCTGAGGCCTGATTTAGAAAAAGGTAGAAATTGAAACATACGTTAAAAAGGTAAAACAATTGATTTTTTTGTTCAAGAGCTCTGTCAGATACCACTTTAATTCTTTCCACCAACCATGGAAGCAAAATCACAGAACTATGGGGTATCACATTGAAATACATATCAATTCCGCCTTCAGAAATGAATGCCTTCCTACCTCCTTATAGTGCACTACCCACGAAGGCAGCACTTTTTTTAGCTGTTGGACAGTCATTCACCAAAAAATTGCACCCTCTGCACAAATTTTTCATTTTCCTTTATATGTTGCCATAATAAAACACCAATTTTCCCGGAGTACTGCACTGTCTCTTTCAAGGGCCTCTATTACAAATATTGCATTTATAGCGAAGGCATTAAACGCTCTGAGGTTTTCCAGCTCAGCTTTTAACAGTATAACTTAAACGGCCACAAATTGATGCATTTCATGGAGATGGCACTATTGAGAATACAAGATTAGAAATGGCCCAATTTGCAGTTCTTAAAACCGCTTTTCACAGCACCGACCCATTCACCCACAGTTCAGTTCATTATGCCTTCGGCAACTGAGACTGAGCTCCCCTCTTGTTTCAGAAGAAATCCCAAGTGGAAACCGGAGGTCTGCGTGAAGACCTGCGGCGTTCGTCAAATTTTATTAAATACAGTGCGCTTTACAGTCCGCCCAACTCAAAAGAGACTTCATGAAGGTGCCGTTTGGCCATGAACCTGTGTAATTTTTCAGCACAAGGCTGCAATCATCTTCTCCGTGGGACTTTATTCAGACCCCCGGCAAACATATTACTTCTTATGAGAAAGTCAGGCTCTGTATAAGCTTAATTAGCTGTTAATTATATGGTGGCGATTCGGCTTTGCAATATAACATCACATTACTACACCATAGGTGTCAGAGAAAGTTTTTAATTTGATCGCTGAGGGTGAGGGCAAAAGTAAATGATCTATGAAAAAGGCTATTTGCATAATAGCCGTGTCATTTTGGGGGTCAGTGACATGACCACTTGTGTATGTCTAATGTTGACAGGCGCCCTGATGAAGAGGTGATGGCTGAATATTAAAATAAACGCATCAATTCTCTTCTTTCCTCTCTCCCCTAACACACACACGGACTAACATTCATCACAGACTCTGCACGTTGGATTAAGAGGCAGAAAGCAAAAACACAAACACACCCTCTCTGTGTACAGACACACACACAGACAGGAGGTTTCCCTCTATCTCACAGGAGCAGAGCTTGCTGCTCACAGCCGCTGTGTGATACAGAGAATAATAGATCACACACACATATATCTGCTGCCTAATGTCTCGTCTCTGTGTTACAACAGCACTTGACACGCTTCTCATTAAAGACAGCTTGAAACTGCATTCGCAACGCATTTAACTTATGCAATGTGACATTTCAGAGAGAAACAAGATTCCTCAGGTAATAATGTGAGGCGGGTCTTGATGTTATCCATCAGAATTTGATTGGATTTTGAAAAATAGCATATAATATTCTTGGTTAGTATTGCTTTTCCTACCCATGAGGCCTTGGCCACATCAGCAGAAAAGTTGTTTCAAAGGGAATGAAAATTATTTTGATGATAGTGTATGCATTTTTCTTGTTCTTTTGAATAACATGCACTATTAAATTTGTGTACAGTAAAACCAGTGATACGTATTAAGAATGTAAACAGGGTCAATTTTGATTTCATATTTCTGTATATATAAGGCCATGCTTTATTGTGAATACAGGTGCACACGGTGCACGCCTGCAATGCTTTCAGCTGTAACTATATCCACAATAAAACATAATATTGCGCACCTTATTAATTTCATTAAATGGTTTAAAACATAATAAAATATTTAAATGCAACTTTTTTAAATTAAAACCTCGTGTATACTCATTCAAGTGCAATTCTTCCACAAGAAGATATAATCTCTCACACATAAAAACTAGAAAACATGCTCTCACTGAGTGCAGCCATGTAACATACATAAACAGTATAAAACAAAATAAATACAATAACAAAAACAAAACAAAACAAATAAAATAAAATAAAATAAAATAAAAGAAAAGAAAAAACACTGTATTGGTTAATCTGAATCTAATGCTTATTTTCATTCTAAAACAGACTTTCTACACAACACAACATACTCAACATGGGCTGGAACTGTTTTCCTTACATGATGGCACTGACATGTTTCTCCAGACGAGGCGAGGTGCATCCGAGGATCTCCCCAGGAGAAAGCGGCCGACACTGAGGTACCAACACCTCGTAATCTGGCTTCAGCTCTGTACTGGCTGCCTGAGAAGAGAAAAGAAAAGGACGCTGAGACCAAGGAAGCAACTTTCCCACCAAAAAGGTGTTGTACAGGAGCAAGTGCCTAATCTGGAACCACGCCATGTGTTTTCACCTTTCTTTAAAAAAGGTGGTCCTGGGGTGGAAAATCTGGCTCCACGAGGTCTGAGGGCAGGATAATGTTCACACCGAATAAATTTTTAATGAAAGGGCAGTTTTAACTTTGGCTTCTTTTGGAACAATTTTTGCTGAAGAACAAACTGTCCAAATTTAGTCTGAAACTCAGGAACTCAGCATTAACTTCTTGCTCTTTTAACCATTGTATAACAGCAATATCATAATCATGCTGAATGTACTGCATAGTACTGAATATCAGAGCTGCTGTAATATATTATACACACTACAATACAAAATAATGGGGTTAGTGAGATTTTAGTTAGTGAGAAACAGCAATATTAAGAAATATTATTACAATTTAAAAAAAAAAAAATCTGTTTTCTATTTGAATATATTTTAAAATGTAATTTATTACAGTGATAACAAAGCTGAATTTTCAGCAGCCATTACTCCTGTCTTCAGTGTCACATGATCCTTCAGTAATCATTCACATATGCAAATTTAGTGCTCAAAAAACATTTCCAGTGCTGAAAACAGTAGTGCTGCTTCATGTATTTGTGGAAACTGTGATAATTTTTTTCAAGATTTTTTGAAAAGGTTCAAAGGAACAGTATCTACTTAATATAGAATTTTTGTGACAAATTTGTCTTCACTGTCACTTCTGATCAACTGTACGCATACTTGCTGAAAATGATTATTTCTTCTTCTTCTTCTTCTTAAAAATTCTTAATGAACGCTATGAACTTTTGAAAGCTAGCTTATACAGCATGTGAAATGACTGTTATGAATTTTATTCATTATATATCTAAACGCTCCTGGTGCCATAATACTGCTGAATCAAACTACTCTTGATTTAAAATATGTTCTTAAACTCAAGACTTGTAAACAAAGGCTGTCTGTTTGTGCAGTAATATAGTCAGGTTCTGAGAGAAGCTTGCAGATCTGGCTGAGCACTGGCTCTGGAACGTGCAACGACTCCTTTTCAGTGGAAGGAAAGAGAGACAGATACAATCAGAGAAACAGTCATCCAGCACATCTCCCAACATCTACAGGCTTTCCTTTCCAACGAAAGGGAAGCAAAGAAATGGTGCCAAATAAATTAAGGCAAGAAAGCCACAGTAATGCGATGGGGGTGGAGATTTTGTTTTTGACGAGCAGAGAAAATAACAAAAACACATAAAACCTGTGCATTCACACCCCTCTGACCCCCAGCACCCACCCAGAGCACGGGAATGGGCCTACACACACGTGATACACAGGCCGTGCTATTTCCAGAAATAACATGGGTCATTTTTAGGCAGGAGGGTGAAACCGACAGCGAGGAGCAAAGAGCGAAACAGAAAAAAAAAAGAAGGGAAGAAAATCTCACACTTATGTAAGGTGGAGTGCTGAGTGCAACATGACTTCTGATAATTCCTCCTCTTGTGCAGTTCAAAATAACTTTAACTGCATTTCACACCCACATACACAAACACACACTATTATAGGAGCAAACACACACACACACACACGGGCAGCCTTATGTGCTGTCAGAGACCTTGAAGCAGGAAGGTAAGTGATAGAGAGACAGTAAACGAATCAGAGAACATCTTTAACCGCAGGGAATAGTTATCATTGAGTAAGAAGCGGAGGGTCAAAGGTCACCTGTAAAGCAGCCACAAACTGGATGGTGCTGACGAGGGCGAGCGAGTGGCCAGGGGGAAAGTTGAACCTGAGTGTGTCCAGGAAGTGGGCAGTGTCAATCTGGATGTCCACAAACACGTACAGCATCTTGATGCCCTCTGTTGAGTCTATAGGGACTGAAGACACAAACAACATTAGCATATTTCACTCATCACACATCCAAATGATTATTTCATTCGTAGGTTGACTTCCTATTTTTTCTCGAACCTGAAAAATCTAAATTTGGCGTTCAACATTGTTTGTGCTACAGACTCAAATGATCCCACAAATCAAATGGTGCAATCAAGTCCTTCTGTGAAGTTTGCATTTACAATTTCGGAAGTCGTAATTAGGATGCCAGATGCGTTCAAATCACTTTGGTCCAAGCAAGAAGGCATGAATCTTTTCTACAAAAAAATACAGTAAGGGTTTGTAACTCTACTTCTACAAAATGATTAATAAAGAATGTGCATTAGGTATGTTTTTGCTTTTTTAATGTTATTCATTCAATTTGTGAAGGTTTTGTAAACTGAATCATTTCGTAATTCCACAAATTTTGAACATGAACAAATTTGCTAGTTTTATGTAAAATGTAAACAAAAAATCGTTGTAAACAAATTTATGGGTAATACAGATGCTGCATACTTTGAGTTTTGAGTTTGTGTTCAACACATTTAATATTATCTTTCTGACATTACTTGAACGCACCAACAGAATTATGATTTTCACCTGGTGGATAAAACAGGCAAAACCATCTCTTTCACCCAAAAGTTTGTCATCATTTACTCACTCTCATGTTGTTCCAAACCTGTATGACTTTATTCTTAGAAACACAGTCGAAAATATTTTGAAGAGCTGTTTTGTCCATATGATTAAAATCAATGGGGTCCAAAAAAAAAGAAGACATTTTTTAAACAACTGTGCTCCACAGAATAAAGAATTCACGTATAATATATAGTATAAGTACAACCCGCACATAATAGCTCACTGTAATAAACTGCAAACTCACAACAAAGTAAATAAATGTCTTGAAAACTGAAAAGTTTGTGTTAGTCAGTCTACCTCCGATCTATTGATGACAGTAACTGAAGAAAAGAGAAAATCGCACAATTGCTATTAATGCCATTCATTTCACACCCCATTTAAAAGACAGCAGAGCTGAAAGAGGAAGGTGGGCTTCAGTCTTCTCCCATCTACATTATCATTTACTGCTGATGGTCATAATTGCTGCTCTTCTTGAAGCATTCTCTTTAAAGCCCCTGCTCTAATGGCCATTTCACTGCTATTAGGCAAATGCCATCTTTAGGGAGTGTTTTAAACACAGAACCCATTTAACTATATAAGAACAGACGGCAAGACAGTAAAGCAAGTGGGAAGAGAGGAAGTAAATTTACCTCTCAAAGCAGGAAGATCAACAGAGGCTTCTCAGCAAGCACACACGTCAACTAGACGTCTATGAAAAAGTACATATTTTGGAAAGCATTGCATATTTTAAATGGATAGTTCAACCAAAATCTACTCATTTTCATGTAGTTCCAAACCTGTATGACTTTTTTCCTCAGTGGAACATGATGTGGAATTATCTGTTTTTGTCCATACAATGGTGGTCAATGGTAATCAAATTGGTTTACCACGTTTAAAAACGGTGGAATAGATGGACAAAGTGAGAGAAATTTTGATTATAAACTAATGTTTTATTCAGTAATGAAAAGTAGTGTTAAAGAAAGCTCAGTGTAAATAAAAACATTATTTTACACAAAATGTTTGTAGAGTGCTTTTAGAGTACTGCTCTGTTAGCTTAGCGACATGCTAACATCACAGCTCTACTGAATTGCACGCCAAGCTGCTTCTTCGAGTTGTTACTGATTTAGAGCGTTCCAAATCAGTTATAAGTTTCCATGGTGGTTAGGATGATCCCTTAGAAGGCAGCTGCCTTTATAGGCAATAAGCAACGAGGCAGCTAACAAGGTTTTAGAAGAAAGCTGCTGAATAGATGTCACAGACAATGTTTACTGTTAGTTACTACACTCTTAAAAAAAAAGGTGCTTTGGGACCCTGTATGGTTCCATGAAGAACCTTTTATATCCAAAGAACCTTTCCATTGCACAAAAGGTTCTTTGTAGCACAGAAAGGTTCTTTGCAGCACAGAAAGGTTCTTTGTGGCACAAAAAAGGTTCTTTGTAGCACATAAAGGTTCTTTAGACTAATGATTTTTCACACTCAAGATGTTGTAAATATATATATATATATATATATATATATATATATATATATATATAATTTTTTTTTGGAAAGTGAACTAAATTGTCCTGTCTGGTCAAGAACTCATTCCAAACTCATTTTCTATTAATTGCGTTCAGTTATAGTGCAATATAAAGTATTAATTTAGAGTTATATAAATAGTGCGTTTATTAATTAAAGACCAGTAGATCAGTCCTTTTATATCTATTATCTCTATTTTAATGCTGTTTTTTGACTCAAAAATTATTAGGCTAGTTATTTAACAAAAGCAAAATTTGTCTGCAATCATGTTTTAAAATGAAATAAAAATGCTGAGGTATAGGCTACAAAATCTTAAAATATAAAAGTTCCACTTTGTCTCACTAAATTTTGCATCTATATGAATTACAAAATTAGATTAATTAGCTGCTGAAGATATGACGCACTGAACGATTTAATCATGATGGTGTGACTGTATCAAAAATAGAAAATATTATTCAGCTATTTTTTTTTTTTTTTGTCTTTTGGAATCCACTTGACTCAAAAACCTGAGGGGGCACATGCACTTTGAATGGGCATGACACCTCTGCATGTGACCTCATATTGTTGGAATAAATCCCAGAATGATTTTATTGATTCTTAAGAAAAATAATGTGACACAAGGCATCCGATTATAATAAATAGCACAATGTCATTTGCATAGCCTATAGTGGTTTTCAATGCTTGACCCACAGCTCTGCACATTTTGTGTCTCCCTTATTTAACACACCTGAATCGAATCATGAGCTCAATAGGAGAGTGATCTATGAACTGAACTGAGTGTATCAGATAAGAGAGACTACAAAATGCCTTGTGATTTCATATTAAAAATAAATATTAGTCTGCTTCATGTAAGCACATAATATACAATCTGAAATAGAAGCATTTATAAAAAAAGCAAAATGGCCATTATGAATTTACTAAATTTAATAATTAAATTTAATGTAAGCTAGTGTTTTAAATGCCAACCTGTTTTCACATAGTCCTACTTACTATTTAAACACATGATAAAGACATGATTAACTATTATTGTTAATTATTAATAATTATTATTATTATTTATTTATTTATTTTTTATAAAAAAAATAAAAATAGTTTAGGGGTTATAGTTTAGTAATGAGGAAAATCAAGGCCATGACAGGTCTTAGCTTGCAGTGACTTAAATCTAAGTTTGGAGAGGACTTTCTGACGCAAATTAAATAGACGAAGCGATCATTTGTGGGAAATGATTCTTCCCCTCCTCCTCCTTTCAGTCTTTATTGTGCGGTGAGGAGCTTTAGGAGAGTCAAGTAAAATGGTATTTTTGAAATAAAACATTTTTAATTAACATAACATAACATAACATAACAGGATGGCTTTTCCAAACTTTATGAATAAATTGTCCTATTTTATTTATTTATTTGTTATTTGGCAAATGCAGTTTCGCACCGTTTCTTCCCGCTCATTTCATTTCAAGTTACGCGCGCGCTGGAGCAGGATGCGTTTTCTTTGAGAGTCTGACAGAAATCCACGGTAAGTGTGCATACATAGAACTATTTTAATAGCTAGAACAACATATCAAGGGTTATTTATTGTTGTTTTTTCTAACTGGTGTTAAATAATCTAATTTTAAATGGTTTTATCTGCCCAAATGAGGTGTAGAGCAGTTTCTTCGCTCCATTCGCCGATGTTCGAGGCGTTGGGAAGACTGGCCGTTATTTTTGAATCTCTCCAAAAGGCTAACGGTAAGTGAATTCATGGAATCATCATAAATATCATATGTACTGAAATAAAACATAGTTTATTCGTTCTTTGTTTGTGTGGTCATGAGTGGTTAAATGGTAAAATCAACCTTAATCCAGTGAGGTAACTTTAGACTAGTCTGTTAGTTTAATGGTCATTTTAAATGTTATTATCTGCCCAAACGAGGTGAGCAGGCCTCGGCCTGTCGCTCATTCCTCCGATCACACCAAACCTCCGACTATCGCTAAACATATCAGAAGCATCTGTCAAATACTTTATCAAGAACGACACATCATAATTTTACAAGAAACTTGTTTATGATTATTTTTTTATTTTTTTTTTTTATTTTTTTTGCCAAATGCAGTTTCGTGCCGTTTCTTCCTGCTACGCCCGCGCTGCTGACAGCTGGAGTTTCCTCAGAGTCTGACAGAAATCGACTATCACATAAAGGCAGTCTTGGTGAGCAAAACAGACTTCTTTAAAAAAACAAATTGTGATGTTTATGTAATCTTTCAACAGGTACTGTGTATGTACACATACACTATATTGCCAAAAGTATTGGGTCACCCCCTTCCAATGAACAGTTTTAACTACTTTAGTAAAATTCATGAGTACAAATCTTAATGTTAAAGCATATAATGATATTCAAACCTGTCATTAGAAGGGGGTGACCCAATACTTTTGGCAGTATAGTGTATGTTAGGGTGTGAAGGTATGATGTTCACAGTGTAAGAGGCAGAAAAATATTACAGTATCACTGTAATACTTAAAATGAAAAAAAGTCCTCTTATAGTGTAATTAAGATTTAAAAAATAAAAAATCCTCTTATAGTGTAATTAAGGATAAAAAATGATAACTATAATGTATGGTGGAAGAGCACTTTGCAGCACTTTGACCTCGGTGCAGTAATATTGGTTCTATTGATGGAAGTTAGAGGGAGAGGGAGAGGGAGAGGGGGAGTTTTCAGGAGTGATGATATTACTGCACCGAGGTCGAAGTTCTGCGAAGTACTCTTCCGCCATACATAATAGTTATCATTTTTTATCCGCTTAGAAAATCGCCACTGTTTATTTTGTGTCACCATACTTACTTGTGTAACTACTCATGTAACCGTCTTTAAATAGGGAAAACATGGAAGTGTTTGGTAGCTTCTAAATTCATCTCTTTTTGGATCCTAAGGAATGAATGGTGCTAAGCTAAACGCTAGCATAGTGGCGCCGCGCGCTAGAGCGATTAAGTGCACGCACTGAGACGGGAGAGGTACGTATCAACTCGTCTAAGTTGAGGGAAAAACATTGGAATATGGAAAAACAGTGGCGTTTTCCTTTAAGCCATCTTAAGTTGCATATTTATTTGTTGTTGCTGCTGCTGTTTATCTTACAAGTATCAGTACTGTTTTATATTGTACTGTTTTTATTGTATTTTTTTCTGCTGTTTTCTGGTTTGTGTGTTTATTTAATGCTGTTTTCAGTTTGATTTTGGGCAATTTGTCTAATTTATTAATTTTGGTTGCCTATTGATTTTGCCATATGATTTTATGTGGCACAAGGGATAAAAGTAATAAACATGTATTTATTCCTATTCCTGGATTTCTTTGTATGTTTGTTAACTACATTGGGGCCATGAAGAACCTTTTCATGAATGGTTCCACAAAGAACCTAATAAAGTGACATGAAGAACTGCAAGGGGTTCTTTTAAGAACCTTTGAAAAGGGTTCTTTGCAGTACCAAAAAAGGTTCTTTATGGCACTAAGAAAAAAAAGGTTCTTCAAGGAACCATTTAATAAAAGGTTCTTCAGGGAACCAAAAAAGGTTCTTCTATGGCATCGCAGCGAAACCCCCTTTTTGGTTCTTCCTGGCACCTTTTTTTTTAAGAGTGTAGAGGAAGTGATATACATGATCGAGGGGGTAGAGAGAAACAAAGACTTCTGGGAGAGTGATTTTACTGACTGTGGCAATAAAGTTTTATTCTTACAAAGTTTTGCATTTAAGTGGGACACTGTCAGAATGCACATAGATGCAAGGCTATTTTCATACATGCATGAAACACACAAGAGGCAATAACCTCATTCCGCAGGTGCTAGAAAACAAAAGAAAAAGACGTGGAGGGGTCGGGGGGTTGAAGTTAAGTGGAATCGATCCATTTCTCTTATCCAATTAGCACGGCAGACTGAGAGCACTTACTCACTGCAATTACAGCTGTTGTCAAGAAGAGTCATGGATTCGGTCACCATCTCCATCCCCTCGTCTCCTTCCCTTCTCTATTGCTTTCTTAAGGAGGTAAAATATAAGTAGATATGATTAAGGAGCTTCATAAAATTGGGAAAAATTAGATATTACTCAGATACAGGTTTTTTTTGGTTCATTATGAAACTGTGGCTGGACAGATTAGCCACCAACATATACAGTCAACATTTCTCACATTATCACAGTTTATTCGCTATAGTTTAGAAAATGGTAATAAAATGTGACAAGAACTCAGAGTTAAACGGTGTCGGAACAAATTCATCTTGAGAATCACAAATGAATTACAGTCAAACTAAAATTTATTCAGACACCTTCAAAATTATCATTATCAATTTTACTGGAAGTCCACTGTATGAAGAATTTTGGGTATAATATTACACAGTTTACTTTATTTTGCTGTCCTCACTTACATAAATTAACTATAGTGTCCTGCACCCATTAGTAAACACACACACACACACACACACACACAGCTATTAAACTTTAAGCATCAATATCATTTTTCATTACAGCAAATGTGATAAACTATTCAACATCACTCTGATAGGACGTGAATATCCATAAAAAAAATAAAAAAAAAAGACTTGGAACAACTTCAATGTCTATAAATGTCAATAAATCAATCTGTAGGTACTATAAATCACTGACAACATTTTCTCAGTGACAACATGAACACTCACTTTTTTGCTGCTCCATCAGCTGTTTTTTCTCTTGCCAAAAAAGTCAACATACAAAAAAATAAAAACTTTTTGCACTTGCTTTCAGAACTGTTGCTAAAGTTAACCTTTAAGACTTGAATATTGTTGGTTTCAAAGATATCACAGAAAAGAAACATAAAAAAGACAAACAAACATGCAGAGCAAAAAGAAGTGATATGTCAAGGAATCCCTAACCAAAGAAAATATAAAATAAGTTTTGTGAAATTTTGTCAGGTGTATTTTACTTCTGGGTATATATACATTTGCATACATTATGTACAGCATTAAAACAGTTACACTATTATCATTTTTAACTTTGACAAACACACATTTCCAGAAGATCTGCATTTGTCTGTGTATAAGTGTGCGTGTTAAGGTTCGCAGGAGGCATCGGCACTCAGATCCAGGATTAATATTCCCTTGGCCAGCTCTGGTATTTGGGAGAGGTGTGTTTGTTCTGCTGGAGATATATTGGCCCTATTGATTTAGCATTTCCCCTACTGTATGTTGTGCTGCTGACGGGCAGTGGGGGGTAAAAGATCGGCTTCCTCTAGGCTGGCACGTCCAGGCATTTTAAAGGACACCCTTAATGCATGTTCACTATTGATCTGCTAAGCACACGTGCAAGCTGGCCCATTCAAAACATCTGCTATCCCTTACACATCACGGCTAGGACTGGCTACCATACTGAGCTATTGAGAGCAGCTCTGCAAAGCACTTCAAGAGTAAATCTATACATCTCCACTTCTCCTTATCACGGCTGACTGTCTCCAACTTTTGCTCTTAGAAACTCCCACTGAGATTTCTTTGGTCTCTTTCTCAATTATTTTTTCAGTTGCCCGTCAATGAAAGACCCTGAAACATGTACACGAGAAACCGCAGGAACATAGGAAGATGATAGATGAGACATCTTCCTTTATGAAAATTAATTTGTGGGTGTGTAGTCTATAAATGTTAAAGGAATAGTTACAAAACCCAGCTCTGAAGAATCCAAACCTGTTGTACTTACTTTCGTCTGTGGAACACAAAAGGAGAATTTCACACCACCCTTTTTCATACCAGTGTTATTTTAGTATTATAAATTTACTATTATAGTATTTATTCATATTTTGAATTAGATTTTATTTTTGTATTTTCACTTTTTATTTTAAGTTTTAGTAATTTTGTCATTAGTTGTTTTGTTAATGTATAGCTTTAATTAATATTTATTTCAGGTTTAGTTTTAGTAATTTTTGTATTCAAACTTATTTCAGTTAGTGTCAAGGCAACCATTCTAAGTCTCTTTTTTGCATTTAATTAAAGTTTAGGGTTTTTTTTAACTAGTATAGTATAAATTTATAAGGTAGAAAAAAAAACTAATAATTCTGGTTTTAATTAACAATAACAACAAAGTTGCTTCATACAATGAAAGTGAATGCAGTGAAAAGCTCCAAAAAAGTATCAAAGTTTGGAATGACATGAGGGTGAGCAAATGATGGCAGAATATTCAATTTGGGTAAACTGTTCCTTTAATTCACATATAAGATATGAGAGCGTGTGTGTTCAACTCACTGAGACAACTGTGCCCATAATGCACCATGAAGTCGGCTCCCAAAGCGCGGGCAGTGAAGTCGTCCACGCAGCAGGCCCCGTACGTCACATCTCCCATCACCAGAGTGTCCGCCTCTGTGAATCTGACAAACACCACAATCAACCAATATATGACCTTGATCACCACCCTATTGCAATTCAGATCAATCAGGTCGTAAATAAAATGATGGTTCCACACAGTTGGCAGATCAATCACTCTCAAGCAGAAATGTCACTCAGACATCTATGTCTCCAGTTAAGTGGGCTCCCACTAGCCGTAAACTGATGCACTCTGTGCAGTCTGGAAAAACATCTAGAATAACCTTCAGAGATGACAGAGCACTGGACAATGACTGACATAAACATTCACTGATGGTAAATGTACCACATTAAAGGGTGGTACGTTGCAAAACTGAAGTTGAGTCACTGATGTCACATGGACTGTTTTACCGATGTATTTACTACGTTTCTGGACCTGGGAACATTACACTTGCGTTGCTGTATATGGAGGGTCAGATAGCTCTCTGATTTAATCAAAAATATCTTAATTTGTGTTCCGAAGATGAACAAAGGTCTTACGGGTTTGGAACGACATGAGGGTGAGTAATTAATGACATAATTTTCATTTTGGGGTGAACTAACCCTTTAAGGTTAATAGCTATGGATGCACACTGTCCTACGAAAAAGTAGGTAAATTGGTTATCGAAAACTTAAAATGCAGTTTCAAACCAGTGGTAATCCATAAGCCATCACCATTGTGTTCTTGAGAAAGAGACTAAACTTGTCCCTCTGTACTGTACTACAAAGTACTACAACCATCAATGTCTATGAAAAATAATTATTTATTATGAAAACTATATGTATAAATAAATCAGCATTTTAGCATTCCGTTTATCTCAATGGCACTTACTCGGCTGGTGCAAAATCCATCAAAACTAATTTATCTGTTCAAAATGGAAAAAAAAAATGTGGCACAATGTAACATAATAACAGACATGCATTTGATGTTTAATATACAGTTAAGTGGAGCAGGATTATAGACCAATGAGATTTCACAATCTCTACTTGCCCTGCCAACATTTTTACTGGAACCAAAGCAAAGCAAAGCAAAGCAAAACAAAGAAACAAACAAAAAAAAAACAAAAAACAAAAAACAAAAAAAAACTATGTCATTTTAAATGTATACTTTTAAATATTTTTTTTTGCACAAATTGTTTCATACATTATTAAACTAAGTAGTACATTTGTAAAGGGTAATAGATAAAATGTAAACAAGGTAAATTTAGCTCAAAGGGAATCATTTATGATTTTATAGGGAATTTGAACAGAATCACTGTTTTACAGCTGATCGCTGAATCGGTCTGCGATTCACTGAACAAGCCGTATAACATCAACTCTGCACTGGATATTAAAATCCAAAATATAGTGAAAACACTATTAATAAGCACAGTAGCAAGGTCGGCAGTTTAAGACATTACCTTGTAAGCACAAAACACAAGATACTTTTCTTTTCAATATAAATAAGACTTTATTTCATAAATCTAAGACATGCAAACTAATATAACACATGAACACACGCATTCACACATTCATACAAGTTGCAGAAAGAGAGAAAGTGAGGAAAGGATGAGTTTAAAGAATGAAAATGTGAAATCCCAAGTTTACAGAAATATGTGCAATTGCATAGACCTGAACAACCATCAACCGCTTATTTAACCCTCGCATTGAGTTCCTCAGTGAGGCTAAAATGTATATTAAATGAACCAGCTCAGCAAAAATCTGGAGTTGTATTACTTGCGTTGCCCTGGTGTTAAGGGATTCCCTTTTGTTGTCTTTGCAGAAAGGGGTTTTCCCAAGTTGCTGATTGGTTGGAGGTTCAGTAGTCGTTGAAGTGATATCTTGGGAAGCCAATGGTTGGGGTTGGCTGAAGATGCGGAGTTGTGGCTGGTAGAAGTTTTGAGGCGGTCACAGGCTCGAGTTGAACTTGGAGACAAGGCATGGCGGCAAAACTTAAACTGTGAACACAAAACTCACAACGGAAAAGAAAAGGAACTAAAATAAAAGAAAGAAAGGATGTAACGAGACTAGGTGGGTTTTCTTCTCATCACGGTGTTAGCAGCTGGCATGTAGGCCAGAGCACATGGCGCTCAAAGAATTCACGGGCAAACAGCAGTGGCTAAAAGCATGGCTAAAAGTACAACGCAAAAGCAATGACAAAAAGCATAATTTGATGGTGTCCTGAGTATTTAAACTCGGCTTTTTGACACGCCCCAATGGGTGTCTTGACCAATTAGATAACGTCTTAGCTCAGGGTGTTGTATGTTTCACCTCCCCATTCATAAATCATGTATCAGTCACATGGTCCAAATTTTCCTGCTTTTGGAGAGTATAATTTTGGACAGAATTTCTATAACCAGAATATGATACATTTGACAAAGAATCAATTGGAAGAAACGTTTCAAGCTAGAATTGTCAAACTCATACATAGCAAACACGAATAACCCTTAAAGTCATTCAATAGTTATTAAAAAGACATACATAATATGTGCTTAAAACATGATAGTCTAATGTGTGGGTTACATTCATAATATGGGGTTATGCATAGAAATGTCCTTTTAGGATGATTTTGGTGCATATGAAAAAGAAAGTCTCTGTGTAGTTCTATGGAGAACAAAAGACATGTTCTTAGGACCAGAGAGAGGTTAAAAGGTCTCCTAAAGAATTTCAGTCTCAGTCTTTGTCTTGTATGGGGGAAGACCCGCCCAAGAAAGTCTGTAGCTCGTGATTTCTATCACAGATTTACATGTGACGGTCATCTCTTTGACCATCAGTCCTGATTACTTGCCCCAAATTTGACGATCTCCTTTTGGAATTGTCAATAAGTGTTCTTTTGTTTGAATGTTGCAAGTTGTTCTGTGAAAGAGGCTTGTTGGTAAGCTTGCTCCAGACTCAAGGCGCCAGGGTATCGTGGACAGATTTATGACGTGCTCTTGTTATCCGGGGCCTCTCTGTGGAATTTGGCTCTTTGGGTTGTTCAACACCAGTCCGATCAAATCTTAATTTGTCTGATTCACTCTCTGATATCCTACACATTCATTCATTAAAAATTTATATTATATAAAAAACTTGAAAACCAATAAATTAATAAACATGTTTGCTGTAAAAATCATGGCATACAGTAAAACGGATTTTTACTGATTACTGATTTTACTGATTGTAATTTTAAACTCGTTCTTACTGACTCTACCTTTTTTTGCAATTTCGACAATGCTTGTGTCTGAGCAAGCTAAAACAAATTTGCCTAGCTGACAAGTTTAAATAGTTTACAGAATTCACAGCCAAGTGTCATAGAAAATGTTTAGATCAGCATAAAAATGAAATGCACATACATGATCCAAAAATGTGAGATATAGCGGTAAACCAACAGAGCCAGTGACCCAAAAATCTCATACTAACCTGCATTCTTAAACATATCAAGGCCAGTAAGAAATATTTAATAAATATGTATTAATTCACCTGCCATTAGCAGGTGTGGCAGATCTGAATGTAAGAATTTAAGTCTGTTAAAAGACTTTTTACTACGCAAGGAAGGATATTACTGAGCCACCATCTCCAGTACAGCACACTCTTAAGAGACGCTACAACAAATTGTCCTTGGTTTCCTTCACTTTGTAGGACAATGACAAGCATTCCAGTGAGGTGGATCTCTAAGAAGCTGTTTGAAGAACCAACGATCTGTTTTTGTTTGCTTCGGCAGGGGTCGTTAAGTGTTAGCACATCTATTGACTGGCGCACTGCTGCCGCTTCTCCTCTGTGTGAAATTTAAATGCAGGATAAACATGAGACAGGAGCACATAAATTATGAGTGAGAAAAAACGAGAGAGAATGAATATGCGAGGAGAAGAAAGGAGGAAAAAGAGAGTAGTAGCTGTTGTATGGAAAGCTGGCTGTCTGGAAGCAGACATATTTAGGACAGATATTATTAATAGAACAAAGGCACATTTTCTCTAGTTTTATACACACTAGCACTTTTAAACCCCTCCACCTGATTCACCTTCTAACCTCTCATTCAGATTGAGCTCTCGAAAGTGGCCAGTACAACTCCGTGACACATAGTACAGTCTGTACTGATCGCTCTGTCTGGGATATCTTTTTCTTCTACTTCCTGTCTGGGTCTTAACCTTTCTTCTTCTTCAGTTTGTCAATCTACGATACCTCTGCTGTAAGCCTTTTTCCATTGCTAACTAAATGGTGGGTGAATATCGCAAAAAAAAAACATAAGGCTAAACTGCACCTTATTTCTGCATTTGGAATGACGTTTAGGCTTATGTTTATTCTCTGTGGTCTTTCGTTCCCTGAGCGTCTGTGCTTCCACCACTGTAGTCAAGCACACGATCGACCGAGAAAAACTTTATGTGGATTTATAGGCTAATAAACATCTAATTAAATGAAGAAAACTCTTTGGTGGTCTTGTGTTGACAAATTGTGCTTATACTCCCTATACCCTCCATCCAAAAACACCTGCTTCTGCATGAATCACATAAAATTATTATTTTTTTTTGCAATCAAAATGCAAATTTTGCCAAAAGGCAACAGATTTTTTTTTTGTTTTTTTTTTTGTTTTTTTTTTTTTTACTGTAATACGTTTAAATATATAAAACATAATTCATAAAATTAAATCTATAAAACACAATTCAAGTAATATATTTGATCCCACACACACACACACAAACACACACACAAACACATTATCCTCTTCATAACCCACTCCCTGCATTTGTGTCTCATGCATGGCTTACTTCTGTAACCCAGTGCCCTCAAACACAGCCTCTCTCCCCACACACAGTTATTCCCATGTGATGGACGCAGGCAGGCAGCCGTTGCTTGTAAAGCAGAGAGAGAGATGGATGAGGAGAGCTCATCTGGTAAATAAATATTTGCCGTGGTAGATTGATTCGCTCATCCTTTCTCTCATCAAGGTCCCTCTCTTTCTGCCCATCTGCTACACGTTTGAACATGCACATACACGAGTGGGTGGCATCATCAATGACCCAAAGCGATAATAGCCACACGAATGAGACAGTTCAAAACAATGCATGTACAGTGGCCCCAAAAGTATTAGGGAACTCAAGTCACACTTAAAAATGTATGAATGTCATTGCATCACATAACAAAACATCAACTGTAGCACTGCAAGCACAGCCCACACTGAAAACTCGCTGTATCAAAATCCCACTCTTCATGTTAAGCATCAAACACAGATGAGCAGACGTTAATTGTGGAAGTTGAGAGGTCGGTATTTTATGACAAATCCCACAAGTTCCATGAAATTCACAATTTAAAGTGATAGTATTTGTGATAGTTTTTGCCCATAAAATCAGTCCAAAACATTACACCTTAGTGACTCATTTTATGGACCCAAAAAACAAAACAAAACAAAAAAGAAAAAAACAACAAAAAAAATCAAAATATAAAGTTAAACACACACACACACACACACACACCTACACACACGTGTGTGTATATATGTATGTATTTATGTGTATATATATATATATATACACACACACACACACACACACACATTTAGTGATTTCTAAACAAAGCCTGTGACAAGTACGTACATACATACATACATACATATATATATATATATATATATATATACATATATACATATATATATATATATATACACACACACACACACAGTGATGGCCAAAAATATCGGCACCCTTGGTAAATATGATCAAAGAAGACTGTGAAAAGTAATCTGCATTGTTAATCCTTTTGATCTTTTATTTAAATAAATTACAAAAATCTAACCTTTCATTGGATAATAAGAATTTAAAATGGGGGGAAATATCATTATGAAATAAATGTTTTTCTCTAATACATGATGGACACAATTATTGGTAAACCCTAGAAATTATTATGAGTAAAATATCTCTGAAGTATATTCCCATTCATATTCACAATTTTGAGCACTCCAAGGTGATTATGAACATGAAATTATCCAGCCATGGCTTCCTCTTTCATAGAAATACAATTAGGAGGGTAAACAAAGCCCAAATTCCCTTAATCATCCATTACAATGAGAAAAACCAAAGAATATATTTCTGATGTGCAGCACAAGATAATTGTGCTTCACAAATTAGTGAAGTGGCTTTAAGAAAAGAGCTAGAGCAGTGAAAATTCCCATTTCCACCATCAGGGCAATAATTAAGAATTTCCAATCAACATAAAATGTTACCAAACTGCCTGGAAGCGGACGTGTGTCTATATCGTCCTAATGCACGGTGAGAAGGAGAGTTTGGGTGGCTAAAGACTCTCCAAGGACCACAGCTGGAGAATTGCCGAAAATAGTTGAGTCTCGGGGTCAGAAAACCTTAAAAATAAATTGTCAAACAGCACCTACATCACCACATGTTGATTGGGAGGGTTTAGAGAAAAATTCTCCTAGCTCATCCAAAAACAAACTCCAGCATATTCAGTTATCAGACACGACTGGAACTTCAAATGGGACTGGCTTCTATGGTCAGATGAAACTAAAAAATGAGCTTTTTAGCAGCAAACACTCAACATGGGTTTGGTGAACACAGGGATAAAAAGTACCCCATGTGTACAATGAAATATACTGCTGTATTTTTGATGTTGTGGGCCTATATTTCTGCTGGAGGTCCTGGACATCTTGTTTAGACACATGGCATCATGGATTCTATCAAATACCAACAGATAAAAAAAATCAATAAGTGACTGACTCTGTTAGAAATGTTATAATGGGCCATGTTTGGATCTTCCAACCATACAATAATCCAAACACAAACCTCAAAAACAAGACAAAAATGTGTGTGTGTGTGTAAAATGAATTAATACATCAATTAAATACAGAATTATTTTTACTTTAAATAAATTTCTAGTCATTTAAAACATATACATTAATGCATTTGGTAGACAATTTACTTGATCAAATGATTTTAGGGATTTAATTCAATATTTAATTTAAAGTATTCATTTTATGAGTTGGAATTGAAACCAAGGTCTTGGCATTGATAGACAGAAATTCTAAATAAGTATCTATCCATTCATCTTTCCTTGCTTCAGATTTTTTTTTAACTTTAAGACTGTCAAGCCAATAGTAAAAGTTTACATTTCTTGATAAAAATGACACTTACTGCAGTTATATTTTTAGGTTTCAATTCATTTCACGAATTAAAAATTTAATTAAAATTTTGAATCCTGTTTGCTATCTCAATTTAAATTCAAGGCCTTACACACAAGATCCATGAACAGGATTCAGATATGAAGTGGCTGCAAATCTGTCGCCTGTAACGATGACTAGCCCAGCCTGTGGTGACAAAACACCTGCAAAACCTCATTGTCAGGTTTCCTTATTTGCACAGTATATCCGATTAACACCAACTAGAAGGGCTTGCGGATGAAAAACGGAAATACATTAATATAAACTCTAAGCGTCAGATTACCGGAGCTTGTGCCAGAGAGAGATAGTGCTCGCTACCTGGGAATGGTGCTGTAATTACGGAGCAGGAGTGTGGATCAAGTTCGTGCTCCCGCTGGGACTGAGGCTCAGAGCGAGTAAGATGAGGGGTTTTGGTCGCGATTAGCGCTTCGCACGCCCCTCGAAATGTTGATGTTAGAGTCAATGTCACATATGGCCTGGTCTGCTTGTTACTGTAGCTCTGCTCTTCTCCCATTGAAATCAAAACCACCGTCTCTCTTTCTCTCTCTCTCTCTGTCATGCTATCTGGCTCCAGCTACAGGATCTGAGCTGAAATGTCATTAAGATGCAATTAAGATGTAGAAATGTCTATGATCTCAATAACAGGGCTTGTTAATTAGTGTCTCTGTAGCAGCCAGCTTGCACAAAACAAAGTCACACTCACACAGAGCGGATAATTTTAAAATAAAATTAAATAAAATTTTAATAAAATAAAATAAAAAATAAATAAAATATATTTTTCAAATAATGTTTATTTTGAGGTTTAAATCCTAGATTTTCAATGTGGTTTCAGGCATTTGGACCTCACTAAACTCAGCCCAAAGCCTGTCAATGTAATGGTCGTTGAATGGTTTAGTGACAGATTCTCATAAAGTCCACAGACAGTTCATGTGTCTCTCTGTCATGTCTCACTTTCTCCTTCAGAGCAGTGAGACAGAGTCACGCTCCTGCAGGACCGGTCAGCGTCTCTGCGTGTCTCTCACTCTCTCAGTTAATGAACATTAGGGTGTGCTGTGTCTGGAAGCGGATCCATCCGTTTCAAGCTATTCCTCCTGTCTCTCAGAGGTGAAATCTTTACTTGGCTTTGACAGGACTTTCATCAAAGCTCAGCGTGAGCAAGGGGCTGCTGGCTCAAAGCTCTCCTGTTTGTGAATGCTGGAAGAAAACAGATCTTTCTCTTTGGCCACTTAATCAAAGCCTTCAAAAGCAAATGATTTCAAATAAAATGTGCCTTTTTATGACTGCTAATTGTCTGGAATAGGGCAGCCAAGCAGAGTTAGAGAAGTGGTAATTATCATTATAAAAAGATATTTCAGAAGACATGAGAAATAAAGCCAAGCTATGATTTTATAACTTGCACATTAAAGATTAAAGATCAAAATCCCTTATTATTAAACATGCAAAGCTCAAATATTGATTATTGATTTATGTGCACAACAGGCCACATACATGATTGACATGACGTGGCAGTGTAAAGATATACAGTAGAGCCATTTGCCAGAACAGCTGTTTTTCTATGTGAAGGAAACTTTTGGAACAGAAATGTGAAACTGCTTCACTCTTATTTATATCACTGTCAAACATTATAGAAATTTAATTATATTTCACATTTTACATTTCCAACACAAACCCACCATATTCCACCAGATTTACTCCAAAAACAACAAAACAAAACAAAAAAACCTAGATAAAACAGTCAATCTACTGAAAACAGCACTTGGTTATTAGACAACCTGGACAACATATAGTATTTGGATACTTAAGTCAAACTTAAAGATATATGCCTTTGAATTAGCAAAATATCAAAGTGTCAAGTGTTTTATTGAAAGACAAAAGCACACTTTCAAATTTAAACAATGAAACAGATTTAAAAACAAAACAATACAACAAAAACATGAACAAAAACAAACAAAACCAAAACACAAAACTAAACGAACATGAATGAAATAAACAAAACAAAACAAAAAACAAAACAAAAACTCAAATCAAAACCAAAACACACCAAACCAAAAATACCTGTGTGAACTCGAGGATAACTGACTAAACACATCCACTAAAAATGACCTTGACACCAGTTAGTTAAAAGGCAAAAATGGCTCAAAAAAGTGTAGTTTTTTTTATTTTATTTTTTATATTTTTTAAAGGTCAAGCATCATTGGTTTGCACAGCCACTTGTTTTCTAATGCAATGACATTCATAGATTTTTTTTTAAGTGTCCAAATATTTTTGGGGCCACTGTGCACATCTTCAAATACACAGACAATAAGAATGAAGCCCTTTTGTTGTGTCAGGTTGCGGATGAAAGCCCAGAACATGAGCCTCTGAGTGATTCAACGCTGTACCCTCTGCCCTGTTTCAATAACTCTGATTGTGTGTGCCTCTCACTTCACTGAGCTCAGTTAACACAAAGACTAATATTAGATCAGCAACGAGGGCCTGTCGCAGAAAAGCCGTCCCTTCGGACTTTTCACATCCCAGCCCTGTTTCCCCACAGTCTACAAACTACTCCTGAACCACTTAGCAGAGCACAAAACGCACCAGCCCACACAAATCACATTACCTGTTCTTTCTCAACCTACACAACAGAAAAACAGCCCTAAATCCAGTCTGCAAAGCCATAAAAGTCCTTATTAGCAAAGCTTCTGTACCTATTTCTCCTTTTTGCCATGATACGAACCCGCCGGTGTCAACATGATTTATGAAAGGCAAAAATATTCTAATTGTCCAGCTGTGTGCCTCTGTGGATTGAGGTTTTCCCTCAGACTAGCTCAGGGGCTGAGATAATGTGCAAGGGTGTGCAAGATGAGCGTGTATGTGTTTCGCTCATTTGATGGAAAGCCTGAAAAGCTGGCCTCAAAAACGCTTAGTGCTTTTCTTCTTGTGTGAGCAGGTCTAGTGTCTGGAGGGGATGCAGCATTGGCTGTGTGACACCATCTATGAAATCCTGTTAGTCCACTTCAGGGCAGAAATCAGCCCAGGAGAGAGAAAGAGAGAGACGCTTTATTGAGGATGCCAGGATGCCCGTCCCAAAACACCCTCAGGTCTCCCACACACTCTCCTGATATTGAGGCACGACCTGAAATGAACTGTGTCTGAGCAATTATTTACGATTTCTTTGCTTGAGAGTCCAAGAATTGGTTCGTTCACCTGTGAAAACCAAAAAGAATTCCCTTGATATTTGTAGGCTGTTTGAGCGATTTTAGACATTTTAAGCTAATAATAATAATATTAATAATTTAAAAAGAGATTTTATATATATATATATATATATATATATATATATATATATATATATAATTAACGAAATACATAGAAATAATAAAAAATTACATTAATAAATTAATTAAATTAAAATTTATTTTAATTTGCAAACATTTTTTTTTAACTCAATTTTAGTGGTGCATGCTAATGAAAACATTACTATTACTCATTGAATACCCTGTTGTATACATATGTTCAATAAAACAATAACTAACTTATATCATAAATAATACCTCAAATAACATAATGACTGATTTTGTAAGTGATCTAATCATTTTTGTCTTGCAGATGACAAAATGGGTGAAAAAAAAAAATCTATAGACTTGCATTGATGGAGAGACCACATTCATCATAGGCTTAAAATAATGCATTAATCGCATTACTTTGGAAATGTTGCAGGCCAGATTCGAACTTATGTAATCCAGGTGAACACTATGGCTCATTAACCACCAGGCCACAACTCTGACTTTTTTTTTTTTTTTTAATTAGACACAATCCTATACTTTTTAATCTGATCTAATCCAGTCAAGGAAGTATGCATTTATATCACCTGGGGGCAGCAAAACTATATGCCGATGCTATGTCATTTTTACCAGATTTCCTCTTCACCCCAAACCTGTTGATAAGGCGAGCACAGCCTCTTCCCGTTACCCCTACAGGATTCCAGCCAGGTCTATGACACGGATCAGATATCTGAGCGCTCTGTCTCTCTCTCGCTTTCTCAGAGACAGTAAAAGTGATGCATCATCCCATGAGAGCAGTAAGAGAGAGGCAGGTGAGCAGAATAGAATAGAAGTGCTCTGGTGCATCTGTACGTGAAGAGCTGTCACGACATTCTGTATCACACACGCGCGCACACACACACACACAAAGACATCTCCACGCATACAATCACATGCAAACAGATGCGACAGAAACATGGCCATACATATACAGCCATTAGTGAACACACTCAGACACTTGCAACAATCTCTTGAAGAGTAATGAATATTCAGTCATTTACTGTCGTTTCAAAACTGTAAGATGTTCATTCTTCTATAGAACACAATAGGAAAGATTTATCAAGAATAACCTTGACACACTTTTCTAAATGATGAAAGTCGAAGTCTGGAACAGTCTGGGTGAGAAAATGATGATAAATTTTGGGTGAGCTACCCTTTGAAGATATAATCCAGTTACCCAATTAGTTATCACAACTCTTATGTGTGTGTGTGTGGTTGTGTTGTGATAACTAATTGAGTTACATATAGTATATAAAATATTTATTATTACTAATTTTTATAAAAACTAAAACTGAAATTAATTCTATGAAAATATTTGATTAAAAAATTTAAAAGTCTAACAAAATTCAAGCCATCATATAACTTCAGCAAAATATTGTAACAAGTGGTATTTTTATTGTGACACTAATATCACAATTTTTGTGGCAAGAGTACTTTTGGTTTCACCTCATGTCATTTATTTATTTGAATTAGATTTTATTTTTATATTTTCTACTTAAAGTTTTAGAAATTTTGATGTTTTTTTTCATGTTCATTAGTTATGGTTGTTTTTAAATATGTATAGTTTTTTCAGTTTTTTTTTTCCTATTTATGATTTTTATTTTTTATTTAAAAGTCTAACAAAATTCAAGCTAGCATGTAACTGTTCAGCAAAATATTGTAACAACTGGTATTTTTATTGTGATACTAATATCACAATTTTTGTGGCAAGAGTGTTTTAGTTTCACACCATGTCATTTTAGTATCATTTATTCATTCATTCATTTATTTGAATTAGATTTTATTTTTTATATTTTCTACTTAAAGTTTTAGAAATTTTTATGTGTTTTTTTTTATCATGTTTATTAGTTATGGTTGTTTTTAAATATGTATAGTTTTTTTGTTTGTTTTTTTCATTTAAAAGTCTAACCAAATTCAAGCTAGCATCTAACTGTTCAGCAAAATATTGTAACAACTGGTTATTTTATTGTGATACTAATATCACAATGCTTTTAGTTTCACCTCGTGTCATTTTAGCATCATTTATGTACATTTTATTTATTTTGAATTAGATTTTATTTTTATATTTTCAACTTTTTCTACTTTTTTAATTTGAAAGTTTTAGAAATTTTGTCATGTTTTTTGGTCATTTTTATTAGTTATGGTTGTTTTTTAAATATGAATATAGTTTTTTTTTTCAGTTTTAATTTATTATTTTAGTACATTAAGTTAATTTTAAAAAATGAAAATGAGAAATAATGTTGCTGTCAACCATCTGAAATAAAAAAAAGTTTAATTTATAAATAAATAAATTATATATATATATATATATATATATATATATATATATATATATATATATATATATATATATATATATATATATATATAACATTTTTATATGGTTTTAGTTTTAGTTAACTATAATAACACTGGTTTCATCCAGCACAGTGTTGTGGACTCTTGCCTTCTTTTTTATTCTGCTCTCGAAGTGTAAAAACAACAAAAGACACTGTGATCTGGTCACCCGATATAAAGAACAATATCCCATGAATTATTCCACTGTACTACAGCAGGAATCTCTAATTTCTCTGCCCAAATCCTCACCACTCATGTCTCTCTCCCGCCCCCATTTGTTTCAGCAGGGGCGCTTTAAAACTTTATTTTTTCCTCTTCACTTCTAATCCCTATTAGCATCCTTAACAGTGGGAATGTCTCCAGAGTATAGAGACAGATCTTTTATGTGTCAAAATGACGGTAATTATTTTGAATTACCCCTCAATGTCTCTAAAAATCTGCTGAATGCTGAAAATATTCTTTAAACACAACCTCAGCCTTAAAGGTACAAGGCATATACCTTTCGCATACATAAAAAAACACTTTCAGTGAAATCCCAAATACACATGCTCACTCACACAGGTCCGGCCCAGCGCATAACCTGCTACACAACAAATCAGGTTAGGGATGTGAAATATTTATATGCCGCACCTGCTGATGCCTCATATTTCATTTGGTTGTGTGGCGCGTGGGCTCATCCCTCCTCTCGCTGGCAGACGCACCTGGCGCGAGGACACAGGGAGAGGAGAGATTACCTCCAAGATGGAGAGGCTCTTCCCTTGATATCTGAGCAACTCTACAGAGGGTCTGCCTCATTATTTCCTTTTTAAACGAATTGAGTTAGAGAGAGAGGAAGACAGGAAAGATCGTGAGAGAGCAAAAAAGAATAAAATGAAAGCAGCAGTGGGAAAATCGAGAAAGACAGAGTTAAGGAGACAAGTGGTATGCTGTAAGGGCTGCTATATTAACAAATCAAAATTTACCACGGTGCATCGTTTTGCACATTTCTCTACCTGATCCGAATGGGGATGTGCAGCTGTTCAGTACAGATCGGTTTTAACTGAGTGTGTTTATCCACATAGTAACTCATAATGTTTGACATTTTAGCAATAATGCCTCATTCTGTAATTTATCTATAAATTACATCCAGAAGGGATGACTAAGAAACGTCATATGCGCTCCTTGCATGACAGAATTAATTATCATTGATGCTCAACAAGTATGAAATATCAGTTTTGTTCAAACGTTAATGAGAAGACCATCATACAAGACATCTTTATTAAGGATGGAAATTAATTATATTATTTACTTATAGCAGAGCTCAGTTTTCCATGCATTTTGTACATAAAAAGAAACATAAAATGTATGCTATAACTCTTACTGAACACTGCCGTGTAGAATCTTTATAATATTTGTGTATATTACCATTCAAAAGTATGGGGTTGGTAAGATAATATGCTCACCAAGGCTGCATTTATATGATGAAAAAAATAGTAAAATAGAACATTCTAAAATATTATTACAATTTAAAATAACTGTTTCTATTTGATTATATTATTTAAAATGTAATTTATTCCTGTGATGGCAAATCTGAATTTTTAGCAGTCATAACTCCAGTCCTCAGTGTCACATGATCATCTTCAGAAATTATTCTAACATGCTGTTTTATTGCTGATGAGTATTTTTTCAGGATTTCTCAATATTAACAAACCATTAACTACGTTTTTTGCCTTAATAAACTACTAATTTTCTGCTTATTAATAGTTAGTAAGGTACTTGTTAAGTTTAGGTATTGGGTAGGATTAGGGATGTAGAATATGGTCATGCAGAATATGTGCTTTATATGTACTAATAAACAGCCAATATGTTATTAATAGGCATGCTAATAAGCAACTAGTTAATAGTGCGAATTGGTCCCTATACTAAAGTGTTACCAAATAAATAAAACTTTGGTAACATTTTATTTTAGGGTCTTTTATCTAGCTGCTTATTAGCATGCATATTACTAGAATATTAGCCATTTATTAGTACTAATTAAGCACATATTATTCTATATGACCTTATTCTACATCCCTAATCCTACCCAATACCTAAACTTCACAACTACCTTACTAACTATTAATAAGCAGCAAATTGGGAATTTATTGAGGGAAAAGTCATAGTTAATAGTGAATAAGTGTTCCCTATTCTAAAGTGTTACCAAAACTTTTTAAAGTGAAGCTTATTATGGAGTCTTAAAAATGTGGTACTTATACGGTGTTAAAAACAAGATGAGAAATGACAAAAGTCTGCTGTGTATATAGATGAAGAAATGATTGCTGTGGACAATAAATGTAATTCCAAAGTCACTTTTTAAATGTCTTATCTTCATTTGCAGGCCTCTCTTAGAAATTAGAGATATCAGACTTGATTAAAATTTGATTATAAATCAGATTTTTTTCCAAAATCAAAACTTTTGGGTTAGTCTAACCATACTGTGCACACAGAGTACAAAAAGTACCTTATCAAAAACAGGGGAAAAAAACTTGCTTCTACAGCAGCACAAAGAGAAGCAGTAGGGGGGTACAACACTGCGAAGATCAAACGTCCTCCACTTCAGCCTCTGAGGGGTTTTTTTTGTCCTATAAAAGCAGTCTCCCTGTCCTGATAGACCAAAAGGTCTCCGTACCCACACACCTTGTACAAACCGAGACGAAAGAGCATCCGCAGCATGGCCTAGCGCCTCCGCTAATGACTGGTTGAGCGATGAGTCGCGCCATAAGTAAAGTAAACAGAACCAGTTTCCAGAACAAGCAGACAGATGTTTTCTCTAATGCTGTTGGATAATCCCTTAACCCCCTGAAAAACAAGATCATTACTGCTATTCCACATGCTGGATTTCAGCCATTGGTCCTGACATGCTTTTAGCCTCCAATGGGTTTGCCATTATGCAAATAGGGGTTCTCACACAAACACCCACACAAACACACAAGCCAAGACAACTCAATCTGGTCACATATGTCTATATGCATCTATAAAGATCTTTCATGAACGGAAAGATGAACTGTGAGGTAAACTGAATTTTCGGGCTTATCTGAGGGGCTTATCGCGGCTGGACCTGGCATAAAGGCAGGAAAGGGATAACGTATGTCCAGTGGTGCGTGTAGGGCTTGAAAGGTCGGCAGTGAGATTTGAGGATAGACTTGCATGACTGGTAATTCGTTCACCTTCATGTTGTTCCAAAGCTGTATGATTTTCTTTCTTTTGCGGAACACAAAAGATTATATTTTGAAGAGTGGTAACTTTGGAAACCATTGACTCTCGTTGTCTGAACACAAAAAAAAAAAAAAAAAAAATGCAATTTTCAACATATCTCCTCCTGTGTTCGTACAGGTCACACAGGTTTGGAATTGCATAACTATCCGGTCACAATTCATTTTAAGGTCCAATTATCACTATTAACAAACCATTAACTATGACTTTTGCCTCAAACTCCTAACTTGTTGCTTATTAATAGTTAGTAAGGTAGTTGTTAAGTTTAGGTATTGTGTAGGATTAGGGATGTAGAACATGGTCATGCAGAATATGTGCTTTATAAGTGCTAATAAACAGTCAATATGCTAATAATAGGCATGCTAATAAGCAACTAATTAATAGTGAGAATTGGTCCCTATACTAAAGTGTTACCGACTGTCCCTTTATATAATAAACATATACATTCAGACAGACTGTTTTTTCCTGCACATTTGAGATGCTTGATATAACAATGCATAGCTTAAGATTTAAGACTCTACAGAGAAGTCTTGTATTCAGACGTATCACGAAATAATGAGGTTCAAGTTCATTCATTAAGCCGCCTGATTTCAAAACCCTATCACAGTGGAAGTAAATGACCGTCTTTATCTACATTTCGGTTCACTCAGTATGTCAGTCGTGTCATTCTAATCACAGAAATCTATTTATCTTTCTATTCACAGTTACTCCTCTGTTCTGTAAAGTCATTTTGTTCCTTTCTTCTCATTCGCTTTTTTCACAAATTTCTCTAATTTTGTCACTTCTTCATGCTCTGCGCTCCCCCAAGCATCATTAAATACATATTTTTCCCTTTTTTACACTTTAAAGGCTTTTGTGAACTGAGCTTGATTAAAAAATAACTACAAAAGTATATTCAAATAAACTTTTTTTGCACCAGCGAATGTCAAAACATGGTAATGGTTTCAATATATGAATAAAATGTGAGAACACAATTACATTTTCAAAGAACGGGCGGTCACACTACACTTTCACTCCATCGACATCTATTTATACGAATGTGAGAGGAAATGCAAATTTTCTCTAACCTTCTCAGTCTGTCCTGTGAATTCATATCACATGAAGACATGTGACCAATACAAGATTACGGCCTTGTCCACACTATGTTTTTGTTTGAAAACGCATCTTTTTCTCTCTGTTTTGGCCTTCCGTCCACACTGAGACTGAGCTTTTTTAAAACGCTCTCCAAAGTGGATCAATTTGAAAACGCCGTTTTCGCGTTGTAGTGTGGACTGTGAAAATGATGACGCATGTTTAGTCATGTGACACATATTGTACCACTAGATATCTATATTCATACCGATATTATATTGCTACAGATGCGTCACTTTGTATACTCTTCATACCACAGTCCTGCAAAGATTTGCACAGTAAAGCGAATTTAACGTTTTCTGACGTTTCAGTGTGGATGAGAAACTTTTGGAAAACGCTAGTGTGGACAGAGAGCGTTTTAAAACAAAAACACCATTTTCAAATGTATCTGGATTAATGTAGATGTAACCTAATAGAGCTGAATTAAAAGAATTAAGTAAAAAACTAAATAGTAAGAACATAGCCATTTCAATAAATATGTAAATAAATGTACATCAGGACACAATACTATGTAGTATTTCATTCTGAAAAATGTGGTGCAAAAATTCAAACCTGGTGTAAATAGACCTTAAGTCTTGCTTCCTTGTATATGTTCACTCAGAAAATGCTGAAAATGTCTGTCTTTGTCAGGAAGAGAATGACTGACTGTAAGTGCTAGAGGGCACAGAAGCGACTGGCCCACACATCCAATTCCAAACCGGAGGCACCTTCTCACCCCCTTCAGTCTGAGAGAGGTTCCTCGCGGTTCTTTGATTTGAGGTGTCTCATGTGCTCTGCACCTCCATTACCGCCAGCAAGTCTGTGAGGCTAACGTGCTAACAGTGAGTAGGGTTTTCTGAGGACAGGAAGGAAAGAAGGTTGCGCGGTGTAAAACCAAGTTCAGGCGCTTCCTATAACAAAACAAATCAACACTCAACTTTGCTTTTAAAGCCCTGCTAAATAATTTCACATCATTAGCGTGAAAATGAATCTGAAGACATTTGTTGTCAAGCACCACAGGCACAGAGATTATGGTGGTAAGTGGATGAGGAAAATATGCAAATTGGATTTGCAAAGTCACAAACAGTACAGAAAATTATAGTTAGATACTTGTCTGGGCATTTGTTCCTCAATTAAACCAAATACGATTAGCAAGAAAGTGTAAGTAGATTGTAACCTTGAGGAGAGAAGGTGAGCTAAGAGCCCACGCTGTTTCATGATCACGATTCAGAAAACTGATCTGTACTCACAAGACATTTTAAAATATTCCATAATATATTCACATATAGAGGAGACTAGGATGGCTGTTACAGTTTTTGCTTTATGTGCCTGTTGATGCACTGATGTACTTTATCTACATTTATCTAATTAAGTACAAAATCTACAAATTATCCCTAAACTGGAGTTTTGGTTCCTTACCACTGTCGCCTTTGGCTTGCTTAGTTGGGGACACTTAATTTTTGGCAATAGTGTCGAATTGATTGGACAGATACTATTTGAACTGAACTGAGCTGGACGATGAAATCACTGAATCAATGGTAAACTGACTTTAACTGGAAAACTGAGTGTTTACTATCGTCCTCTCGCATTATCTACAAACTATTTTCCAGTTTAATACTGTAAAGCTGCTTTAACACAATCTGTATTGGATAAAGCACTATATAAATAAAGGTGAATTGACTTGACTAAATTACAAAGAGTGCTGTTGTTACAAACTGGAATCAGTTACAGGTTCGTTAAATTTTGTATATGTATTTATTTTATAATCAAATGTACTTATTCAAAACTGTTATTATAGCAACTCCCATCAACCCCTTTCCTGAACCTCATTTAATTTTAATTCAAAAACGTAAAATGCTATTCTAGGGAAGGAAAAATATTATTCTAAAAGTGCAAACAAGTTGGAAAAAGTGAAGAACATTTTTCATTTTAAGTGCATTACAATAATCTCCTGTTTTTTTCCCTATAAAATTTCCGTAAAAAAATTTTAAAATTCTATAAAATCTGACTCATTTTCACATCTACACTACCATTTAAAAGTTTTGGGTCAGTAAGATTTTTTGTTGCTGTTTTGAAAGAAAAAAATATTTGAAAGAAATAATACTTTAAAATTCTTTATAGAATTTATAATCTTACAAAAGATTTTTTTGAACTTTATATTTATTAAAGAATCCTGAGAAAGTATCACAGTTTTCACAAAAATGGTTTTCAATATTGATAATGATAGGAAAGGTTTCTTGAGCAGCAAATCAGCATATTAGAATAATTTCTGAAGGATCATGTGACACTGGAGTAACGATGCTGAAAATTCAGCTTTGCCATCACAGGAATAAATTACATTTTAAATATATTAAAAAAGAAAACATTTCTTTTATATTCTATTAATATTTTACAATAATTTACTGTATTTCTGATCAAATAAATGCTGCTTTGGTGAGCATAAGAGGCTTCTTTCAAAAACAGGCTTCTTTTTTTTATTCTTACTGCCCCCAAAGTATTAAACGGGAGTTTCTTTTCTACCCCTAAATTATGCATATAAGATTTGTTAAGCAAAGAATTAAGCGGTCCAAATCAAAGTTTCAACATGAATTGAACTAAATTTGCAACCATACTCTGCAACACTGCTGTGGCAAGGGAACAGGATGTTTATTTTATTGTTTAATAAATAATAAAATCCAACGCCGAGGACCATGCCGGTGAGGCGGTCTCCGTGTCTAATTAGCTAGGTCTGAATGCTACATGGCACTTTTATATTTCATAATGTACACTCTCACACAGATAAAATAACATGACCATGTGTGTTGACAAACTTCGATAAGAGTCGGCCTCTCTCCAGGACGACAGTCATGTCAAGCAAACAGCTCACGAAATTCCCAATCTACCGTCTGCTCTTGCAGTCTGCACGACGGCTCTGGAACCCAATGAGTTGCAATTTGCCATACTGACAAGACCGATCAAATCAAACTTGCGGTTTTCTCCAGGTTTCTGTCTTCATTATTTTTTAGCTGTTTTACTTCAACCTATATTGATTCTTGTGACTTATACCAGATTGATACCAACACTTAGTCAGTGCAGTCCAGAGTTTTGTCTTTATTACAACAGATCCGGAGTTTCTTTTGACAGAACTGTGATCGCAGTCAGGTGCATTCGCACTTGAGGCTTTATTTAGATGTAGGCTTCAGTAGATAGAGGTTCCCTGGGACTTGCTGGAGGTAAGGTGATGTTCAGGTGCAACCTGCAGGTGCGGGTTCTCCTCTTTGCACCTCAGTGTGATGTTCACAGCATAGATCTAAAGGGCTCCATTCCAGGTACCCGAAAAAAAAGTATATAAAACAATTTGCCCACCTGCTATCGCCTCTTTTGATAGACCCAACAGAGTGGACAGCAAAAGGAATTGAGGAAAGTTTACCGAGAAAATCTTTCAGCCGAAAATGACATGACAGCTTCCCCGCTAACATCTGTAAGCGCCGTTATGGCCATCTGTAAAAGTGACTGTGACTGCAGAGGATCTCAGGCGAAAGGTCTTCAAGAAATCACACGTCTTTCGAATCAAAACTCAGAGCAGATGACTGCTGGCCATCTGGTTTAAAGTCATCTCAAAACTGGCTGAAAGAAATTCTACATATGATTTTAACAATATTATACAAAAACAAGAAGAGCTGGCTGACTCAAATCCTTAGCGTGTTCCTTCTTATTATCTACAAATTTACATAGAGCAGCCCCAAAATGTTTCAGGACACTTTTGGTCACAAAAATCTCTAAATGTCATTGCATTTGATACAAAATACCAAACCAAGTGTCATTTGCAAACAAATTATGCTAGAGCTTTTCTCAAAACTAACTGCACTTTTCTAAGCCATTTTTGCAATTACTTTTAACCTTTAAGTCTGACAACCCAGAGAATCCAAATAGTTCGGCTTAATTTTGAATAATTTTATTGGTATCACTTTACAGTGAGGCTCAATTCATTAAGGGCATTTATTAGTATAGGTTGGTTTCTATACGCTTCAAAGGTTTAAGGTCGGTATCTTCATGTTTTTGAAGGAAGTTTTTATCAATGTTGAAAACAGTTGTGCCTAACTTAATATTTTATGGAAAATTATTTATTTTTTGTCTGGATTCTTTGATGAATATGTAAGGATTTAGCTCTTATTTTAGCTTTTAGGGAATCGATTCTTAAAGATTCGATGTTGATTTCTTTAAGTTGATCTGATTCAAGATTTATTTCTTACACCTTATCAACTAGTCGTCCAGCGTCTTAGTCAAATTTAGTGAATCTTATCAATTCTGTTGGTATTACTTTGTGGCCAACGACAATACAAACAAAATGGTAATCTTATTAATTTTGAGCAAGGTGATTGGTTGGTTGCCTTGACGTGAGAGTGACGTGCTCGTTCTTCGGAGAGTCTGTTTGCAAAGACTTTAGGCTTTGAAGATTTCTGCAGTCACGAAGTTTGACGAAGTGTTTGAGTTCTGGAGTCTCGCTCGCTGGATGTTACAGCGTGTGGGCGCCAGTTGTAGCGCGGTCAGCAAAGGTGAGAGAGCCAAAAAGCGAAAAGCGAGCGAGCGACGAAGGCTTTGTGTCCAGTTCTTAAGCGGGCTGATTTTGTCCATCCCTCGACGCGATCTTCCAATCAGACGTTGTTGCAGGGCTTTAACCACGCCCAGTACTGTTCCTTATCATGCATGAATCACATGCTACTTAATATCCCACGTGGGGAATATTTCTGCAAGTTCTGGTAATAACTTCTGTAAAGTGCTATCACCCGAGTATGATACCGAATATCACTTTTTCATTCACACCGATGAATTGCAAATAAAATAAGCTTCTTTCCACACTAAATATCAGGTATCTTGCATACAGTTCATATCTTTATATACTAAAAAGGGTTATACAACACTGATTAAACTTCATTGGTTACAATAAAAATATCAATCATATAGGAGACACAAAATACGACATTTGTGGTGAATGTAGTTGCTCTGATTGTCTTTTGAAATCGTTTATTGAAATTTCCTGTTCGTTAAAGAGAAGAGTTGAAAGCGCAGAAGAGCAGGAAGCGAGTCATGGGATTGTCACGTTGTATAGATCCTGATGTCCTGTGTTTGCAGGCCTGAGGGCGTCAGTTAATTTAATCATCCTTTTCGTTGGATATACCAGTTCCATACATTGCGCCCACGAGACGTCACGAGGTGCCTCTTGATACAAAAGATCTTTGTTGTTTTCCTGATCGAATTAGTTTTATCACCCCTCTGAGTAGATGACAAGGCGCTGACAGTAAACTGACTCAGAATATTGACGTCACGTGATAGTGATGATTAGTTTAGACCTCGTGATGAGTTGATTCAATGGCGTATCTGTGTCTATTTTTGACAGGAATCCTACAAATATAAGCTCAAAAGAACAGCATTTATTTAAAAGAAATTTGCTGTAACATTATAAATGTCACATTTGATCAAATTAACGGATCCTAGATGAAAAAAAGTGTTAATTTCTTTTAAAAAAATCTTACTGACCCCCAACTTTTATTGTTTTAGGTAATGTATAATATAGGTAAATATAAAATTTTTAATATACGTAATCTATAAATGTTAATCTATTAAATATATTATATTTTGTTGTTAATTAATATATGTTCGTTATACACTAATGTTAATTTATACAATCTGAAATGTTAAGAAATAGAAATAAACATAAAATGAACATTACTGCTTACTATTTTATGATTTAAAGCCTAATTTTGTCAAATATTGTGTTTGAAGCAATGCTTTATTTCTTTAAAATAACTGCAACTTGGTTTGATATTCTGAGTAATAAAATTTTATGTACAGGTTTCAGTACATAAAATAAGCAAAGTAGGAGTCATCAATATTTTCGATCCATTTAGTCAGAATACATGTAAAAATTAAAGTTTCTTTCAGCTCAAAAGTCAGTCAACTTTTATCAATGACCTCAACGCTAACAGACATGGACTAAAAGCCACACAATTTTAGCTGTCCATTAAGGGTAAAAAATAAATACATCACATACAAAATAAAGTACAGCCTTGAACAGTCTAACTGATGGACATTTACCAAACAAATGCTTTCAGATTTAATATAAAAACAGGAACACGGTACACAGCAGATTCTGACAGTCATGAATTGAACTGTTCAAGGCGGTAAATTTGTTCCACGAGCCGTTTTTGATGGCTCGAGCACAGCACGCTCTCTGAGAAGTTGCTGTGCTGAATTCATCTCCTTTAAAACACTACAGCTGAGACATTACACCTAAAATAATATCTAGGTAAACTAGATGGGCTGAAATTATCTCACACTGAGCTCTGAGACCTCCTCAACATCAACTACTCAACTAGTCGTCCATCCACTCCATATCCCTCTCTATTTCCTTCACCCTTTCCCCCGCAGTACTTCATGCCAGCGAGACAAGGCAACACACTGGGCGTGTAGGCAGGTAACTCATTACACAGAATGGCATGGCAGCTCATTAGTCATCGACACAGACCGAGCAAGAAAGACACGGCGAGTGAAAGCGAGAAAAGGGAGAGAGAGAATTGGCTTGTTCTTCCAGTGGCTGCGAGCCTGGTGATCTCTCCTCCCAGTACGAGCTCCTTATGTAAGAACTGAGGAAGACAGACAGCTGGGACTCACAAATACACACACACACACACACACACACACACACACACACACACACACACAATCATAGCTCTGCTCCTGCCACCTACTGCTCAGCTGTGCAATGTGAGTCGGGAATGGGGATTGTCGGCCCCATGCCAGGATCTTTCCTCCACACTAACTCTGACATTTCCCCTACAAGGGACGTGGGCCGCAGCCTGGAGATGTGAATCAAAGAAAGCAAAAATGGGGCCGGGCGTCAGATAGGAGGCTCTAACGGTGGAGCGAAACTCACAACATTGTCGGATAAAGAGCGCAAGGAGGTATCTGTCCCCATCTGCGTCGACCGGCCGCAGGAGCACGCTGTGTTGATGGGAATGTTTCACAGGCTTTTAAAAGGAAGAGTTCACCCTAAAATGAGAATTCACCCTAAAATGAGAAGTCATGTCTTCACCCTCATGTCAATCCAAACCTGTATGATTTTTTCATGGAGCACAAAAGGAGATATTTAGGAGAATACCGAGGATGGTGATCTCAGCTGTCGAGCTACAAAAAGTACTATAAAAAGCCATAAATAATTTCTATTTAGTTACGTCTCATTGTTTATAAGGATGCATTTTCAATGTTTGACAGCTGAATGTTTGACACCAATGTCAATGCTATTTTGTTTCCATTTATATTAAACTAAATATGGCATCTATCCTGACTAAGTCCATTATAGGTCTTCTAAAGTTATACAAAAGATGTGTGTGAGGAACACAGCAAAATTTAAGTCAATAGTCATCTGAAATGTAGCTATATACACTACCATTCACTACCAAGATATAAACTACCATGGAAAAGTTTGGGATTGGTAAGTTTTTTTTTTTTTTAATAAATAAATAATTTATTAAGCAAGGATGCATAAATTGATCAAAAGTTACAGTAAAGACATTTCAAATGCAAAAAAAAAAAATCAATTTCAAATAAATGCTGTGTAATAGATGCTTAATAGAAATGCTTCAACTGTTTCAACATTGATAATAATAATAAAAAAAAAATTATTGAGCACCAAATAAACATTTTAGAATGATTTCTAATGGATCACGTGACACTGAACACTGGAGTAATGGCTGCTGGAAATTCAGCATTGCCATCATAAAATTACATTTTAAAATATTTTAAAATACAAAACAGCCATTTTAAATTGTAACAATATTTTACAATTGTATTTATTTTTTATTAAATAAATCTAGCCTTGTTGAGAGGCTTCTTTCAAAATTATTCAAAAATCTTACTCCAACTTCATTCATTGTCAAATCATATAAGGCTGTTGTTACACTGATATAGTTCATAGTAAAAATCAAAAGAAAAACGAGACTGAAATTTAATAATAATGTCAATCAAAGCTTATGTTTTAAGATCAAAACATTTATTAGTATCCTTGCTGTTTTAATGTGTGTTAATAAGGCCCTAATACCACTTTTGGCTAGAAATGTTTTATTTTTCCAAATTTAGGTGCCAGCAACAAAAATATCTGTACTTGGAGGATACGCAGAATCACACCTTACTTCCTAGACATATTTTGGACTGGAAATAATAAATATTTCTGTGGGACTGAAAAACAACATGAGAATGTAAGAATCTACATGAAATATTTACAGACTTAGGTCCCAAATACCACATGAGCAAAGTGTGAACAAAATCAGTACAGCGAAATTTTAAATCTGTCTGGACATGGACAGATTGGTTCCCACGTGTGTACTGTCAACATGCTAAGGTTAAACGTGCAGAAGTGGGAATGAAATTCGACAGAAGCAGCCAAGATATTCTTCTAAATATATCCTCTTGAATTCTATGGAATAAATAGAAGAGACACAAGAAAAAGAAAACTTTCATTTTGGGGTAAGCTATCCCTTCAATTCAATTATGCCGATGCACTCCGATGAACTCGGCGAAAGCCATTCTCTTAAGCTTGTAGTCATGCATCGCCCCGTATAGAAAAACATCAGGCATATTATCTTAATACTTAGAGTAGCGCAAACACATTTGCATAAATGTTGAGAGCTAGACAGATGAAAATCACCTCGCTCAATAGGACTGTGCCGAAAAGCTACAGTTGCGACTATATGCCAGCATTTTTATGAAACATTATGAGAGACAATCGATACAATAAAAAGCCTAGACCTTTAAACAGGAAACTCAATGAAAAGCCTGTTGCTATTCTGAGATGTCTTTGCTGTGAAGGCAGCATTATCAAGAACATAACACTTAGTGACAGACAGCACAGGAGGAGGTTTCTCCACACTCCTTATGAGTTTCAAACATAACTAAAACTGCAGGAGTCTTGGCCCATTGCTGCGTACATGTTCAATGGGGTTCACATGAGATCCTTTCACGCTTTCCGAATCGGCTGTCGGTGTATCAAAGTCAGACTGACGTATGCTCGGCTCTCGTGGTTTGTCGCAGTGTCTCTTAACAAGCCAGAACTCAAAGCCGAACACCAGAAAAAGATGTTCTTTTAAAAGAGTTAAACAGCACCTCGCTACTACAGAGCTCAGTGATATTTTATTGAACACCATATGCTGTTAGCATGACTATATTTAGCTATCTATCTTTTTTCATTGGGGGTGGAGATAGTTTACCTTGTGTAGTGTCTACCTGGAGATCTCAGAGAACTGCGAAACTAAATCAAACAAATACGTGTCAAACAAACAAGCAAGTTTTGGGACATACTATCACGTTACAACTGTCTTGTAGTCTTATTGTCAGTGCTGGGTAGACTGCTTACAAATTGTAGTCCATTAGTGATTACAGATTACATGATGAAAAACTGTAGTTAGTAACGTAGGCTACTCATTTTAGGTAATGTATTCTGAATACTTTTTAGATTACTTTTTATTAAACTTGTTTTAAACTTACTATTAAACATACCACATTGATATAAAAAAGCAAAGAGAAATAAAATATACTCCTTGAAATATTTCTTTATTTCTGTCTATCTGTCTTTGTGAATATAGTCAAAGCTGAATGATATGACACACAGTAGGTTTTTTAGAAAAAGAAAAAGTTTAAAAGAGGAATTATGGAGAATCAATAAATTATGAATAATTTACCGCCATTGTGTGAATAATATGTTATCATGTAATCCATAAATTATGAGCATTTTAAAATGTAATATACCCTATAAAAGTACTTAATTTTTGGAATCTGATTACGTAATCCAGATTACATCTAATCAGTTACTACCCAGCAATGCTCATTGTTTTAGTGTAAACTTTATAGAAGTTCACAATGTTTTTGCAAATGAAATAAATATTATCAGGTTAGATATTGATTATTAATCACTCAAACCACTTTTTCTAACTCTCTCTGCCTCTCAGTCTCACACAACCACCATGTTTATAGCTTTTAAACTCTTTTTGGCATGTTTGCACTGCAGGAACTAGGAACAAATATAGTTCTAGGAATGCCTTTTGGGGGAACTAAATTAGCTCCTACTTCAGAGCAGGGTCTAACCCAACACAATAGGAACTAACAGTGACATAAGTGTACTGTACGTTGATTTACGGCAGCACGATTAAAAGAAATAAAACCAAAATCGCAATTTGGCTGAATAAATATATGCACTGGAAGTTTCACCGTCTCTGAAATCACTGTCTATGAGTTTGAGTCGCTTATAATGTGCTTTTTAAAGACAATATAATGTCGCAATAGTGTGTTTATTGTCTTCATGTTTAATCAGTCAAAGAGTTTACCTTTCTTTTATTAAGCTCAGCAACAGGAATCCATATTAGGGATATTTTGTCCATATTAGGAAGTTCCTGGAGCATCATAAGTTATATTACTTCTGTGAGGCATATTTGGAGTTTTCTGAGTTTCTGGCTACGAGTATGAATGAAACATACATTACATGTGTTTATAGCGCTCCATATTGTTCACGCCACCCTATTTTGGGTAAAATAAGATAAAGTAATATTTCTCTCTAAAGAAATTTAATTAATTTTACACAAAACAAGCATTAAGCTAAAACAACCAAAAATCAATGTTTCCTATTTTGCTTCTTTAAAAAAAAAAAAAAAAAAAAAAAAAAAAAAAAACCCTGCTTACCTGCCTAGAAACACTTGAATATATGAGGCAGCCTAATTTTAAAAGTATGATTTCTAGACTTGAAAAAGTCATGTAAATTAATGAAATATAAAATCACCATGGGCATTTCCAGACATTTTTCCAACAATGACAAGCTCTAAAATATTTTTGGGAGTTTTGCATCAGGGCAAAAAAAAGCTCAGAATGCAGATGTTAAAGTTGATCACATGACAGAAAGCATTTTGGTTTGAAAGTTACTTTTGTGTGAGCTGTGCTTCATACATTGTTACATTACTGACAAAATTTCACCTAAATTATTGTGACTGAACCTGTAGTCCTAGCATAAACACATCATCTATAGTTCCATTCCACAAGAAGTTTGTAGCTGCGAGTGCCCATATGTGACATATGTGATAAATTATATTATGAAATGTGTGGGAATCCACCTCTAAGAAGGTATATGCACCTTTACCCTGTGTAGGTGTTTTCAGCAGCATTCGAGGAAATGCAAGTACACTGTGTGAGAATACCTACAAAATTTAGTGTGTGTCAGATGTGGATATAATGCGGAAGTGGGGCTGATTGTGAGTGTGTGTGTAAATCAACTGCAGCTTTTGCTGTAATACATAGCAGCTTGCTCTCATTAGAGCTTAAAACCTCATCTTGTTTGATCAGCTTATATTCTGACTAGATTTATACAACCTCTTTTTCGCACACTGACATGGAGCTCAGTCTATCACTGATCACATGACAGTCACATCCTTTGCAGTTTCCAATCTCCAGTGTTCTCAGTCCCAAGAAGACCATTCTAGCCGATTCCAGTACACAACATTGTTTGCAATCCATTCTAGTTTCTGTCTAATGTGATCTTTGTCTTATCTCAAGTTTGGGAGCTGTGCCTGTGCTGTGCTGTGCTGTTTGCAGTGTCAAGTAACAACTAATCCTTTACCGTGGCCCTGGATCAGACCAGCATGACCCTGAATAAACTATAATCTGGGGTCACAACACACACATAAAAAATCTGGCACTGTTTATCTGGTATTAACATTCGTTTAGGCCAGTATGAGCCAATCCTGTGCATCACTAAGTACAAATGAAAATGGTGTCCAAAATGTTTGCAATCAGATCATTTAAAACATTCTGAGGTAGTTAGAAAAAATGCAGTGGCCTTAAATAGCCTAATGTACCGGTCAAAAATGGTAGTGTTAGAAAGATTGTTTTTTCTTTTAATAATTAATACTGGAAAAGTCAAGTAAATTCAGGAAAAATAAATGTTCTGCAGGTTTATATATAATGTGTATATATATATATATATATATATATATATATATATATATATATATATATATATATAAAGAGTTTAAAAATATAAATATATAAAGAGTTTGTATTAAGTAGAGCGCCAAAATTTTTTATCAGGTAGTAATTTTGAGTAAAAAAGAAAATATAAAAATCCATGTCTTGTAAATCATGAATGACTATAAAAGTCATGTAAATTCATAAATAATTGATACTTTTATTCAGCAAGAATGCATTAAATAATCAATTGACTTTTACACTACTTCAAAAAAACAAAAAACAAAAAAACAACAAAAATACTATTTTAGATAAATTCAGTTTTGTTTTTTGTTTTTACTTTTGTATTTACCAGAAAGCCTGAAAAATGTATTATGGTTTACACAAAATTAGTAAGCAGCATATAAAGAAAGAACCGTTTTCAACATTGGTAATAAGAAATGTTCCTTGAGCAACAAATCTACATATTTGAATGATTTCTGGAGGATCATCTGACACTGAAGACTGGAGTAATGACTGCTGAAAATTCAGCTTTGCCGTTACAAGACTAAATTATATTTTAAAATACATTCAAACAGAAAACAGTTGTTTTAAATTATAATAATGTTTCACAATATTACAGTGTTTCACTGTATTTTTGATTAAATAAATGCAGCCTTGGTGAGTTTTTAACAACATAAATAGTCTTTAAAATATAATATATATTCAAAAATATTAAAATTCTATACTGTTTTATCTAAATACATAAAACACTAAAAACTACAATAAAGTTTCAAATGCCACAATGCATGTTACTACAAGGTGTAAACAGCAATTGTGTTTCAGCTAACCACTTTCGATAGGATCACTTGAGACTGTTTTTAATACCAGATGTAAACAGGGTTTCTGTGATCTGTGTTCTCGTACTCAGGTTTCATCATATCATTCACCAACATGCAGAACAGCACCACAGTTTAATGATGAGCATTTATTGTTCCAACAACTGTTTTATGCCTAAACAGCTGGAGCCCTAAATACCAACAAGGAATAAATGTCCTATGCAAGCCAAGCTAAAGGCCCTCAGAGAAACTGCGGATCGAAGAAATCCTGCTGGCAGCAATCCAAAGATGTGGCTGTGGGAACGAGGGGGAGAACATGCAGAAGAGGGATGGAAAGCTGTGGTTGATGTCAGGAGGAGACGGGGACTTTCGCAAAGTTAATTAACGGACATTAATTGCTCTCATTAAACACTGACTGGTTTCATTGGGTTTCCGAGAGTCTGGACATTTGTGATGCTAAGCCCTGCTACGATGAGAAAGAGGCAGCTCTTTAGCTGAGAGCACTATGGCCGTCTGATAAGGAGGGTAGAGTACACATTACATGACACACACTCAAAGCACTTCTCACACACTTAAGTGGACATAGAGACAGCGAGAGAGGGGTCAACACCCTCGCACCATGATATTGTGCTATTGTTTATCAGAAAATATATTGATTGTAATACTATGGTAATGATTAACCTACGTTGGAGTACCATGCAAATACAATAGGAAGATGAACAGAAAAAAAAGATATGGCCAGTGTTCATTTTTTTAGTCAGGTTTTTTAATGAAAATGTCTTTTAAAATGTAGTCAATATTTTATCATGTCATATTCATTCATTTTACTCATATTCATTCATTTTATCTCAAGAAAAGATATATGGCCAGTGAACATTTCAACAGTTTTTTTCGGTTTAATGAAAATGTCTTTTAAATGTAGTCAATATGTAATATTCATTTATTTTAGTCAATTTTACTTTAAATTTCATACAACAAGATTGTATCAAATACTTCAAACATTTGTACATTCATACATAAATTTAAATGTACATTTGCATTCAATAGTTTGGGGTCCGTAAGATTTTTTTTTTTTTTTTTTAATAAATTTTTAGGTAACACTTTATTTTAAGGTGTCTTTGTTACATGTTGCATGCACTTACTATTATAATAACAATAAATTATGCATAATTACATGCAACTAACGCTAAACCAAACCCTCGTCTAAACCCAACCATATAGTAAGCACATGTAGGTAATTAATATTACTCAGTGCTTAAATGTATAATTAAGATGTAACAAGGACATCTTAAAATAAACTGTAACCAATTTTTATTTTGCAAGGACACATTACATTGAACAAAGCAGACAGTAAAGGTATTTATAATGTTACAAATTATAAATAAAATACAAAACATTAAGCAGCTCAACTGCTTTCAGCATCAATAATAATAATAAATGTTTCTTGAGCAGTAAATCAGCATATTATAATGATTTTTAGGATCATGTGACACTGAAGACTGGAGTAATGGCTGCTGAAAATTCAGCTTTGCCATCACAGGAATAAATTACATTTTAAAATGTATTAAAATATAATACAATTATTTCAAATTGTAATAATATTTCAGAATATTCCTGTTTGTAATGTTTTGAGCAAATAAATGCAGCCTTCATAAGCATAATAGACTTCAAAAACATTTAAAAAAAAAACAAACAAAAAAACAAGTAGTTTATCAACATTTAAAAGAAATTCTTGTGGGTTTTTTTTTTTTTGGGGGTCTTGTTTTTTTATTAACAGTATGTTTTAATTAAAAAAATGGATCTTGTCTTCATTATCTTTGATGGAAACCCTCAAAAGAAAACCTTGTTAATGATTATTTTCATTGAGATTAACACTGGACAAACTAGACGAACAACAGCAAAAAGTAGATGGGTTAGAAAAACAGGAAGGTGATGAATACAGGATGTAATTGCAGAAGCTCTGACAGCAGAACTATATCAAACAGAGGGATTTGTGTTAACCGGAAGAGTCATCAAACAGCAAGACTTTCACACGACCCAATCAAAATATCCAAAGCCGTTCGTTTCAACTCACTGACTCTATGCTCACCTCCAAATCGAACCGGCGGCCCTGAGTGAGATGGAACCATTACAGTCCCATAATGTTTTGGTAATACAGATGAATCCTCTGGGAATGTGACACTTTGAGTGCGGTTCCCGAGGCTAAATATCCCTCAATGGAAACGCTCACCTATCTCTCCGCAGCTGAGAATGTCCCTCATTAGTATAGAGCAGACATCCGGAATAGGACTCTGCTTATTCCGAGGAAAGTGGGAACATACTTTAAAGAAACAGGTGGAACATTCATCCCAGGAGATGGTGGAAGAGAAATGCAATGTTTAGTATGAAAGGAGGCAAGGCTCTTAATGGAACAGCTGAGCCAAAACGGAAATTTTTGTCATTATTTACGCATCCACATGTTGTTCCAAACCTGCATGACATTCTTTCTCTAACAAAGAAAAGTCTGTTTACTCGGTTCCATGCAATTACAATGAATGTGGACTCTTTTCAGGCTTTAACAAGGTTGAAAAAGGACCATAAATATCATTAAAAATCGGTAACACTTTAGTATAAGGACCAATTCTAACTATTAACTAGTTGCTTATTAGCATGCCTATTATTAACATATTGGCTGTTTATTAGTACTTATAAAGCACATATTCTAAATGACCATATTCTACATCCCTAATCCTACACAATACCAAAACTACCTCACTAACTATTAATAAGCAGCAAATTAGGAGTTTATTGAGGCAAAAGTCATAGTTATTGGTTTGTTAATGGCAAGAATTGGACCTTAAGATAAAGTGTGACCAACAAATCCTTTGTTTGAGTCAAATATTTTCAAGAAAACAATTGATTTGGTTCACAAAACCCCTACTTGTTAATGAATCAATTTGTGACAGTCACTGACTCAATCCAAATGATTCAGACTCTATTAATTGTAACTGCACGGAAAAGAAGGACAAATATACTCGTCGGAATATGACAGAATTTTCATTTTTGAAGATCTACTTTTCCTTTAACACTCATGAATGTCACGTGCCCTGTGAATATAAACATCTTTTTGTTGTCACAGCACATTTTTTATCATTAAGCGGAGCTTCTAGTGTTCTTTAGCATTAAACCCAGTCGAAGTGGGAGGTGTGGCCAGACTCGTTTTTTTTTTACCCACACTGGACCACAATTTGTACTTTCGTATGCTGCGTGCTCTGCGCAGACTGTAACAAGATGTAATTGAGAAGTATAATGGTTTTGTCCACTTCATGTCGTTAACTAGAGAGACCGTGATAGCTAGCTTGTGTCTGCAATTGTGTCTAATTTCCTGCTGAGCCCCAGATACGGCAACAGCGGGGAATGATGATAAGCACAGAGTTTTTTAATGAGCACAGAGGTCTTCTGCAGGCTCAAACGCGCTTCCTGTTTAACCAAGGACGTGCATCCACAGTCCTGAGGAGCAGTGTGTGAGTGTATGCGGTACCCACCTCTCAATGATGTCAGCGATCACACAGGCAAACATCTGCAGACCCTCGGGCAACTGCAAGGCCACTGCAGGTCAAAGACAGAGAGTCCAGTCAGTTCAGTATAATACAATATGAATGACAGCTGCTCTGGCCTCTTATATATTAGTCTGGCAATGCAGACAGTCAGATGTGCAAAATATAAACTAGGGATGTACCAATATGAAAGCTTTGGAAAATACCTAAAAAACAAACAAACAAAAAACTTGGAAGTCCATATCTCTAGGTGCTAAATGTGAAAACTGTATTATGCCACAAACATTTAACAATTGCAGGCCTACTATGAATCAACAAAGAAATTTTATACAATGGACGATTTTCTTTTATAATTGTTAAAATAATAATGAAAAAAAAAACCATCTCAGAATATAAAGAAACAAAATGCCCGTGTGGATGAAATAAATGAATATAAAATTTTATTAAAATAAATAAAGCATTTAATTGATTAATAATAAATACATACAATAGAAAACATTTAATTTATTAAAATTAAGTAAATAAATAAATAAAACATTACATTTTAATTGTGTGGTAACTAAATTTAAGTAAAAATAAATGTGGGCTCCCAGAAGCAATTGATTAGATTTATTGGCCTAAACATACCAGTCTATTTTGTTTATCGGAGTGATTTGAAAACATAAGTCACATTTCTACCAAATACGCCCATCAATATATCATGTATCCCTATTACAAACTGCATTCTGTCAAATTTCTTTCTTTTTCATTCTGTTAAATTTACTAAGGAAGTGTTGTTTGTGTGTCTGTGAATTTGGATCAAGTTCGACAGATGTTTTCCTTTAAAAAACAGGCAAGTTTATTCGCTCATCAAATGAGTATAAGTCTTTAACCAATTAAAATAACCGCACCTTCTGTTAAGCATAAATAATGATTTTATGTGCACTGAGCTATATTACTGAAACAATTGAGCACTACTATAGCGGCTAATTATTTAAGGAAACCACAGTATAAAACTTTAGACAGGGTTGCCAACTCTCACGCATCTGGTGTGAGACATGTTATTGGTCTCTGTCTTGCATTTTCACAAAAGTCATGCCTCATTATGAGACACCAGTTACAATAATGAAATGCAGCCAAAAAACTGTATTGAAAAATTAATTGGTTCAAAGACACAGAGCACTGGCTATTTCTATCTGGCGCATTGCTGAGGTTGAACACAAACCCAAAAATTTCCATTGTCTCTGTGGAAAAACAATATTTTGCAATATTGCAGCAGTGGAACATAAGGAAATTCTGGAACATCTGCATTGTTACTGTGTCTTTTTTTAATCTGCATTTAAAAAAATTTTTTCCATCTGCTCCTTGCTTGACAATCACAACTCTAAAATATTAAGAAAGGCAGAAAAGCAACCTATGATAATTGTTAATGTTAATCTTAACTGATTTTAGGCTGTAAACAATTGGAGGTCAGTAACATAATATAATATAATTAACATAACATAACAGCATAACATAGCATAACATAACATGATATAATATAATATAATATAATATAATATAATATAATATAATATAATATAATATAATATAATATAGAGATTATTTGATGGATATACCATTCAAAAGAACAGCATTTATTTGAAATATAAATTTTTAGTAACATTATAAAAGTTTTTACGGGCACTTTTGATTAATGTCCTTGCTGCATAAAAGTAATAAAAAAAATTACTAATCAGAAAACCTTTGAACTATAATATAATATAATAAAATATAATATAATATAATATAATATAATACAATATAACAATTCTGTGCATGTTCTGAGATACTCAGGTAAATTTACATGCACACATTTATATGCACACAAGATTTATTGCATATAAATCAACCTAAGCAGCTGGCAAAGTTGGCATGAAGCATAAATGCAAAGTTGGCGCAGTTTCAGACAAGCTAACCATTTTAACAGCTGCAATAACTTGCTTGTCACCCTAAATTTACACCATACCTAAAAACAGTGACAAAGATGCACTTTCTATTTCTCGCGAGACCTCAAACACAGTGCAAAACAAAAAGCCGTCTCTCAGGGTGGAAATGCATGTGCAGTTAAATGCTGTGAAGGAGGAATGCATTAAATCAGTGTGAAATGAATGTGCATGGAACAACAGAGAGATGATAATAGGTACATGGACGATATGAAAGCGTGGTATACCATGCATGTTGGATCCATTACAATGTCTTAATCTAAGAAAAATCAATACATATTCCCTTATTGAGGCCACTGACCTTTTGACACAGCCATACAAACCATATCAGCACTGTTAAATTCAATTAAATGATAATAAGTGACTACATATTACTAAAACATGCAAAGCAGTTAACTTGTTAACATGCAAAGCAGTTAACAATGTATTAACACTGATGGAAATATTAATATGTTACTTTACATAATTAAAACACAGGTTGACATAATACTCGATATGCTCATTTCTAGAGATTATCATCTTATCTTGCATAAAATACCTTTTCTAAGAAGGTGACAAATTAACTGGACATTTCATGTTGAAAAATAGCCAAAAGAGCTGTTAAAAAGAGATCAGCCTATTCTATTCCAAATAATAATATAGAGCAGAGAGTAGCATAAAAGCAGACAGTTTGTATATTATTTTGGATAATTTCACTTCATTGGTATGATGCTAAGAAGCTCTTATTTTCCACGAATAGAATAATAACCCATTAGCTGTAACTGCACCAGTCTAATAAGATCACGCTTTTTGCGCTGTGTTTGTTTTTAAATCATTCAAACTCTTTAAATTATGTGGTTGATGAACTTAATTACATTAGACATGTCTAAGGAATTTGATTTTTTTTTTTTTTTTTTTTTTGTTCCTCATCGTACGCCAGCATCATACTTAGATATGCTGCACTGTTGTCTTGGAAACAGACTCATGACCTAAAATTGGATCTGTTACAAGTACTATACAGCCTAACAAGTGAACAATGAAATAAGGAACAGTGAAATTTCCAATTATCACCATTGTACAAGGCTATCAGGTCATAATGATGTTATACAACTGTGACCTAGGAGCCTTTTCATTAGTCAATAAACGAGCATGAAACATACCACAACTTCTATTCCATCAAAAAGTATGTATCAATATATCTCATTTTTTTAAATCAACTGATGCTTTCAACTTCTGACTCTGTTACACTATAATTATAAGATATTTTAAATCTCCTTATATATCTCCTTAGCTATCTTCAAGAATCAGCTAAAAACACATCTCTTCCATCTTTATTTGACCCTCTAACTCTAGCACTCTTCTAATTCTATTCTTTAAAAAAACAAAAACTATAGCTTAGCCTAACACTAACTTTTCTAATCTTTTTGTATTTTATCTTTTTGTATTTTATCTATTGTATTAAATCTCCTTATATATCTCCTTAGCCATCTTCAAGAATCAGCTAAAAACACATCTCTTCCATCTTTATTTGACCCTCTAACTCTAGCATTCTTTTCTAATTCTATTCTTAAAAAAAACAAAAACAATAGCTTAGCCTAACACTAACTTTTCTAATCTTTTTGTATTTTATCTATTTGTTTTCTTTTTATTTATTATAAAAATAAAAGCAAAAAAGGCCTCTAACACTAGCTTGCTCTATTGTTTTTGTTTATATAATAAAAAAAACCCTTGCTACATATACTGCGTTAAGCTAAGATTTAACTAAGACTTGTTATAGCACTTGCATATCATTGCTCTTTTAATGATTTTGATTGCTTCCATTGTCCTCATTTGTAAGTCGCTTTGGATAAAAGCATCTGCTAAATGACAATGTAAATGTGAAATATACACACATATATATACAGTATCGTCAGCAGCCATATCACCCTGCAGCCCAAGACTGGTTGCCCACTGAAGCTAAGCAGGGTTGAGCCTGGTCAGTACCTGGATGGGAGACCTCCTGGGAAAACAACCTGTCCAAACGCATGAATTACTGGAACCAAGTCCTGTGGTCTGATGAGACTAAGATAAACTTGTTTGGCTCAGATGGTGTCCAGCGTGTGTGGCGACGGCCTGGTGAGGAGTACCAAGAAAATTGTGTCTTGCCTACAGTCAAGCATGGTGGTGGTAGCATCATGGTCTGGGGCTGCATGAGTGCTGCTGGTACTGGGGAGCTGCGGTTCATTGAGGGAAACATGGATTCCAACATGTACTGTGATATTCTGAAGCGGAACATGATGCCCTCCCTTCAGAAACTGGGTTTTCCAACATGATAATGACCCCAAACACACAGCTGAAGGTGAAGGTGATGGAGTGGCCAAGTATGTCTCCAGACCTGAACCCTATTAACCACATGTGGGACATCCTCAAGCGGAAGGTGGAGAAGCACCATGTGTCTAACATCCAGCAGCTCCGTGATGTCATTATGGAGGACTGGAAGAGGATCCCAGCAACAATCTGTGCAGCTCTGGTGAATTCCAAGCCCAGGAGGATTAAGGCAATGCTAGATAACAGTGGTGCTCACACAAAATATTGACACTTTGGACACAGTTTTGAAATGTTCACTTAGGGTGTACTCACTTTTGTTGCCAGCTATTTTGACAATAATGGCTGTATGTTGAGTTATTTTCAGAGCACAGTAAATCTACACTGCTATACATGTTGCATACTGACTACTCTAAAATAAATCCAAGTTTCATTTTCATAGTATTGTCCCTCGAGAAGTTATAATAAAATAGTTGCTGAAATGTGAGGGGTGTACTCACTTTTGTGAGATAATAATAATAATTCATTACATTTATATAGCGCATTTCTGGGTACTCAAAGCGCTTTACATGGAAGGGGGGGAATCTCCTCATTCACCACCAGTGTGCAGCATCCACCTGGATGATGCGACGGCAGCCATACTGCGCCAGAACGCCCACCATACACCAGTTTATTGGTGGAGAGGAGACAGAAATGAAGCCAATCAGTGTATGGGGATGATTAGGAGGCCACGATGATCAGAGACCAATGGGCAAATATGGCCAGGACGCCGGGAATACACCCCTACTCTTTTTCAAAGGACATCCTGGGATTTTTAATGACCACAGAGAGTCGGGACCTCGGTTTAACGTCTCATCCGAAGGATGGTGCTTTTTAAAGTATAGTGTCCCCGTCACTATACTGGGACGTTATGACCCACACAGACCACAGGGTGAGCACCCCCTGCTGGCCTCACTAACACCTCTTCCAGTAGCAAGGTTGTCTTCAGCAAACTGTTTGCAGGCTTTCTTGTGAGCCAGCTTCAGATGAGGCTTCCTTCTGGGACGACGGCCATGCAAACTGACTTGTTGCAGTGTGTGGCGTATGGTCTGAGCATTGACAAGCTGACCTTTCACTTCTGCAACCTCTAAAGCAATGCTGGCAGCACTCATGCGTATGTTTTTTCAAGCCAGCTTCTGCACCTGACGCACACCATGAGGACTCAACTTCTTTGCATTTGCGACCAAAAATATTCATTTGCGAGTGAAGTTTTTGCTGAGGTCGCCACTGGCGACTATATATATTTACATTATGACTTAAAAATTTGCATGGAAGGCCTTTTTCCTGATTGTTTTGCGATCACATCTTTTATGTTCACGTATTAAACTTAAAATTAAAAGACAATGTTTTGAAAGATGAAAAGTTTGAAACAGTCCCGCACAGCAGCGCTTACGCACACAGTCTGCTAACCGCAGCGCGAGAGAGATCGAAATGACGGAGACGTGCAAGTAAAAGTGCAGGAAAGCTGTGTCTATTTCGTGCACAACTTGAAAAACTACAACAGGTAAAGCTGTCAGCTGTGTGGATATTGGCAATATCCTTAACAATTCTCATTTATAATCATTACTAATATGGCTTCTTCTTATCAAGATCTTAGTCTATATCGAGGGGTGAGAACCAGAAGGGCGTAAGTGACATTTTTGGTGAAATGGAGATATATACATCAAATGAAAGCTCTTAATGAGCTCTTTCTACTGGCAAAACTACTGTCATCCATGAGTGTACAAATTTGTATTATAAACAACTGAAATCAGTACACAAAGTCAGATCAAACTATAGAAGAATTTTTGTTTTGGCTCTCCTGTAAAGTTGGTGAAATATCACTTACGCCCTTCTGGTTCTCAACCCTCGATATGCTGTGTTCTGTTAATGCGTGAACTTCATATTATTTGAAGCACACTTGCTGTCCAGTAATCACAAAAAGCTTTGTGCTTTGTTACTTTTTAATTAATAATATATCAGCTTTAAAATGATGCCAAATTTTAATGCGGACCACCAGCGTACACTTTCGGTAGTATAAATACAAGTAGTCCACGTCCGCGCTGTCCGTGTTCGCGTCCGAATTGCGCACGCGGAAAGTAACACAGGCTTAATGCGGTAGGTGCGATCGCTTTAGCACCTCAGTTCAAGCACCAAGTGAACCCATTATATCTTTCTATTTACTACTATAGTACGAAATGAAAATGATTTAACATCAAAAGGTAGGCTATTTTATAAGAGAGCCTACAGTACAACTTACTGAAATGTCTCGTGTAAAAGCTCATTGTGTTTCAAACTGCGGAAAACGTGTAAAGCTTGTAAACATTGTACTGTAATAATACATTTACCTCAGAATAACAACTCAGTGTCCAAAAGCTCATCAGTCAGCTAGAAAAATAACTATAAAGAGGAGCATTTTGCTATATTTATGCACTATTGCATATTAATATTTTTACTTAATCTGTTGTCTACATGATTCAAATCCTCCTATAAAATTGCATTTTACTAATGAAGAAAAACAGACTGAATGTGTGAAAGACAACATTTATAGGATGCACTGAGGAGGAGCCCAAACTACACTCAGCGGCCAAGTGATGCTTATGGTCCATGATATTGGTACAGATTCTGTGTAACAAACAATTCTTTGTGACTTTATATTTCAAGTTGGAAAAGACATTTAGTTCCCACTTTAAGTGAACCTTGGTTCCCAGGTCGACCTGATCATCTACAAGATGGATTAAAATGCTGATAAAGTCAAGAAAAGATGAGACATAAACACATGGCAGTATGATTGAAATGTTAAAATGTAGGGGGAAAAAATGAAATAATAATAATAAAATAAAACACTTTTATTCTGTGGCACCTAAAAAAAAAAAAATAATTTGGCACCTAAGTTTTTTTCTTATAGGAGCCAATGGCTCCTTACTCTATTTTTTTGTCTGGAGCCCTGCCTTGCGAGGCCTGTTCCGAGTGGAACCTGTCTTGGAAAACCTCTGTGTGATACTGGCCACTGTACTGTAACTCAGTTTCAGGGTGTTACTGATCTTCTTATAGCCTCGGCCATCTTTGTGGAGAGCAACAATTCTAATTCTCAAATCCTCAGAGAGTTCTTTGCCATGAGGTGCCATGTTGAACATCCAGTGGTCAGTATGAGAGAATTGTACTCAAAGCACCAAATTTTAACTGCTCTAATACAAGCTACACAAATTTGTATAGTCCTGTCAAGCAGACAAAAACATGTGCAGCTCTGGTGAATTCCAAGCCCAGGAGGATTAAGGCAATGTTAGATAACAGTGGTGCTCACACAAAATATTGACACTTTGGACACAGTTTTGAAATGTTCACTTAAGGTGTACTCACTTTTGTTGCCAGCTATTTTGAGAATAATAGCTGTATGTTGAGTTATTTTCAGAGCACAGTAAATCTACACTGCTATACATGTTGCACATTGACTACTCTAAAATATACCCAAGTTTTATAGTATTGTCCCTTGAGAAGATATAATAAAATAGTTGCTGAAATGTGAGGGGTGTACTCAATTTTGTGAGATACTGTATATATATATATATATATATATATATATATATATATATACATATATATAATTTATTTATTTTTTTACTAGTGGGTGCAGGACACTATAGTTCATTTATGTAAGTTCTGAGGATAGCAAAATAAAGGAATTATGAGGATAGCAAAATAAAGTAAACTGTGACACATTATACCCAAAAAATTCTTGACCAAAAAAATTTTGGGACCAAAAATTTGATTCGACACTTTGACCTGACCATGTTTTGTTACATACCTTTCTATCAAAGTCTGACATTATCAAGATGAATTTGTTCTGACACAGTTTAACTCTTGAGTCATATACTCATCTTGTCATATTTTATTACCATTTTCTAAACTATTGTGAATAAACTGTGATAATGTGAGAAATTTTGAAGGTGTCTGAATAAATTTTGGTTTGACTGTAATTCATTTGTGATTATCAAGATGAATTTGTTCTGACAGTTTAACTCTTGAGTCATATACTCATCTTGTCACATTTTATTACCATTTTCTAAACAATAGCAAATAAACTGTGATAATGTGAGAAATTTTGAAGGTGTCTAAAATTTTGGTTTGACTGTGTGTGTGTGTGTGTGTGTGTGTGTGTGTGTGTATATATATATATGAAAAATAATGCTAAAAAATATTAAAAATAATAATAATAATAAAAAATGAAGATAATGTAATGTGAAAATTCTGACACATGAAACACAAAAACTGATATTTTATATCATTATAATTTTCATATTTTTAAAAATAATTTTATTTTGGTTGAGAGACCAGTACAACAAAATTTGCAGGGCAAGCCTGAACATGTCAGGATAAGAAATAAATAAATAAATACAAATAAATAAATAAATAAATAAATAAATAATTGTGCACAGGCTACTTCAATGTGAGCTCAGGATGTGCCCTACTTAGAATTCACACCCTCTTTTAAGAAATGGTAAAATTACATGAAGAAATGAGCAATAAATGAGATGAAGAAAAAAAAAAGAACATAAGCAATTTGTTATGAGAGCGGACGAGCTAAAGAGCGGCCAGGAAGAGTGATGGATGAAAGCAAGAAGGAAGAATACAGCTGGGCTGAGCAACACTCTGATGAAAGGTTAAAAGACTGGCCCCCTTCAGTCCGGACAGACACAGACAGGCCATTACCTGGGAAAGGGCGAGTTTATTAACAGTAAAAGGTTATTCAGCTCAGTACAGCCTTGCCTGACAAATCTCTCCATCCATCCATCCATCCTCAACCATTTGCTGACGAGCTGTTTCTTGCTAAGGAGGCCCGGCCCCGGCCCAGGGCTAAGTGAGCACACATTTGTACGCCGCACATCCAGAAAAGTCATAGAAGCTCAAGGAAATGCCAAAATGCCAGAACCCCTGACTGTCATGGAGTGGGCAAACACACACACAGATAAATGTGCTTAGTGTGTTTAGCTATACCTGTTACCACAATGCAAGAGCTGACAAACAAAATGTTAGCCTTTATCAAACTATCTGAATGACTGAAAGAGCATGGCTGCAACTATAAAAGCTAAACAGATGAGATACGGTATGTTATAATTAGGTAAATTATTATAAATTACAAATAGGCAACACAGCATTTAAATCACACCATAACAGTAACAGCTATGATACGACAAAGTTGGGGGTTGGGCTACCTATTTGACCAACCAATGACAGAAAGGGGGAGTGTTCTAGGAAACCTATTCGAAAACAGTCATCATAGAAAACACATTTTAGCGTAAAAAAAAAAAATATATATATAGTTTGCGTAGATGGTTCTAGAGAGAAGTTTAACACTGAATAAACATAACATCCTCACTTCTTCCTGTACTTCCATCAGTTTGTGGGTAAATACAAACAGACATCCCTGCAGAAAGAGTTTGAATTATGATCACATTTATTTCAAGACACTGTGGACTAATTATTCAAACACAAGAATGAATTAATCTGGGAGGTAAGTCATCTCTACTATTGTCTGCATTCATCATCGGCATCCTTAGGCCAGAAAAACTCAAATAATCAGTCAGGCCACCAATGCATCCTCATTATGTGAAATGAACATAGAAACAGATATTTGTGCAGCTCTGATGAAGCCTACTGAGCCAGAAAGGAACAATAAGGTGACAGGAGAGACTGGAATGAACCAGAAGTGACACTAGACCTGTGCAGAAGGGGCTGTAGCTCTGGGTTATTCAGCTGTTCAAAAATCTGGGATGTGGTAAGATTTTTAAATGTTGTTGAAAGAAGTCTATTATGCTCACTAAGACTGCATTTATTTGATTAAAAATAAAGTAAAATACAATTGTTACTATTTAAAATATCTTTTGTATTTGAATGTATTTTAAAATGTAGTTTATTCATGTGATTGACCTTCAGAAATCATTGTAATGTACTGATTTGGTGCTCAAGAAACATTTATTGTTATTATCAATGTTGTAGAACAGTTACTTAATATTTAAACTACCATTAATTAATTATTATTAATTGTATTATTTAAAGCAGACAAGTTAAAACTGAAAAATGCCAATATTAGTTAACAACAGCCCTAAATAAAACTATGACCACTGGTCAGAACCAGAGGTGGATCATGACATAAGCTATAAAGACTACTCTAGTAAAAAAGTAATTTATTTAAATTATATTTATTTCATACTAAGTATAGTTCAAATCTATTTACATATTTACTGACATATCGCTCGAGACTTACAGATGTAAAAATTATACTTAAACTTTATTTGGAGTACTACTTGTGCACAATGCACATAATATTAAACCTAAAAGGTGTTTTAATGTCACTATTGATGAGGACTGTATGATCTTTGAATAAATATCGGTCTTTAAATGCTAGACATTTAAAGTGTACCTGAAGTATACTTGCAATAGTTCCACTTTAGCACAATCCAATATACAGTACTTCAGCATATCTTTAGTTGGACTGCCGCACTACTTCTGCACAATTAAAGTGCATTAAGCACAAAATTAGTTGTTCCAATTTAGCAGACTTTAAGTATACCAGTTCAGTATATATACCCCCAGTTTCATAGACAAGGCTTAAGCCTAGTCCTAGACTAAAATGTAAGTCTGAGCTGTTTCAGCTGAAAGAAACTTGCACTGACTGATCTTAAAATATATCAGTGCCTTTGTTTTGTCTCAAAAAGCACACCAGTAATGTTTTTTTTTTTTTTTTTTTTTTTTCCAAGCACATTTATAAAAATTATTAAATATCCTAATTGAACTATGGCCTAATCCTGGCTTAGTCTAAGCCCTGTCTGTGAAACCGGGCCTAAAAGTACAGCTGCAGGGTATTTTTATTAAGTACATAAATACGTAAATGTATTTGTAGTACTTAACATAAAATAAATGTATTTCAAATAAATTTTAGTATTTTTATTTTTCACTTCTATGTGCATGCTTTCTTTTTGGCCCAAAACCCCATTGAAAATTAAATGTTATCTAGCAGTTATCTACTGCTGAGCAGCTCCTCACTGCCGCTGCTGCTGCCTTCTGTCTGTCTTCCAATGGAAAGAAACCTCTTGACCTTCTAGAAGCCATGTTACTGCCATATAGTTAATTTAATGACAGAATAAAATTCACCTTGGCTTCTAACATTTATCCTCTGATATAAAGTTGTGATTTTACCTGGTCCATTAAAAAATTTGTGCATATTTAAATTCAAGACCTTTAGCAAAATAATGAGCTTTGCTACATCACCTTTTTTATTTATAATATAATTTAATGGCATCTTTTAATTAACAGACAAATTATGATATTTGTAGACTACTCTCAGGATGTCGTTTGTGTCTACCAGTGCCCCATGAATGAATCATAATGATTCATTCTCAAAATTTACACACAACCAGGTTGCAAAGCACCTCTCACTACAGACAGGAAATGTATCTCTGAAAAGTGCTGGTCTCTAGGGCAATGACTACATCATGTGCAACAAAACAGTGCTATATATATATATACACGAGTGTGAAAATGGTGTGTGGAAAGCTTGTCTATATATCAGGCGTGACTCACTGGTCTCATTTTGTAACCTAGAGTCAAGAGAACATTACAGCATAACACATTACATCTGTTACACAAGCATCCTTATCATTACATAAAGTTCTCTTGTCATAGCAGGAAATGAAAGTAGATGAAGTCTGTGCTGATGCCACAGCGCAAGAATATTTGATACAGATCTAATATGACACAGAATACACAGAGACCAGGCACAGGTAATAAATACAAATGCAATTTAGCCTACAATAAATACATCAAATGGACTACATACAAGTGAAATAGACAAGGCCCTGCAGCTCTAAACAATAAAGGTTTTTGAAACGAATTTATATTAGGGGTGTGCGATATGACGATTTTTGATCGTGGACGGTAAAAATGTCTCCACGATCTGCTTTTGAAGAAATATCGTAGTATCGTGCTACAGTGCACATTCTATCAATTACAGTTCTGGCGCCCAGAGGCGAACCAAGATGAAGTGGGGGCCTCAGGCAAAATTAATAGATGAGGCCCTTCTAAAATATTATTTTGTTAATATATCTTTGTTACCTAGATATATATTTATACAACATACAAAAAGTAGTCAAAACATAATATAACATAAATAGTTTATTTTTTAAAATAAAGTGCTTATTCTTTTACAAAATCTTAATCTTCATTTTTATGGCAGAAGATACAATACTGTACAATACAACCTTGAAGATATAGAACAATCTTCATATTTACAATAACGGATTGTCACCTTAAAAATGGTGCTTACGAGCCTTAGCTACAGCAAATACTGTCACTATGTCCTCCATATTCAAAGACCTTCATATGTTCTATTCAATTGAAATTAGTGCCAGTGCTGACAACCTCTCTTGGTTCATTGTTGACCTGAGGTACGTTTTTATCAGCTATAAAGCTGAAAAACTTCTCTCACCAGAGGCAACGGTGATGAGAAGTGTTAGCAGCAGACGAAGAGCAATGCTCAGGTTTCCATACAAATCTAGAAGTTGCTCCTTGTATATGTAGTCTAGCATGTCTCTTGGAGAAGTAGACACATGATCAGGAGAGGTATGTACAGCAGCCCTGACCTCCATGACCAAATCCTCTGAATGTATGTCATGTAATGCTCTTTCCAATTTTTTGCAGTTGTCTTGGAGTTGTCCATTATGCGTTGCTTCTCTCATGTTTTCTTTTGAGAACAAAAAAACTATACAGGGCATAAAAATCCTGCAGCTTACAGAATCGGTCATTGAGGCTTCCAATGGCTGTGTCAACCAAGGGCAGAAAAAAATTCTCTTCTGAAAGACTCTTCTGGAGTGGATTGTGTCTGATCTCTGCCCTCATATAGGAATTGCCGTGATGTTTTGCGTTGTCTTTTCTCAGGCAATGTCATGTCAATATCAAGAGCTTCTGCTATCTCTCTTGCATCCGTTTGACAGGCAGAAAGTCCACTTTCCCTGAAATTATTCAAGTATGTTTGCACTCCCTGAGTTTCCTTTTTAAGTGTTTCTAGAGAAACACTTGGGCTCTGAAGAATTTTGCTCACATGGTTGATCTGATAAAAGACATTGTACCAGATTACCACACACAGGACAAACCGCCAGGTCATTATCTCATTCTGTATGCTCTTTGCTATGGACATGGTCTCTGAGTCTTTCTTCTCCACAGCAAATGTCTGGAGGGCAAACAGGGCTTCAACAATCTCTGGCAGCTGGTAACATACCACCTTCACACTATCAATTCGAGCTTCCCATCTTGTAGTTGACAAAGATTTCACAGTCAGATGCTTCACATGTTGCTGTAGTACTGCCCAGCGCTGCACAGATGAGCTAAAAAGATTATACAATCTCTGCAGAACACCAAAGAAAGAGACTGATACCACAGACGACTTGGCTGCATCTGCCAAGACCAGGTTCAGACTGTGACTGCTGCATGGGACACACCATGCCTTGTTGTTTAGCTGCAAGATTCTAGCTTGAACTCCCTGTTTACCGCCCATCATATTGCCTCCATTGTCGTAAGATTGGCCATGACAATCTGAAATCTTTAAGTTGTGCTTTTCAAGTTTTTCCAAAAGCGTATCATATAGACCTTTTCCAGATGTGTCCAGTACATCAATGAATCCACAGAAATGTTCAGTGATGAAGGCTCCAACAGAAGATTCCCAATTCTCAACACAACAGAAAGTTGGTCAGTATGGCTTACGTCAGGAGTAGAGTCCATTATGACAGAATAGTACTTCGCTTTTTTCACCCTGCCAACTATCTCCTGCAGTATTTTGTCTCCAATTAATGTTATGATCTCATTCTGTATGGTACTGCTAAGGTAATGGACCTTTGCCTCTTTGTTTTGAATCCTCCTTATGTGTTCATTTAGAATGGGATCGAATTGTGCCATCAACTCCACCTGAGACAAGAAATTGCCATTGTGTGGGTCAAATAAAACATATGTGTAGCCCCTAAAAGCAAGATTGCGCTCAAATAGATGGCAGATGATGGCAATCACTCTCCTTATAACACCTTTCCAATGTTGTACTTCAAGCTGCATTAAATCCTGATGGACTTGATCAATCGTTGTTTTAGTTAGCAACCTCTTCTGAAGATTATGCCAGCTTTCCATATTATCAACATGTGACTTGGAATACTCATGTTCTTTTAAATGACTGCCTATATTTTTCCATGTACGAAATCCACCTTTGCTGAGAGCATTTTCACATTTACCAAACAGTGTGCATGCAAAGCAGTATACCGCATCTGTGCTGATAGAGTATACAAGCCATGATCTCTTGATTCTCTCCATTTTTCATTTGAGAAAAATCAGTCACTGCTCTTGACTGAAGAACTTTAATACAGTTGCTTTAAGAATCAGTCTATATAGTGTTTTGTTTTTATATTTGTTCATTCAATTTCTTGAAGGCTCCTTCTAAATACAATTGTACCTGAAAATAAAGCACTGTTTGTTTTATTTGTATATTATGTGTAGTTGTAATGTGTATCTTTGTCATTATTTTATCTTTGTTATTAAAAATAAGAACAAAGATTTTTATCTTCGCCCACTTTGACCTAAATATCTGCCACTTTTTTTTTTTGTTACCTTGAAAGGCTTTCTCTTTATAAGAGGGAAATTAGTTTGGCTGTAATGCTCAGACAGCTTGCAAAATAGTAAAACCAACATGACAAAGAATTGTGATAAAATCGTGAATCGTGATATTTCTAAAAAAAAAATCGTGATATTATATTTTTTCCATATCGCCCACCCCTAATTTATATATACAGTTTTCCCAGAAAATGACAGCGTACAGCAAATCATTACTTCATAATTTGGTCAATACATCACACTAAACCAAATGTTTACATTTGGAAGACACAAATATATATGATCAATGGAAAGAAATAATGTGTTAAAGATTTTTTTTTTTTTTTAATAAGAAATCTTATTCTTCTAAACACACACACACGATTTTAATGTTTATTTAAAGAGGTTTCTTATGCTCATCAAGGCTGCATTTATTTGATCATAAATACAGAATTTTGTGAAATAATTTTGCAATTTAAAATAACAGTTTTCTATTTTAATATACTTTAAAATATAATTTATTCCTGTGATACAAAGCTGAATTTTCAGCATCAATACCCCAGTCTTCAGTGTACCATGATCCTTCAGCAATCATTCTAATATGCTGATTTATAATCAGTGTTGGAAATAGCTGTGCTGCTTAATATTTTTTGATTTATACATATTTATTTATTTTTTTTATAAATCAGCATATTAGAATGATTTCTGAAAGATCACGTGACACTGAAGACTGGAGTAATGGCTGATGAAAATTCAGTGCTGCATCACAGAAATAAATTATATTTTAAAGAATATTAAAATAGGAAACCAATATTAGAAATTGCACTAATATTTCACAATAAATTACTGTTTTTAAATGCAGCCTTGATGAGCATAAAAAACTCCATTAAAAAAAAAAACATTAAAAATCAAAACTTTTGAACGGCAGTGTGTGTGTGTGTGTATATATATATATATATATATATATATATATATATATATATATATATTGTTTTTTTAATAAATCTATACATTTGAGTTCTACACTCATGACAACCTTGTAATATTTAGAGCAACTGCTTCATTATGGATATTTGAGAAAAATAATGGCGAAAAACATGAAAGAATGAGGAAAAGGTAGAAAAAAAAGAGCGAGAGAGAATCTGGTCAAAATGATCTTTGCCCATTGAGTCCAGAAATAGAGGGGGCTTTTTAAATGAAAACCTTCTACAACAAAGAGCCCGGCAGACTGTAGCATTCTGTTCAATCCCCATGAAAGTACTCAGCACAAGCCACCTGCTAACACATTCAACACATCAACACTTGTCTGTTGTCATTCACATCAATAGAGGCTTGAAATTGGGCATTTCTGCGGCTGCGGTGCATCATTAGGACTTTTTGTGATTAAAGATTGGGCATTGCTGTAGGTCTGAACTCTACAGACAGATTCCTTATGGTGAACATGTATCTAAATATACTGAAACCAACCACTTGCCTTGCTCTCCTTCAACTTACTGTGTAATGACCCATCCGGAGGTCACTTTGACACCTGCACTAGAATGATGGAGGACATGCTTCAACAGGCCCTTGGGACAAACTGCCATCAGACAGTGACGCATGACCAAAGCGAGAGGATATGAGGTCGGTCGGGTGAGATTTAAAGAGACAAATCGCAATTCGAAGCCAAAGCACAATTCTTGAAACCAAACTTTGGGTGTTCATACAACTGCACTACTGGCCTATTTCGACTCAGCTGTTCTGACATGTTAGGGACAGTGTCATTGGTATAACATCTTTGGCTTGCAGTTCACAGCCATCCCAATGGTTATGACAGATTAAGAACACAGGCTAAACAAGCAAAGCCAAACAAACAGCCAAAGGGTTGCTGGATCAAGAAGACCCACAAGTCTAAGCCACGGCACTCACAACAAGGCCTTCAAGCGGAGTCAATTCATCATCAACAGCAAGATAAACAGCTCTTGATTGGACGCATCAAACTAAATGAGGATTAAATTTGCATAACGATAAATGATACGGGGCGAATAATAGGATTAGCGAGCTGCTTGCTGTGATTTCAACATCTTTTTTGTGCCATGATGAAATTCTCCGAGGTTAGCTTGAGGAGGTAAAGCACGTGCGTTAGAATAAAATGTAATTTCTTCCTTTAAAGTGGATATTCTACAATAAAATGCTATAGTGAGATAGCGTGGGTCAACCCTGGGAAAGTCTTGACCACTTATAATTGCTAAAATCTCACTAAGAAACTGTATGACATCTCATTAGAGCGGTTTCAAACAAGCCATAAGTGTTGTTTCCTGGGGGGAATAATTCAACACTTATGGAAGTCACTACAGAGGATATAACATATTTTGATGCAAAACACTGGCCGTTGTGGACAAAGATTAAAACATCACAACAAAACAACAAGAAACTTTAATTTATCACATATTTCTCCAAAAAATAAATTGAGAATTCAAGAATTACTGAGATTGTTTAACTGCGTTAGAAATCAAGGTAACACTTTATAATAAGTTTCACTTATTGCATTAGGCATCATAAGCTAATGATGAACAACAATTTTTCAACAGCATTTATTAAACTAGGTTAATATTTATTTTTCATTATAATATTGTTTGTTGCTAATTCATGTATATTCAACATACATTATTTATAAAGCTTAAAATGCATCATATGTAGAAATTAACATTAGCCAAGGTAAATTCTGGAATGCATTTAATGCATAATGAATGAACAAAGTTAACAAATTTAACCTTAATGTAAAGTGTTACCAAAATCTGAATAAAAATCAAATGCCAAGATAATATTTCAAGCTACTGTGCCCTGAAGAATAAAAGTCATTCTGTACTGTGGCAAACACGTCCTTGTTATTCAGCAGAATCAGTTGATGGTTAATAAGCTAATAACCATATCTTCCACATTTTACTGAACCAAAGTCCTGACAAAATTAGGTAATTATGCCTCTAAATGTCATCATGAATTTCACCAATTTTCCCAGATGATTTAAAGCAGCCCTCTGCAGCAATTTTAAAGCTTGCACTTTGTTCCAGGTAACAGCAAAAAGACCACATCTTAATTTAAGCCTATGGAAACCTCCAAAGCAATTTTGCTTTTCAGTTTGCTTGACTCTGTCCATATAACTAAAATAACACAATAGTGAAAAACATTAATCTATATAATGCAGCCTGTATGCTCTCATAAAAACAATGAGCTAAAGACATACATTATGTAATGCTACTGCATTATCCTGCAAACAGAGATGAAATTTAAGGCAATTTAATTCTCTATAGACAGACAATCAGAATGACTAATGTTCTGGAACTGAAACTGTAAGCCTAATAACAAAAAAATACAACATATAACCATTTTGCAGCACTCAAGCTACCTACAATATATAGCACCATTGTCCCTTTTGTTGAAGTAGGCAGCAAATCAAAAGTTTATTCGCACACATAGTGGAAAAATTATATCTAAACTAAATAGCTCAATATAACCTTAAATGCATAACAAAGCACTGTAGTTTTACCATTTTATTAGCTTTTTCAACAAAATGATTTTAAATGTACTCACCTCTCTTGGCTTTGGCTTGTCGCACCCTCCATATTGTTTTATGGATCTCAAAATTGTAGTTAGCTGGCAAAGCCTTAATGGCCTCATTGAGCTCTGGATCTGTAAGGATCACATCAGGAATCTGATTGGCCACTCTCCTCGGACCTCGCACTACATTAAAAAGACAATAAGAGAGTTGCACTAAAAGTTCCACTAAAAATGGTATTTTTTATGAGAAATTGATTGGGCTACAGTCTATATAATAAGATAAGGAAAGCCCATGCACTCATTTCTCAGATACAAAATTAATCATCACACAATCAATCAGTGCGCCGTCAGAACAGCTGCTGAACTGAGAGGTCAGTCATCAGCAGAATGAGTCTGTCAGCAATGTCCATTTATTTCTGAAGTCTATGACAGATAGATCATCTGTAATGTAAGTCCTGACTATAGTTTAGTGAATGGCTATATTCCGACACTACCAGTCAAAAGTTTGGAATAATAAATTTTTTAATGTTTAATGTTTATGAAAATTCTCAGCAGCCATTACTCCAGGCTTTACTCCATTACTACATTCTAAAATGTATTCAAATAAAAATTAGTTATTTTAAATTGCAATAATATTTTGCAATATTACTGTTTTTGCTGTAACAAAAAAAAAAAAAAAAAACATTTTACAGGCAGAACTGAATCATAGTGGTCTTTTTTTGTTTACTCTGATTAACATGAAAAAATAAACAAATGTATTATAATGCACCCAAAGGAAGACCAATTGTAGTCTATTGGTTTTAGAAGTCACAAAAATAGTTAAGTGGAAATAATATGCATGAAGACAAAGACTTTCAACTGATTATAGTATAAATACTTCACTATCCAATTAGTGAAGAGCTAGTTACACATGGCAGAAACTTACACAATGAAGAAAAAAACACCACTCTAAATAGCTCCAAGAAAAGGTAATTGAAACTAGGGCTGCACGATATATCGTTTCAGCATCGATATCGCGATGTGCGCATCCGCGATAGTCACATCGCAGGATGTGCGATGTTTAGTAGGCCTGATCATTATATTTATACTGATCGTTTTCTTTGCTCACACACAGACACCGTGTCTACTCCGGACGCGACAGCTGCACAGAGATACCCATTTTTAAATAAATTTAGTAGCAGAGCTACTGCAAGCGATTTTCAGTGCTGGAAATCCATTTATCCTTTGTTGAAACTTCCGCGTCGTCGAGGAGAGCACATCACGGATGTTTAGCAACGGCAGGCGCCAGGAAAGCGCAAGCTCCCGAGCGCTTTGGAAAGGAGGAGGAAGTGGCGCGGCGGGAGTTTTCCACGCGTTTGCAGATGCACCATGTGAACGGCCCCAAAGTCTTTCTACACTGGATGCGACAAAGCGACCGTTGCCAATCGTGTCAACTTTGTGTCAGTACATCATAAATAGAGCGAGGCATATCAGTTTACTGGCGGGGATTCGTCGTGTCGCGCCGCATCCAGTGTAGTACGACACATATGCGCGAAACCGTGTCAAAATGCATGTCTCCAAGTATCCTTGTAAAAAAAAAAAAAAAAAAACAGTTGCTTATGTCTTAGGTAAACAATTGAGAAAGAAAGAGGATAACAATAACAGCAGTTTAATGTCTCTGTTGCTTTCTGTGTCATAATCAAACAACAAAACAGAGAAAAATCACTTTTGTAGCTTTAACACAGATTTATTAGATTTAATTTATACAATGAAGACTGTGTTATGCAGTGTTATTTTACATTTTATTATTCAATTTCTGCACCTGAATACTGTTGGACTTGCCTTAAAAATACAAAGCACTGTTTATTTCATTTGTATCTTTGTTCTATTATATTTATCTATGCTTGTAAATTGTTTATTTCCTATGCTCATTTACTCACCTACAAAATCAATATTTTTTTTCTCTCCAAATAGAGCTATTCAAGTCATTTGGTGATTTTTTTTTTTTTTTTTTCATATCGCAATATATATCGCAGAAAAACAAAATATCGCAATGTGAGTTTTTTCCAATATCGTGCAGCCCTAATTGAAACACAAGATGAGGGTTGGATGGAATATTTCCAGCTCATTGAACATCTCTGGGAGTATTGTTAAATCAATAATTAAGAAACAGAAAATGTATGGCATAGTTGTAAATCTACTTAGAGCAAGCTAGCCTTGAAAACTGAATGACTATGCAAGGAGGAGATTGGTTAGGGAGGCCACCAAGAGACCAATGGTGGTTCAGGGGCTTCACAACATGGAAGACTGGCAAAGAGAAAGTCACTGTTGAAATAGATAGATAGATAGATAGATAGATAGATAGATAGATAGATAGATAGATGTCAAGCAGTTTCGCAAAGGCTCATCTACCAAGTTTACGGGGATACCTGAGCAAAAAATAATAAAAAAAAAAGTTTTAATAAATGCAATACATGATGATCATTTATTTACATATTCATATAAAATAATAGTATTGTGCCATTAAAAGCCAAAATAAAGATAAATTATAATATATGCAAAAACTATAGATGACAAAACAACATCTCTTCAGGCAAGAGATTGTAGACAGTGTTTACACAGTTTTCATATTTCTTTACATATCTGCAGTGATTTTGAAAAAGCTGAGTACAGGAAGAAGGGTGGCAGTAAGAGGAAGAGGACAAATGTGATCTGAGAGCAGCAGGACTGATGGGAATACATGAAACACAATCATTTATCACGAGCAGGGATTGGCATTTTTTGGCAATTTCAATTTCATCAATAGGTTTCAAAAATGATTAATCGAGTACTCGGGGGAGCGGGAATGTTAAAAATAAAAATATGAAAACATGAACACATAATTACAACACTGTTAGATTATGATTATGATGCAGCAATGTTATTAAAAAAGAAGCATCTAAAAAGTAATAGCTGCCTGAGGTGAAGCTGACTTTATGCCAATAAACTGAAACCCGTTCTGTCACGTCCTATGATATTTATCAGATAACTTGGATACATAACATAGATGTGACATTACAACTTGTATCTGCACATAAGGATGCAAATGCCAGTGAACTTTAAGTTACGCGCTATAGCAAGAGAGAGAGAGAGCGAGAGAGAGAGAAAGCTCCCACAGTGATGCGCTTTCAACAGCGCACTGAAACACAGGCAAGGACAGGATTCACTACAGATTTCACATTCTATAAAGTTCTCATTATAATGCTTATGTCGTTAATGTTTATGGCAGATTTGTGCTATATTTTCATCTACATTATCAAGTGATTCCTGAAATCGTCTGTGTTTTCGAAGCCATATGAAGTACGAAAACAATTTTAATTTAAGAATGCCTACTGTTGAACAAATATGATGAAAAAGAAAAATCACTGCTGCATTATTATTGCTGGATCATTTTTTTTTTTTTTTTTTTTTTAATAAACATCTAAAAGCAATACGTCCGTCTCAAATAACTTGGTCAATGTCAGGCATTGCATTTGAGCATGAAACTAAACACTGGTAATATGCAGCGCATTCAGCATGTTAGTATATGTTAATATCCCAATGCATCCTATATTAGATTAATCAGATATGTATGTAGCTAACCCAGACATCACGACATGACTTCAAAGCCAAGCTTCTCTCTCTTCTCACGCCTATACTTTGAACCACATGCTGTTGCGAGCTAAACAATCAGAGCTCAGGGTTCCGCCCAAAGTGCTGCAATAACCAATCAGAATTTTTTTCTGTGTATAGAACAACTCCATAACAGTTTTACTATTGTACATAATTTAATTATGGTATATGATTTCAAGCAAATGTTTTGTGAGATTAGTTACTTATCATCTGAAAAACCATGGTGCTTAATATTCATTGATCACATAAATACACATTAAATGCATTTGCACATCTATGGGGACCAGATGTGTGTCACAATTTACCTTTGACAGTTATTAGGCAACTATATTTTCTGTACATTATACTATTCGGAAATAATCTATTGAACATTGCTCTATTGATCAACAGAAACTACAGTTTATATAACGAATTGTTTGAGGTGTATGCAACCAAAATACAAAGCTACTGATTAATAAACACATCTGTGCATTTTAACTACAGTCACAGTGATATAACCTTTGTCACAACGTCCCTGTGTGACAACTAGCCCCAGCGTTAATATGGAACTACAGTAACACATACTATAGTTTAGATCGCGTAAGAACATGTCTGATAGAGTACTAACATAGTGACAGCAATATATCTTATAAAGCACCATGTATATTTCACACAGCATCAGACAGAATCAGCGTCTGCAGATTTATTGCGATGTTACTTTAAAAACCGATCTGGATATTATAGCTGACAGACATCGCAAACACGATGAACTATTAAGTAATCAAACTATTAATACTCACCATTAGGTTTTTTCGCAGTTACCAAGCTCGTGGAAGCCGCCATCTTTCCCCAAACAAGTGCACGTGGAGTGAAACAGGCATTACTCATCGAACACAGAGCTGATGCGAGCAAATCGAGTGTCGATACCATCGATATGAGCGATGTATTGAGACTCAAGGAAAAAGTTTTCAAACATTTTATGCTAACCCAAGAAGCAAATTTGATCCCCTTGGAAGGGATCTCTTCCTAAAATAAAAAAAGCTGATATGTATTTATATGTATCAAACACCATTTATGCTGAGTGAGAAAAGTATTTATTACGCTGACATTGCATCCTCCTTTCCATGATTAGAGTCATGGTTCAGTTTTAAAAAGTAAGTTAGGCTAACTGAAAATGTTTCTCTTTAGGTTTCTCTCAGAGAAAAAAAAAAAAAAAAAGGTACAAAACTGTCACTGGGGCTTTAAACGTTCAAAGGTACTATGTACAGTTTAGGTAATAATACCCACTTTTAAAGTACTAGACCTAATAGAGCATACATTTATGGTAGGCTAATATGTACTGTTTAGCTGTAAATAAGATACAAAGATGTACCATTTAGCTTTTGTTCCTTTGGGTACCAGTCTAGTGTCAGCTTTGTACCTTTTTTCTGAGCGTAGATGTGTAAACATGAAGTGAAACATTTTCAATTCAGTTAGGATTACCATTTAAAACTGAACACAAATTTAGTTAAAATTATTTTTCTTATTTCTTCTCCTAATCTTAAATTTGTACATTATGTAAGCTTATAAAATTAACAAAGCAAAATCAAAATCTTTTTATAATTATTAAAATATTTTTATGTAGCGTACCATAGTAATATTTACATGCCCATAATATACTTTAGGATATAATAGGTACCTTTAAGGTTCTAATTAGGGGTAAATATGGTACAAAGGTCGACCATGTACCACCCTAATGTCAGCTTTTGTACCTTTTTTCTGAGAGTGTAGGTATAGCCTACCTGGTTAGAAATCCCCCCAGCCTATATCCATACATAGTCTGAAACTAAAACAGAACTTTTTAGTTGCTAAGGGCTTTTTTTTTTTTTTTTTCTAAGAAAAATATCAATCTATAGCATCTAACAAAATCAAGTTTTCTAAACATGAGCAGGGTTGGTGCTTAGGTGCAGTTGTCATTCTCACAGCCTGCAGTCTCCTCATTAATCAAATGTATAAAGAGTCTTTCATGACTCCTCATCTCCATCTGTGCTCTGTCGCCTGGTGTGTATCTGCCTGTGAATGGAGACAGAAGTGCTATAGCTTGAGTCACCAGTCTCCTTCACAGTGAATGAATCAGTAGAAGTGTTCCTGTGTCTCAGATGCAAGTAAAAACTACACATAGAGGTGAAAGGGCCAGAAAAAATAAAGAAATAAAAAGAATACTTGCATTTTTCTTCTTTGATAAAGATAATAGTTACTATGCATGTCTTTACACACAATTTATTTTACTAGGTTATTAAAAAAAAAAAACTGTTTTTCGAAAAATAAATGGTCCAAATGATAACTTTTTAGCCTTTGTAAGTCTATTACTCCTCCTTCTAAATTGAATTAATTTAGCATATTTTGAAACACATTTTGTTTATTTGACAAAACATTCTACAAAACACTGGCAAAAAAGTTTACTTCAGACTGGATAATATTGCAATTTAGCTTAATATGATTAATTTTAGCTTAACGATGATAATAATAATAGTAATATATATACAGTGGTGTGAAAAATTGTTTGCCCCCTTCCTGATTTTTTTTTTTTTTTTGCATGTTTGTCACACTTTAATGTTTCAGATCATCAGACAAATTTAAATATTAATCAAAGATAACACAAGTAAACACAACATGCAGTTTTTAAATGAAGTTTTTTATTATGAAGGAAAAACAAAATTCAAACCCACATGGATCTGTGTGAAAAAGTGCTTGCCCCTAAACCTAATAACTGGTTGGGCCACCCTTAGCAGCAACAACTGCAATCAAGTGTTTGCGATAACTTGCAGTGAGTCTGTTACAGCGCTGTGGAGGAATTTTGGCCCACTCATCTTTGCAGAATTGTTGTAATTCAGCCACATTGGAGGGTTTTCGAGCATGAACCGCCTTTTTAAGGTCATGCCACAGCATCTCAATAGGATTCAGGTCAGGACTTTGACTAGGCCACTCCAAAGTCTTCATTTTGTTTTTCTTCAGCCATTCAGAGGTGGACTTGCTGGTGTGTTTTGGATCATTGTCCTGCTGCAGAACCCAAGTTCGCTTCAGCTTGAGGTCACGAACAGATGGCCAGACATTGTCCTTTAGGATTTTTTGGTAGACAGCAGAATTCATGGTTCCATTTATCACAGCAAGTCTTCCAGGTCCTGAAGCAGCAAAACAGCCCCAGACCATCACACTACCACCACCATATTTTACTGTTGGTATGATGTTCTTTTTCTGAAATGCTGTGTTACTTTTACGCCAGATGCAATGGGACACACACCTTCCAAAAAGTTCAACTTTTGTCTTGTCAGTCCACAGAGTATTTTCACAAAAGTCTTGGGGATCATCAAGTTGTTTTCTGGCAAAACTGAGACGAGCCTTTATGTTCTTTTTGCTCAGCAGCGGTTTTCGTCTTGGAACTCTGCCATGCAGGCCATTTTTGCCCAGTCTCTTTCTTATGGTGGAGTCATGAACACTGACCTTAACTGAGGCAAGTGAGGCCTGCAGTTCTTTGGATGTTGTTCTGGGGTCTTTTGTGACCTCTTGGAAGAGTCGTTGCTGCGCTCTTGGGGTAATTTTGGTCGGCCGGCCACTCCTGAGAAGGTTCACCACTGTTCCATGTTTTCGCCATTTGTGGATAATGGCTCTCACTGTGGTTCGCTGGAGTCCCAAAGCTTTAGAAATGGCTTTATAACCTTTTCCAGACTGATAGATCTCAATTACTTTCTTTCTCATTTGTTCCTGAATTTCTTTGGATCTCAACATGATGTGTAGCTTTTGAGGATCTTTTGGTCTACTTCACTTTGTCAGGCAGGTCCTATTTAAAGGATTTCTTGATTGCGAACAGGTGTGGCAGTAATCAGGCCTGGGTGTGGCTAGAGAAACTGAACTCAGGTGTGATAAACCACAGTTATGTTTAGGGGGGCAAACACTTTTTCACACAGGGCCATGTGGGTTTGGATTTTGTTTTCCCTTCATAAAAAAAACCCTTCATTTAAAAACTGCATGTTGTGTTTACTTGTGTTATATTTGATTAATATTTAAATTTGTTTGATGATCTGAAACAATAAAATGTGACAAACATGCAAAAAAATAAAAAATCAGGAAGGGGGCAAACAATTTTTTCACACCACTGTATATATATATATATATATATATATATATATATATATTTAATTTGTTTCTTTCATGTATACTTTTTTTTTCTTTTTTAACAAAAAGCAAGATTGTATTCAAGGTCTGCCAGCCTACTAGAGACAGTAGGGGAAAAAAAAGCAAGACACAAAGACATACACACACAAAGAGAGAGAGAGAGAGAGAGAGAGAGAGAGAGAGAAAGAGAGAGAATATATCAACCACTAAGAATATATCAACCACTAAACCAACACATGGTAGTGTCAGATTATTTTGGGCAGGGAGAGAGGGAAAACAACAGTCCATAAGTGGATTGAGAGCCCCATCAGCTCAGAGGCATCACAGGGACGCGCATCTCTCAGCTGGAGCGCATCATCTGTCCATTCCGCCACTCGACTCTCGAGCCACTCACTCACCGCGCGCGATATGTGAAGGTCTAACGCTCATACATGTGATTTGTCCGTGTCCCGAGACCCGAAATATCTGGACGAAATGCTTTCAAGAAGGTGGATTGTTGGAGATTTTGTATGGAGGCAGCGGGACACCTCCCCATAGTTCGGCGTAGAGTCTCTCTGAAGAGTGCGCGAGAGACCGACACGCGGCTCGGATTGAGGACCATCTGCTGATTTTCCCCAACAATCTGTGTTTTAGAGGGATAACCGATTCTCAGACGCGTCAGTATCTGGCAATAAGAGCTTTTAGAGCTTTTCTGGATAATATACTACAATACTGCTTGTTTCGTGAGGGTCGCTGAGACCTGAACTACACCACCAGGTGCCCCTTCTTAATCTATTCACTGGATAACAATTAATACTGCAGAATGTGTTCCTCTCCTTTTGGACTGCTCTCAATTGCATCTAGTGAAATATTTGCTCAGGACCACACAGGATGAAATGGACATCAGCACTGCAATAAATTAGCCAAATTGAAATTCAGCGAGAAGTCTCATTTAAACTATAGGAGTACATACATTTATGTATTCTGATTAAATCAGACAACGTTTGATAGATCGCCTGGCATCTTATTGACAGTGTGAAGTCTGGAATACAAGAATAAATGAACCTGAGTGGACAGACAGAGAATTAACAATATCCAACATGTTTAAACGGGGTAAGTGCAATTTACAACTTTCATTCCTGCTGTTTTTAAATAGACATAAGTTGAATTTTGATTTGAAGAATATTTATACTTAAATATGGAATGAATGAATATCATCTTGTGTGGAATCACTGCATGCAAGTTTTATTTATGATTTTTAATAAATAATAAACGTTAAAAAATACATTTATTTTTTAATTGTATTTGTTTCTATTTGAGCTGTTCTTCCTTGAAAATTGACTGTTTTTATTATAAAGATGCTTGTTGCAGTATTTGCAAAAACTATAAAGTATTATTTTTCTATATTGTTATTTATTTATTTAATTATTTTTTGAGCTGTTTGAAATGGAAAATGACAGAGGTTTTATATACATACATAAAAACAAAGATGCTGGTTGCAGTATAGGTTTTGAAAGTTTATGTTGCAGGCTGTTAAGCTGTTACAGTTCTAATCCATGATCATTTTCCCAGAATCATGCGTGTCTGCCCCCGGGTAAGCTCAGCGTAAAGCAGATGTGTTTAAAATATTCATCATCATATCATGAAATATTTTCTTAAGATGCTAGTGGTGGGTGCCGCACTGCAGTTTATGGCCGGTTTTTCATCAGAAAGCATTGTGCTGTCTGCCTGGCTCTAATATATTTCTCTTGGTGGCTTAAACAGGTTTGGCTCAGACAGTCTGTCACATTTATTTATGGACAATGTTTATGATCAAATGATGAAGTGTAAGGAGTGAATGGTAAGTCGATAGATTAACTGGTTAGTGCTGAAGCTGTCAGTGGGAGACACTTGAATGACCTGCAGATTATTGCAAAGACTTGTCAGTTTGTTTTCACTAGACTGGTGGTTCTCAGTCCTGGTCCTGGAATACCAGTTGAACCTTATTTAACACACCATCAGCTCATTAGTAGAGGCTCCAGGACCTGAACAGGGTGTGTCAGATAAGGGAGACATCTAAAATGTGCGGTGCCAGGATCAGAATTGACAGCCACTGCACTAGATCAAATCATTTGCGGTTAAACAGATCATAAATATGATCTTACTGCCCAATGTTTACAAGGACATTTCCCTTGCCCCATTACTGCACATTTAATCGTCTCTAGACCTTTTGTATGGCACTATCACAGACGCTCAAGCTCTCAGGTTGCTGACTGCATAACCATATAGTGAGTCAGTCTGGAAAACCGAATTTCCTCGGAGGAGGCCCAAAGCTTAATGCAGAGACAATTGTTATTTCAATAGACTTGGCGTAGGAGCAGAACACACCTATCAAGCCTCTCACAGCACACTAAAGACCCCTTATGAATGCCTGTGAGGAGCCTTTGGTGCAGATATGAGAACAGTGGGTTGGTTTTGAACTGATTTGGATCTGATTTTCATTTACCTCAAAGTACACCGCTACAGTGTGGTTTTGAAGTATCTTTTTGGAAATATTTGGTCCCGCATATTTTGGGACTCACTGTATTCGTTTCTGTTATTATATCTGCAGAGTTGTAACTCCTGATGTAAAGTTTTTGTGAATGTTATGTATACAAACTACCATTCAAAAGTCTGGGGTCAGTAAAATTTATTATGCTCACCAAAGATGCATTTATTTAAACAAAAACACAGTGAAATCAGTAATATTGTGAAATATTATTACAATTTAAAAGAACTGAATTTTAAGCAGCCATTACTCCAGTCTTCAGTGTCACATGATCCTTCAGAAATCATTCAAATATGCTGATTTGCTGCTCATAAAACATTTATTATCAGTGTTGAAAACAGTTGTGCTGCTTAATATTTTTGTTGATTCCTTGATGAATAGAAATTTCAAAAGATATATATATATATTTGTAACATTATACACTATATAAAAAAAATGGCACCACTGCAAAAAATGTTTTTATTATTATTATTATTATCATTATTTTTTCAAACGATCAATTCTTGCTGAATAAAATAGTGAATTGGATGTTGGAAAAAAATGGATATTGTTTTCTTTGCTTTTAAAAAAAATCTTATTGACCCCAAACTTTTGAAGAGTAGCGCACGCACGCACGCACACACACACACACACACACACACACACACACACACACACACAATAAAACCTGTATATTTTTACACAGAGACCTCATTTCTAATTGGTTAAACTCATAGTTTTACATCTCACTCTCAATTTCCCCAATAAATCAGAGCTTTAAATTGGCATCAGCAAAATGGATCTAGATTTGCCAACAGCTGTCAATAGCACCACAAATTATAAGGCCATCTAATGGAATAACTTTTTTTTTTTTTTAATTCATTTGGTTTGGGTTTTTTTATAATTATGAAGAAACTTTGTCTTTTAAAAGTCAGATGAGTTGCTTTTAGGCTAATGAGGTTTCTTTGCTCTATTGGGTATTAATTGGCCTTTCACTTCAGAGTGCATCAGAAATTACGAAAAATTCTGCAGCTTTCTGTTGTGTCTATGATGTATAAATAGAGAAGAGTGAGAAAATACTGAATTTATCAGGTGCTATGCACTAGTATGACATCTGGCCTATCTGGTTGTGTGGCAGTGCCCTGTGTGCCAGTCTCAGCAGGGCTGTGCTGTTTCTGCTAGTAAGAGGTCCAATTTCCTGAAATTTCTTCCTCAATTTCCTCCCAAACTCACTTAAACACACACAGGCATGTTTTGGTCTCGGCAGCCACACTTATCCTCTCTTAGTCTGCCTCCTATTTCTCTGTCTCTCTGTTTCTTTCTATCTTCTGCTTGCACTTCACAATTTCTGACAGGTATTAAATTGAAACATGTATATATGATGCGACATGGTATATTCAGATTTCAGTGCTTCAGACCATAATTGGTTTGTTGTGCTGAGTTATCAGTATAGAGTATGGCCTCGTTTTAAAATTCAGCCTTGAAACGTTGTCAGGCCCGGAAATCTACATCCGGTGACAAATATATTCTGTGCTCGAGTGGATCCAGTTCATTTCTGCTCAAAAAATCAGGCACAAACCACACCTGCAATCGAACCAGAAAGATTTTCCCTGTAAACCTCTGCAATGAAATGAGAGAAATGACTCTTTTGTGGATTAGCTATGATTACACAGCTGTGAGTGGAGAAACTAGGTATTCAGACGTGATCCTAGACAGCGTTGTTATTGGCAGATGGATGGGAAAAGAGAGCGGCAGTTGGTAAACAAAAGAGGGAACACCTGTGGCCTGACACCACTCTCCTGCACAGCTGTTCATATTCCCCATTTCTGAGACCTTCACTCATCACCACAAACACCCTCAGACTGAAATACAGAGTAACTAGAGTCAGCCTTTCCAGCCTGCACCTGCTCAGTACTGTTATTTAGGTTACAGGATACCCCTTATTATTTGCAAAAACCTGATAGTGTAATTTCCAGCACCAAACATAATGACTGTTTTCAAACAGGTTTCTGAAAGACTCACCTTTGTTCGGCCAAAATGCACACCGCTGGTTGAGCCAGTGAGCCACAGTATTTATGATAGCTTACTTATAACTGTCACTTTACAATAAACTGGGATAGGAATACATATTTTAACAATGAGAAAGTGACACACTTCACATTTAACACTTAAATGTTTACCACAATAAGACTTCAGCATCATTTTCTCATATACAGTAGTGTTTTAACAGTGACAGTTGGGTTCCGGAAGTAAAAAGCCCATTCATTTTCTCCATAGGGGTATTGATTTTTAACTTATTATTAATAATTTCTAAACCTTTAAAGGCAGACCTACTGTGAGCTACATGGTTGTTAATTGATGTTATATGCTTTGGTTGAAGCTGCGTGATTTTAAATTATTTTTAAATAATCATGTTTAACAGCTGAATTCCTGGTGAAAAACTGTTATTACCCATGATTATGCAGTGAAATCTCGACCAATCAGAGAATTGCAACAAGAACCCTTTAGCGCTTACCCACTCCCATGAAGCACTGAAAATGACCTTTTTTTTTTTTTTTTATTTGTTTGCCATTCACAGCACTCAAGGGAAGCACACAGTTTTGTACCTTGTTTTTTTGGTCAGATTTTCAAATACTTTTTTTGCTTCAAATTGAGGGTAGTAATGTTGTGATTCACCTTGCAGCTGGTTATTTGGTTCATGGCTTATAACTTATGAGTAGGACTTTTTAAAAACTCTTATGGGAAAAATACTTCCAGAACCAAGGCTGCTGAAAAAGTGGATGGGCACTGTTGACTATATTACATGACCTTCAATATAAGAGAAGAATTGTTGAATGAAGTAATTATTTTTGTTTTCTTTGCACATAAAAATTATTCTCATAGCTTCATAAAATTACAGTTTAACCACTGATGTCACATGGACTATTTTAACGATGTCCTTACTACCTTTCTGGGCCTTGAACGTATCAGTTGTGTTGCTGTCTATGCAGGGTCAGAAAGCTCTCAGTGTTCATCAAAAATAACTTTGTTACAAAAATAAATTTGTGTTCTGAAGATGAACGAAGGTTTTACTTGTTTGGAACGACCTGAGGGTAATTAATTAATGACAGAATTTTCATTTTTGGGTGAACTATTCCTTTAAGTAAAATATATTTTTTTGAGCTGAGTGTAATTCATTAGTTTTAAGTAGTAATACACAGGCTCTGATCACATCACTGGACTTCAATTACCACACAGTTATGAAACATGCCTCAGACCTCTCTACATGCCAAACAGCTCATTTCCTGAAGGACACTCACTGAATGACAAAAGGATGAGCGTAGAGGCCAGCAAGCGTGATCGCCTGTCATCCTACCCTGTCCCAAGGGAGATAAATTCTTATCATTCCAGCTTTCTGTAATTATAAGTAATTAGTAGCACAGAAAGTGGCATTTTAATGAGAATCATTCTCTACTTATGTCCTCATCTTCGTGCACCTTTTGACCAGTTTGAACCGGGCACAGGATACATTTGGTTTGGGCATGGATGATGTTTTATTCATATATTACCTGCTTGTTTTGCTTCCACATAGACAAATGAACCCAGTGTTTTGTTTTTCTTCTCCATAAGGCTGACTTCCACTGGCATTAGACTGATGGGGGTACATTGTAATGGTTAAAACCAAATGAGTTTGCAATCCGGATGCTTGTAGCTGACATTTCATCTTGCAACAGTGTTCTCATTAACTCATAATTCATACACAAACTATAATTAAATACACATTTCCTGGCTGCTGTGGTGTCCAGAAGGGAGGAAGTCTCCAGCATAGCATGTGGCATCTCTAAATGCCCTTTACCAACACCTGAAATCTCAGCACAAATATCTCTCCTCTGTCTTTGGAGTGGAAATGAGATGCTGGCATGGTCATTAGTGGATGATAATGAGGTAAGAGAGACAAACAACCCTAAGCCCTGTTGGTTTTGTTAATATTAATAATTAATTTCTGATTAAGTGGCTAATTGTAGTGGAAAGGTCAATGTCAACGTAAGGTCCGTTGATGTTAGGAGATGAGTGGAGTAGAAAGGAAGGGAAGTGGAAAAAAGACATCATCTTTTTTCAACTAAGCCACGTACCATCAGATTTTGTGGATTTTTATAAATAAATAAAAAAGCAAATTCAAAGGGGATTGGATTTATATACTGTTGTCACAGTTATGTATAGAACACGGAGCTGTTGATCAAACGAACAGTCTTTATTATAATCCAGAACAAAGGGTATCCACACTCGGGAACAGGAGAGACACACGCACATGATGTTAGAGACCCGACAAACACAGACTGAACAGAATGGGGCTTAAATGCACAGGATAATGAGGGACAGACAGGTGCGGGGAATCAACAAATAATCAAACTAAACGAGGACAGGAACATGACCAAATAAGGACAAACAGGAACAGAAACAGGGGCAAAACAGACAAACAACACAAACAGTCCAGAATCCTGACATTACTCCCCCTCCCGGAAGGTGCGTCCTCGCACCGTAGCTACAGCAGAGGGAGGGATGGGTGGGAACTTGGGAGGAGGCTCAGGAGGAGGACGGACACCCGGGAGGGGGCCGGCAGACAGAGACCAGGCAGGTGACGAAGGAGGGAGGAGCCAGGAGGGAGCCGGAACAGGAGGAGCCAGGCGGGACCCAGGCCGCAGCCATGATGATGGCCCACGGTGGAGCCGACGGAGGGAGGAGCCATGGAGGAGGAATGACCGCCGACTCCAGGGGTCCGACCAACGGGGGCGGAGCAGGTGGTGGATGAGCCCGAGGCGGAGACGGAGAGCCAACGAGCCAGGGGGATGCCGAGGATCTGGGGGCCAGGGTGGAGACGTGGGCTTTGGTGACCGAGGCGGAGGCAGAGATCCACGGCAGAGACAGAGCGACTGAGGACTGAGGAGGAGCAGAGGGGATGAAGGAGCCTGACGGAGCTGGAGGGACGAAGGGACAAGGCGCAGCCGGAGGAGTGGAGTCCTGAGGCGCAGGATGGTCGACGCCAGACCAAGGCGGAGCCGGAGGGACGAGGGAGCTGGTAGATCGACGGGTGACGGTGGAGGCGAGGGAGCTAGGAGCCGAGGTGGAGCCGCTGGGTCAACCGGCCGAGGCGGAGTCTGGGCCTCGGAGGCTGGAGGCAAGGGATACTCCAACCACGGCGACGCTGGAGGATGGCAGTCCCGCGGCGCACCGCATAGATGGTGGGCTGAGGGCGAGCAGAGGGGCTGCCAGATGACAGCGGTGGAGGAGGCAGGAGCTATTGGGTGGGTGTGCATTCATGAGCCTCCGGGCTCAAAGCCCACCCCTGGCTGGACCCGGGAACAGGAGACAAAGGAGGGCTGGATGGGACCAGCGGGGATGACGGAGAGAGGAGAGGGGGCAGGTCGATCTCCAGATCAGTTTCCCAGTCTATCAGGTCCCCTTCTAAGTCCAGCATCCCCAGATGTACAATCAGCTCACCCTCAGCTGCGGTGCAGGGAGCTCCACTCCACTCCACGCTCACACCGTCCACAGCTTGCTCCCTCACGGCGGGCATGTTTGCCAGCTCTCGCACCTGGTCTGACGGAATCGGCTCTGCCTCCGGGGCGATCCTCCGCTCAATCGCTCGATGTTGCACTGGCTCGCAGATCGCGGCGGGAATTGGCTCTCCGTCATTGGTGGGCTCGGGCTGATGCTCCGCACCGTGGGGAGTTGGTGGGCTGGGCTCTGGGTCTGGAGTGCTTCTGGCGAGATCATCCTTGAGAGAGACAGTGAGGGGCGATTCATTTCTCGCCAGAATCCACTCCACAAATGCGGCGAAATCCACTCGAGGACCGTCCTCGGAAGCACGCGGTGTTCAAACTTGCGTCATAGAATGAGCAGAGCGCGTCGTCCGGATAGCTGTTGGTGTGAGCTAACACAAGGAACAGTCTTGAATGGTCCTCGAGCGATCGCTCCCCTGCTCCAGCAGAAGGGAAACACTACGGAAACAAAACACTGAGGAAAAAACAGAAACAAAAAACGGAGGAAACACACGGAGGTAACAGTTTCGGTTGGGTCTTTTGTCACAGTTACGCTGCCGGAAGGAACACGGAGCCGTGGATCAAACAAGCAGTCTTTATTATAATCCAGAACAAAGAGTATCCACACTTGGGAACAGGAGAGACACACGCATACAACGTTAGAGACCCGACAAACACAGACTGAACAGAATGGGGCTTAAATGCACAGGATAACGAGGGACAGACAGGTGCGGGGAATCAACAAATAATCAAACTAAACGAGGACAGGAACATGACCAAATAAGGACAAACAGGAACAGAAATGGGCAAAACACAACACAAACAGTCCAGAATCCTGACAACTGTGTATAATCTTAATTCAATATACAGTGGGTACGGAAAGTATTCAGACCCCCTTAAATTTTTCACTCTTTGTTATATTACAGCCATTTGCTAAAATCATTTAAGTTCATTTTTTTTTCCTCATTAATGTACACACAGCATCCCATATTGACAGAAAAACACAGAATTGTTGACATTTTTGCAGATTTATTAAAAAAGAAAAACTGAAATATCACATGGTCCTAAGTATTCAGACCCTTTGCTGTGACACTCATATATTTAACTCAGGTGCTGTCCATTTCTTCTGATCATCCTTGAGATGGTTCTACACCTTCATTTGAGTCCAGCTGTGTTTGATTATACTGATTGGACTTGATTAGGAAAGCCACACACCTGTTTATATAAGACTTTACAGCTCACAGTGCATGTCAGAGCAAATGAGAATCATGAGGTCAAAGGAACTGCCTGAAGAGCTCAGAGACAGAATTGTGGCAAGGCACAGATCTGGCCAAGGTTACAAAAAAATTTCTGCTGCACTTAAGGTTCCTAAGAGCACAGTGGCCTCCATAATCCTTAAATGGAAGACGTTTGGGACGACCAGAACCCTTCCTAGAGCTGGCCGTCCGGCCAAACTGAGCTATCGGGGGAGAAGAGCCTTGGTGAGAGAGGTAAAGAAGAACCCAAAGATCACTGTGGCTGAGCTCCAGAGATGCAGTCGGGAGATGGGAGAAAGTTGTAGAAAGTCAAAAATCACTGCAGCCCTCCACCAGTCGGAGCTTTATGGCAGAGTGGCCCGACGGAAGCCTCTCCTCAGTGCAAGACACATGAAAGCCCGCATGAAGGACTCCAAGATGGTGAGAAATAAGATTCTCTGGTCTGATGAAACCAAGATAGAACTTTTTGGCCTTAATTCTAAGCGGTATGTGTGGAGAAAACCAGGCACTGCTCATCACCTGTCCAATACAGTCCCAACAGTGAAGCATGGTGGTGGCAGCATCATGCTGTGGGGGTGTTTTTCAGCTGCAGGGACAGGACGACTGGTTGCAGTCGAGGGAAAGATGAATGCGGCCAAGTACAGGGATATCCTGGACGAAAACCTTCTCCAGAGTGCTCAGGACCTCAGACTGGGCCGAAGGTTTACATTCCAACAAGACAATGACCCTAAGCACACAGCTAAAATAACGAAAGAGTGGCTTCACAACAACTCCGTGACCGTTCTTGAATGGCCCAGCCAGAGCCCTGACTTAAACCCAATTGAGCATCTCTGGAGAGACCTAAAAATGGCTGTCCACCAACGTTTACCATCCAACCTGACAGAACTGGAGAGGATCTGCAAGGAGGAATGGCAGAGGATCCCCAAGTCCAGGTGTGAAAAACTTGTTGCATCTTTCCCAAAAAGGCTCATAGCTGTATTATATCAAAAGGGTGCTTCTACTAAATACTGATAAAAGGGTCTGAATACTTAGGACCATGTGATATTTCAGTTTTTCTTTTTTAATAAATCTGCAAAAATGTCAACAGTTGTGTTTTTCTGTCAATATCGGGTGCTGTGTGTACATTAATGAGGGAAAAAAATGAACTTAAATGATTTTAGTAAATGGCTGCAATATAACAGAGTGAAAAATTTAAGGGGGTCTGAATACTTTCCGTACCCACTGTATACTCTACACTACAGTTCAAAAGTTTGAAGTCGGTGAGATAAAAAAAGAAAAAAAAAAAAAAAAAAAAAAGAATAAATTACTGCTAATTAATAAATTCAAAAATAAAGAAATTAATAGTTTTATTTGTCAAAGACAATTCAAATTGATCAAAAGTGACCGAGACAATACAAAAGATTTCTATTTTAAATAAATATTGGTCTTTAGAAATTTTTATTCATCAAATAGTCCTTAAAAATTCTTGTTTTATTTCCACAAATGATTTCTGAAGACTGCTGCTGAAAATGCAGCTTTGCCATTACAAGAAATATTTAAAAAAAAAATAATTAATATATATATATATATATATATATATATATATATAAAAACTGAAAATATTTATTTTAAATTGTAAGAATATTTCAAAATATTAAATTTATTTATTTTTTTCAACAACTACTACAGGTAAGTTATTTCTTTGGTCATGTCTTATCTGGCCTAGCGCAGTAAGTAAGCCAGAATTACCAGTGGTGCCCCTTCAGAAAAAAAGTGCATGATGCCCTGAAAGGATATTACAGTGCAACAGTGTTGACAGTCGTCCCAAGTGCTCTAACGCTCCACTGACAGACCCACCTGAGAGATGCTTTCATTCCCATAGTGCCATGACCAGTGAGTGCCGAGACGGGAATGCTGTCCTCCGGGCAGGCTTTGGCTGGCATCTGTCACATTGCACTACTAACACATGACATGTGGATGGCACTGGCTGAGGAACTGGATAATCATCAGGGAGACACGTAAATTCCAGAGAGAACATGTGCAAATTGAAGCAGCTATGCAAAGATATACGGTACGCTGCATAAATCAATGTATATGCAAGGATAAACTCACACACAGTTACACGCCTAAATCATGCTTTCTTTTAACCGTGCTCTTAAAGTGATCTTCAGAATCTGTTCAATTTTCTTGTGGTCCATAATGCAGGTTTTATGTTCCAGCTGTGCCTAATGCAAATTATGCAAACAGTATCTGCTTTGCAGAGTCCAGTCCATTTTGGATCCAAAATCTTTGCCTCTGATTGAAGTCTCCTTTATGGGTTTGTTTAATTATAAAACTCTCAGTGTGGAGCTTATAATAGCCAGAAACTATGATCTGACCGTCATCTTGCAGAGTCATTTTTAGGCTCCCTCTTTTTCTCCTGCATTACTTTTTCTTGCTCCCTGCTTCTCTCCTGGGTCTCTACTTCTATCAGCGCTTCTATGATCTAGTGATGGGGCATAATATAGAAACTGGAGATGTGAATGGGATAATAGACACTTTCATTATGTTGAGACAAACCCGATCATCATCTTGGATCGAGGCCATAGAAGGAATCTCTGTCATTGCTGGGCATCTTTTCACATTTTACTCTCAACTCAGATTGAATGAGAGATTGAGGCGCTGAGAAAAAGCACCAAATAAGAGACAATTCCTCTGTGTTATAAGGCCTTCTCTTGCCTGCAGGATCTTCATTGTATGATTGAAGCCAATTCAAAGATCAGCATTCCCTCCAAGATATTCTATCAATAACTCTACAGTGGGGTGTCTGGCACATAGTCCTCCTGGGGGCAGAATGAGCCTGTTTATCTCCAGTTAAAAGCTAATATGGCCATATCTATGTTTAACCTTATACACGAAGGAAAATAGCTGTACGAAAGAAAAAGCAGAAGTGAGATCCATTTAAAATCTCAATTTTTGGCCTAGAATTTCTTCTAGACAGAAATGAGATTAAACAGAGATCAAATGAAAATTTTTTACCCAAATAATCTAAATCTAGAGCAAAGGTTTTCAACCAGGGGGCCAGGGCCCACTAGGGAGCGTCAGAAAACTTTCCACTCAGAAAAAAAGTACAAAATCTGTCACTGGGGTGGTACCCTTTATTAGTACCTAAATGTCAAATATCAGTGTCTTTTGAATGGGTACCATCTCAGTCAATTCTTTTCTTTTCTTTTCTTTTCTTTTCTTTTCTTTTTCTGAGAGTGCAGGATGACTTAAAAGTAATTAAATTAAGACATTGCTATTATTACTTAAAAAATCAAGACATTCAGTTATTTTATTGAAGAACATACAGTTTTGAAACTTCTGGAAACACAATAAAAGGCACAAAAGCTTTTAGGTACTAATATGTACATTTTAGGTACTGATATGCACCTTCAAGGTGTCAACATTGACTATTTAAGTACAAAGATGTACCTTCTGAAAAGGTACCGCCCCAGTGACAGCTTTTGTACCTTTTTTTCTGAGAGTGAATGAACTGTGGTAATATATAAAGGTATGCTTGCCATTTCTGTTAATAAAAGGCTTTAAAACTATTTTTTTTGTAATAATTATGGCAGAGATACTGCAAATCAGGGGGTGGGAGTACTTTGGATATTGTTTTGGAGATATGTAGACCTTCAAGTCATAAAGGAAGTTTAGAAAAGATTTTAGCAACATATCTGTGATGAGAGGCAAGATCTAAAAGCAGCTATTTTAATGATAAACTAAACTAACAGAAAATCAGGGAACCTCAATAAAACATGGGGAAACCAGGGCTTAAATACACGAGACAACAAGGGACACCTGGAGACACAATCAAGGGAAACCAATCAGAAAAGAAACTACAAAATGACTACAAACTGGCACAGGATATAAGGAGATAAGAATACAACATAAGAGTCCAAACAAAATTGGCAACTTATGACAATATTGAAGTTGTGTTTGGATACTCCTTAGATTAAAATCTGCAATAAAACATCATGTATTTTAATATGACTTCAAATATTTCTAATCACATTAGAAAACCATAACTGGTGCTATGCAATCCACATTCGCTTTTATAGCTCTTTACTCTTACTGTATGTCAACAGTATGGCAAAATGAATTTTTGGCGAAACATCTGCGACTAAGTTCTCTGTTAGATTCCAAGTCTAATTCCTGGAGATATGAAAGAACAATCTTTGTGAAATAAAATTTCCTTTGGGTATCTATACGACGTTACCACAGGTTTTTACAAGGGCTCGATACACTTTGCTACATAAAAGACAGAAACACTAATATATTTACTTCAACAAAGGTACTGCTGCAAACATCCTCTCCATGATTGTCTTCACAAGCCTCTGTACGCTTGTGTATCTCATACATTACCGTTTTGACATTAGGGCAGGTCATGAAATGTTAAACTGCTTCCTGTGCAAATAAACCGTAGATTAAATCTCCCAAATCACATACTGAGATTGGCAAATATTGTCACTCAAAATCAAACCACTGGAAACCTCTGTGCCCTTTACACACACAGTTGTGGTCTTCTGTTTCAAATCAATGTTCTACTTAAGATTTTAATTTGTATTCATTTCTGTATCCTGTTTGGTACCTTTGCTAATTTAAAAGACATTCTTAATTAAATTCTGAATGCACAACCCTGACCTGAATAAGTGTGCATGATGTCAAGGTCTGATTCTGAATTAGCCTCTCAAGAACATTGTGAAGGCCACATGTAGAGATATTTCTGCATACAATTAAAAAACAACAACAACAAAGAAAAGATGGTTTGATTTATTATGACTCAAAATACAACTGATGAGTACAATTATATTTTCAGCCATGCTCTTGACTCCTAAAACACACGTTGTGTGTCAACAGCGAACAGACCTGTTGGATTCCTCCATATTTATAGACAGCAGAATTCCTTTTTACAATTGGACCTTGACCGGTTTTCAGGTTATTGCAATTTCATTGGCCTGTGTGCTTTGTTTTGCATATCTAATATCTTGTATTCCATTCTCTTCATCTCTATATCTCTGTATCTTTGCGCACTCTCAAAACACCTATTAGCTTTTAATAAAAGATACAGCAATGTCAGCTTCTAACAATGATGAAAATCCACATCTCTCATCTTTTCATCCCAAACTGCATTGTTCTCGGATCAAAAAGCCATTAAAATGAAACACATACATGCACAATGTTTCTTTCCTTGGATATGGAGTAGATTGAAAATGATATACAGACATGTAATCAGCTTTCTTAATAACACAGGAGGCCACTCAGCTTGATTGAGACTGCTGTAGTTGCTAGAACAGTGTGAGACATTCAGTGCACACAGTGCTACGGGAATGCAATCCTCACAGTGCTACCTGCAGCCCACCTTAATTGGCATCCATATTTGGTGACCACAAAAATCATAGAAACTTGTGGATGGGCTCTTTTGTAATATGCCAGTAACTAACCACATAGAAATGCACCAAAAAAAAAAAAAAAAAAAGATTATTTTCTTAAAAAAAAAAAAAAAGTAAAAATCAATTTAACAAATATTTTTATTAAATAATAATAATTTAGGAATAAATGTGTTATTATTATATATTTTTAAATAAAAAAATTATATATTATTTTAAATAATTTTACGTACAGCAATAATTTAATTTAAGAGACTAGACTGCATGTGTTACATGCTGAGACTCGATTTTAAATACTATAAAAAAGACATGACCTAGATTGCAGCTGTAATTGATTTGTCCAGTAGTGAAGCTATTTATTTACTTTCATGACTCTGAAGTCTTTATGTTCTATTTTAGGAAGTGTGATTGAACCTCTGGGAGAGTCATTGGTTTAGCAGATTTGCCCTTGTCTCTTGTAGCACAGCCATGTCAGTAATTCATCTAGTACAAACAACAGAAGAGCAAGTGAACGCTTTGCGTCAAGCAGCTCATTTACACTTCCATATCCCCTTATGAATGTTGTGCTTTTAGGCCACAATAAACCCTGTTTCATCCCCCATCTGTGTCTCTTCATTTAAACCACATACTCCCAAAATCGCTTCACCAGAGCAAGAGAAAAAGAGTGTTGTAATGCAAGGAAAATAAAACATTGCAACAAAAGAGAGATGCCACAGAGATGCATATTTTGTAGTGGATTAACATATTTTTAGAGGAGACAAGGAGAATGTATGTAAAATGTAAATTTAATGGAGAGAGGAATGAAAATGAGGTATAGACTGCAGCTGCAAAGGATACACATTAACTTATTTCAGGATATTAATGGAGGGAACTGGTTTTCTTTGTCACGGTTGCTCCCATGATAGCTCAAGAGCTTTTCTGAGAAGCCCAGCAACCAATCTCTATCGGCCAATCGGAAGGTCGTATTCACTGATGTCTTTGTGCCCATCTTTGGGCTAAACATCAAGACCTCACGTTACCAAGGGAGCTGGAACTTGATTTCAATCACTTTGATTATATTTGCATTTTACTTTGCTTAATTCAAGACTTTGAGAGCCTTCTTTAAAAGCTCACTGCACAAAGAAATGATGAGATTCACTGGAGGATCTTCCATCGATGGAGATTTAAAGGCAAGCGGCTGGAAAAATCAGACTAGTGGAAAGAAGTGGAGAGGAAGTTCTGATTACAGTATGCAGAGGCTGATTAAGGAAGGACAGAGGGGCAGTCAATGCTCTATTTACTGTCAATGTGGTCAAAATCATGTGGAACTTACCAGCCCAATATTTGTATTTATGGTATGTGTGTGTATAATAGTTTTCAAGATGGCTGCCAAGTCAACTGTAAGCACACAACATAAAGCAGGGTTAGTCCTGTACTTCAATGAATTGAGTGTATTTTTTTTCCTCCAGTGAAGAAAATCTGCATTTTCTATCCTCCAGTCCTTTCCAGGTCACATTTTTCTCTGTAACAGTTTCATTATTTAAGCTTCCTTTCTATTGCTCTCTGCCTTTGGCATTCAAAAGAAGTGTACAATGCTTTAGTAAAAGAAGACCTTGTGCTTACTCTGAAACTATGCTATACATTACTCACAACAGGTTAGGGTCATAGAAAGTGGGCGTTTAAGCTTTTACACGCAAATGGAAGTAAGATGCGACAAGGCCTTCACAGTTCAAAGACTCTTTTCTTTTATTTTTCAACATTAGCTTCAGTTCACAGTTCGCGTGGCGCTGGTGGTCACAGGAAGTAGTGTTAAATCAAATAAATATTTCATTGCTGTGACATTATAAGGAAATTTTGACCCACAGTACTACACTCCAAAAAATTTAAAAATGTTCTCTGAATGTTCAAAACATCATGTTTTTTAAACATTTTAAAATCATTTTTTTGGTCAACATTCCATTTTGTAATTTTGCAAATATTATGAGAATGTTAGTTTTGAATGTTCTCTGAATGTTCTCTAAAATGTTTCAGAAATAAAACATTCCATGAACAATAACAGTACCGGTTTCAGAACAGCTCTCTGAATAGTCAGTTTTTTTCTTGGTTACACCAACATTAAAGGAACGTGCAAACATTATGGGAGTTTTATTTTTAATGTTATCTGGACATTTTGTAGTAGTAAGATTTTTTTTTTAAAATGACGAACATTCAACTAAAATGTAAAGCATATGCTATGTACAAACGTCTGATAGACATCTTTAAGATGTCAGTTTTATATACATTCTAAATCATAAACATGTTAAAACCATCTTCCAAATTTGACATCTGATAGGAAATGTCCTATAGACATATTGCAGATGAGCAAACACTGCAGATGAGCAAACACACCTCTTGCAGATGGAAATGCAGACGTAAAAATAGACATCTCTGTGATGTACGTGTGCTATCAGGGGCTGGTTTACCATGTTCCAAAACATAACTTAAACAGGTTGACCATCTTTCTTGCATGGCGTAGTATTTCTGTAATGTTTATCATCCTTCAAGTGAATTACAAGTGATTTACATTTATAATGCTTATCATTTTCTAAGATATTGTTCAAACCCTGCTAATATTGTTATGCTAATAAACTCACACGACCCCTAAAATTCCCAACGTCCCATATCACTCTTTTCTAAATACCAGCACAAACAAACAACAAACACAATAACAACCAAGACAAAAACCCAGCAGAAGGCTGTGGTCCACACATGAAGTCTCACAACTCTTGTCGCAATTATCTTGCTGATTGGCAAGGCCGCTGGTTTTATGCAGACGCAGCTGTGCTGAAGCAGGTGCATTAGCTGCGTGTGTGCGGCTGCGCTGGTACGAGTCCGTCCACAGGCCCCTTCTTCTGGAGAACATGCCAGAATCACAAAGCAAACACCGCAGACTGCTGCTGCTCTGAGAAGCTGCCACTTGGACAGGTGCGAACGTTTAACGTAAACAAATGCTTTAACCTACCCCATCATATGCGGCTCACCCTCATTCGATATCCATTAACGGCTGTTTTTGGCAGTTTTTATTGGGTTCCATCCAGCTGCCTACATAAACAGGCTTTCAAAGACTTCAAGAGATGCCATTGCATTAAAATTTAAATTGTTTCGAAATGTCACACTGTGACAGTGAGCTTTAGAAAGCCTTGTTTGTGAAAATCTCCCTTTAGCCTTTGCTCATTAGCCTGTTTTAAGGTTATGCATAGGTTTGCGAAGTTAACTTTTGCTTGAGAATGATCCCTGTAGACGTCACGGTGGGGACCACAGACTATTAAGATGGAATGACGCGGCTCTACTTTCTTCAAAAGCCAAAAAGTCAGAGAAATGGCTGCTGTCATTTTGTAATAAAAACATCATTTGGAGCCAGAATCTGTGCTGTAGTGATCGTGAGGTGGAGCCGTGATTTTAAAGTCCCGCCCAGACTCCTGCAGACCCAATCACAAGCATACATTCATGATGCCACACCCCTTTTTTATAGCATCAAAGCTAAAAACAACTGAACACTTGAACATACATCAGCATGAACTTAAAATGACAGAAATCTTTGGGAAAAGTACATTTTAAGTGTAATAAGATTTTTTATTTTGGCTCACATCCCATTCATGTACATGGAGAGGGTGGGGTTTATGACTTACACTGCAGCCAGCCACTAGGGGGCAAGAGAAATGTTTTAGCTTCACTTTTCAGGATGTGTGCGGCATGCTTTTTTGGGACGCTGGGCACAAATATAGCTCTATGAAAAAGCTCACAGCAGGGATGCATCTAATACAGAAGAAACATCTTCGATTGTCACTTCATTAGTGTCCGTTAAGAGAGGCGACACTGCTGGAACTTCTCGTTTTTAATGTTTTGCTGAGTGATGGTTATGGTTGTCATGAATTGGTACACAGTGTCTGAAACTGAGAACGGCAATCTTATTTTTAGTAGATTCTCAGGAACACTCTTTATTCTTTTTTCCATTACTCTCTATTTATTCTGGTGAGATCAGAAAACGAAATCCAAACAAATGTGTCAAAAAGTTATAGGACAGGTTAGAACTTAAAGTAAGTTCTAAGTTACTTTATGCTTAATTAATATTTCAATATCTGTCTGTCTATCCATTTAAATAAAAATGTAATGTAAAAAAATATATAAAATTATGTATTCACATTTGTATTGACTTGGAAGCATTCAACTACATACCTGTTCTCCTGATAAATGCATTTTTTTTTTTCACAACAGTGCCATAGAAGAAATATTCTGGGTTTCCCAAAAGAACCTTTAAGTTATCAGTTCTTATAAAAAGAAGAACAGTTTGATAATCTGAAGAACCTTTTGTGCCATAGGAAAGTTCTGTGGATGATAAAGGTTCTTAATGGAACTATAGATGCCAATAAAACTACTTTAGCTATTAGATTGTAGATTATTTGTTTATCAGAACAGTAAAGTAACATTGTAAATTATTTAAGCATAACCTAAGTAATATTTATGAGATAAACCTTCTATTTTGTATTCTACTTGTATTTTTCTATTACTACTAGTGAAATTACAAAACAAATCAACAAAAAAATACTTTTTAATCTAAAGTAATTTTTTTTTTATATATATATCTGTCTATTTACATAAACCTAACATAGTATTAAAATACTAAAATTATACAATGTTCACATCTACGTTTTTGACTGGAAATGGGAAAATATTTTACTAAGACCTGTTCTCTTGATGAATACATTACATAGAATATTTATTTGTTAAAAACATGAAATATTGTTAAATTATTTGAGCATAACCTGATTAATATTCATGAGTGTTTATATTTTGTGATATCACAACCAGCACATGTGCTCTCCCTCTTTCACCAATTGTTCCCTCCACTTTTTTAAAACAAGTTCCTATGATCTCATACAGACAACTACCACTGCTGAGAAAGGTCGTCTTCTCCTTTGAGTAAAATAATGTGTGCTAAGCAGTTGCACACACTTAAGCATCACTAAGGTTTATGTCAAACTGTCCAAAAACGCATGGTGGCGGAAAACATCTGTCACTGCGGATAGCTAATTATTGTCTGAATGTGCCTGAAGGTGTGTCAGAAACTGTGTTATCTTCATAAATGATTGCCAGCATGTCTCAACCAAGAAACACAAGACAATAGCCAAGTAAACACACTGCAATTCAAAATGATAAATGGCCTGAAACAGAATAAAAAGGGAGCGGAGAGATGCGATTGATGCATTAATCAGCACAGTACAGACACATCAATCTAACTGAAGAACTGCCCATTAATCCCAACCTCGATGCCTCTATACCCAGCTCAGGATTGGGATAATAGCAGATGGACAGTACGGCCCATCAGGCCTAAAGTCTTTATGGTAGTGTCAATACTACTGGAGTCCCTTATGCCTTCAGAAGTAATGAGACAAAAGCTCCAACCCTGAAAGAGTAATATCATTCATTATCCATGACTAACAGGCTCTCTCTGGCTCCAGTGAGGGGCTGTTCCTCTATCCTGAAGTCTACTGTCATTAGCCGGATATCTTCATTGACCCCTGATGCAGAGACAGTGTTGGGACTTGGTGAACCATGTCTCTGGTGGGCTGGACTGGACAAATGGGTCCAAACCTCCGTACATGGTGTTCATGACTGCAACTGCTGCCTTAGTACACTGCAAAAAATGTTTTTTCACCTAAAATGCACTTCATGTGGTAACATCCAAATTAACTGAATTCATACAGACTTATTTATTAACCTCACTGGAAAAAATGACTTCTTAATAAGCTTTAAATTAGTCTATTTTGACATGTTTTCCTGCAGAAATATCTACATTTATAAATTTAATTGAGAAGCAACACTGCATAGTGTTTTCTAAATTGTCAGTTCAGTGAAAGAAATATACTCCCATACAAGATTGTCACATATTGCTAACTAATAAAAAAATCTAGAAATGCAGTCAAAAAAAAAAAAAAAAAAAAAAAAATTAACAATAAAGAAACATTCTCTAAAAACTGCAGTGTGGCTGATTTACTTTTATAGTTATGACAAAAAAATTGGACAAATATGATTTATTTACTAAATTTTATATAGATAAATCTAGATAGATAGATAGATAGATAGATAGATGGATAGAAGGATAGATAGATTAATTTAAATTAAAATGTAAAACATTACATCAGCTTGTGTTCTAAACCATCCTAATATAACTTTTTACATCTATTTGAGTTTTAGTTTGTGATTTCACCAAATTAAAAAAAAAAAAAAAAAACAGAGAAGGCTTAGTCTATGAATACTAATTAGGTTATGCTCAAATAATTTAACATGATCTATTACTATTAAATTACTATCTATATATACATATATAATATGACTGAATCAATGTAACTGCATTAGGTTTCAACTATGAGTCATTTTTAGAGGTGAAATGTATAATTTCTTACCCGTCTTCCATTATTTGTTCAAACATGTAGCTCTTCGCCAAGTCATAATACTGCCAGAGATGCCTCAAAGCATTCTAATTGGCTGAAATGCAGAGGCCAAACATTTTTTCTGGTGTTTATAGAGCCTACGGCCATAACAGGCACAAAAGTGACTTCTCCTTAATCCCATTCCAGTGATATCTGTCAGGATGTACTGTAGGGCCAATATGCATTTCCTCACAAGGAAAGAAACAACTGCTCATTTTCAGTATTTACAGCAAAAGCACAAACATAAAAACACAAATTATGATACTACAGAAGCATCCCCACAAAACATGCAACCCACGTGCTTGTAAACCTTCGGGGAAGACCTCCCACACACCCATGCGCACACACTCTACGTGAACGCTAACCTCTGTGAACATGCAGAGGTGTTAAAAACATTTGCACCCGCTCATGCAAGCAAACACACAGCAGTCTGGCAACAGCAGTCACATGCACTGCTTTACACTGACAGAAAATGAAAAGGACACTTCTGTCCCTTGACCCATGTATTTACATGTGTCCTTCACTTCAGTGAGATGTTGCTCTCATAATGAGCAGACGTGAAGAGAGAGATACAATGAAAACACGGACAGCGCCATATTCAGCTACTTCCTCCGTTTCAAGGCCTCCGGCAGGGATATCGCGTACATGCGTGTGAGTGAGTGAGTGTGCGTGTGTGCGTGCACGGCTTCGAAATAAATAATTGATAGAAAAGGAAATTGTTAGCAAGTGCAGGATAATCACAGGGGCTCGGACTAATTGGAGAGAGTTTTTCACCTTTTTGCCGGTGCGAGAGCATTAAAAATCTGTAACCAGAAGGGATGTGAAGTATAGACCAGAGACAAGGGAGCAATAACAGGAACGCAAGACAGATTGTTCCATTTATGATGAAATTCAATTAACGTTAGACTTCCTTCAGAATGAGGGGAAAAAAAAATAACAGTCACAGATGAAAAGCTAAACTGAGCACACTGAGGCCCAAAAGACTTTAAGGAGGGAATTCACTAAAAATCAATTGCGCCGTTTATTTGCACATGCAGTCTGCATTGTTTTAGCACCCAATTCACAAAATGAATTATGCAAATAATTTAAAAGTGCAAATATGCCCACTAAATATCATAAACAGTGCAAAACGCAATTTGCATTCTGCAGACTATTGCAATCTGCCATACTTTACAGTATCACTCCACCACTGCAATCCAGGCACCTGAATAGACTCTTTAAAATAATAATAAACAAAAATGAAAATGAAAGAGCGCTAGACTATGTCAGTCAATTGTGTGATATTTCAAAATATATGGAGGTTAATTCAGGTTAACTAGGACATTTTTTCCAGTAATCTCAATGGCAAAAAGTGATCAAATTTACCTGAATTCACCCCTACTTTATATTCTACATTTAACATATGCATTATTTTAAAGACATCTCAACTCATATTGTAAATGTGTTATATGTTTTGGCACTTGGCACTAAAATATCACAGACAAATACAGCATTTGTTCAGTGAATTTGCCCCTTTTAGACACATTTAAAAGTGTTGATTTGGTATTTGGTTATATTTGTATCTTGTAATTTGATAAAGTTAGTTTAGACAGAAATTGCCTTTATGAAGACATCAAGTTATGATTGCTTGAGATTTTTTTGACGTATGTGATGAAAATCTGGCCTTTATAGCATAGCTTACAGTGCATATTAGATAGTGTGTGTACTCCATTTTCACTGAAAGCAGGAAAGAGTGTGGTATTGTGTTATGGGTAAACTACAGTACGTGCCCCTGAGAGTTCAGTCGAACAATTATAGTGTCCTGTGCATTTAAGGCAGCTTGTTGATACAGAACGTATGAAGTTTTTCCATCGCTGTGTTTTTCAATCTGTGCTTTTGCCACTGCCTGTTGGCTTGCTGCAGGATTCTCTCTCTTCTCTCCTCTCTTCATGTTGAATTATTAAAAAGTGTTTTGATTCACTGAATGATTGTGAATCTGGGGCTGCGTCTCTCAGCAGCGCAGTCGCATCACTTGTTTTTCGTTCTTCAGCTCCCCTGCTTTCTGCACCCTGTTTAGTCACGAATCAGCCCTCTTTTTCAGCGAATTGCTACCTGTCGAATGGGGTAGGCGTTTTCCCTCCAAAGATATACCCTGATGTCTACCCCCTGCCTGTGTGCTGAGCTATTTCTCTACATCTACATTCAGGTCAGCCTATAGTGAGAAATAAATAAATAAAACAAACAAATAAATAAATAAAGTGAAAGAGAGAGATCTTTTCATTCCCAGAATGCATTGGGAACTGAAAATGGCACATGATGCTTAAGTACTGTCCCTGGGGATGTGAAACTCCTTCCCAGACTTTCGATAAAAAAAAAAAAAAAAATAGAAAATAACCTCAAATATTCCTTGCTTTCCCTCTGTGAGATCTATATATCTACATCTATTTCTCTCTCTCTCTATGTATGTATATATATATATATATATATATATATATATATATTCAATTTGCATTTTTTACAGTTGCCAGCACATAACTGCAGCCTAGTTGATAACAGAGGCATTACTAGACCCTTTTTAAATACCACTGTGAATGACAATTATAATATACCTGACAATTATAATTCCTGACCTGATTATAATCCTCTGACTGATGTGAAAATATATGTATATAGATAAAAGTTTGGGTTGTAAAAACATTTATATTTGTTGGCCCCCATGGACAACACCACCTGGCTGGTGGCCCATGGTAATTTGAGTTTGAGACCCCTGGCCTGTGATCTTCCCTGAACTAATGCAGAATGCTGCCTTCAGCTTGATCAAAGCTGTGAGCATAGTGATGTTATTTTTTGTTGTCTGTGCTGCTCTCCATGCTTATGCTGTATTCACGTAGGCACAGGGAATAAAACAAGATCCCTGTAGACACTACGATGGCTAGCGTTAAACATAGATAACAGAATGTTGTTACTCACAGATGCTTGTATGATACATCATGAACTCAAAGCAACTTGTTTGACAAGCAGACGCTGAATTGCATTTACTGACCAAATTAAACGCATCTGTCACGTAATGGGGAAAGAAAAAAGGCATGATGTGAGCAGCAGTGTTGTTTTATGAGAAGACTGGTGGCGGTAGCGTTTCCTGATATTTCTCAAACATGGCCCGAGGCCCGTTCTATTGCATGAACATGAGGCAGTGATATGTCACATACTTCTCATGGGGACAGAGGCAGCGTGGAGTATTCTCGGTCCAAACGATGGCTTCACGTGTCAGTGACACAGGTTGTTCTAAAGAAAGAAGGATTTTAAAATATCAGTAAAGAGAGCATAGGTTGATTTCAAGAATAATGACTGGAGATCCCATTTCAGTGATCAACAATAAGGAGTTTTTTATGCTGACCTGGTCAGATATTTGCATGGACTGCCTACATTTCCACTGGCCCCGTCATTTTTAGCATTGTAATTTTCTATGTAATAACCTGTATATACCACCATTCAAAGGTTTGAGGTCATAAATTTGGGCCTTTTATTAGACAGGACAAGCTGAATATTGTGAAATCTCTAATATTGTGAAATATTTTTACAATTTACAATAACTGCCTTTTTAAAAAATATATTTTAAAATGTAATTTATTCCCATAATTTCAAAGCTGATTTTCAGCAGTCATTACTCCAGTCTTCAGTGTCACATGATCCTTCACAATCTTTTATTTTTCAGAATTCTTTGATAACAGAAATTTCAAAAGAACAGCATCTGAAACAGATGTTTTGTAATATTATAAATGTCTGTACTGTAACTTTTAATCAATTTAATATGTCCTTGCTGTATAAATTTCTTTTAAAAATGTCTTACTTACCCCAAACTTTTGAAAGGTGGTATAATCCATATTTCTTTAAAAGTTATATTTTCTCAACAGAAATAAAAGAAGTAGTTCACCTAAAAATGAAAATTCAGTCATTATTGATTCACCCTCATTTTGTTCCAAACCTGTTGAAACATACAATGAAAGTAAGTGGGTTTAAATGTTTTAGACCCCTTTAACTATCACTATACATGTTATCCTTATTGTGAGCCCTGCACTTATGCGTTGTACAGCCTCTTATTTGCAATGAAAACACTGAGCTCTATCGGAGGCATTAAGGTCAATGATCCTGCTTTGCTCAGTCAATATAAATCCCCTCTCTTGGGCCAGCCTTCACTTTCTTGGAACTTCTATCACCCATCACTGTCATCATTTACTAATCAAGCATATCCATTCAGACACCATCTGCACTCGATAAAAAAGGGGCATTTAACAAAACAAGGCTTTACTCTTCTTTTCGATGAAAAAACCCTGTGTGCTTCCATTCACCATTCATTCAGTGCTGCTCAGTGATTCTAGTGTGGAAGGACAGCGGTGGGCTTTATTCATTCCTGCAAGGGAGAGTTTTTGAGGGCTGGGTAGTCAAAACCGAGTCACACACAGTATCCAAACATCAATTGGAAATGCAGCTGTAAGAATGACGTCTTGTCTTGACTTATCATTTGGTCATTAGCTTGACAGCACTTTAGTGTGATTTGAATTAAAGAAGCCACTTTTATGATACCATTGCTGGCAGATTTTATTAGTGATTTGACATATTTTTTTGGTCATTCCCTAGCATTCAAAGTTTGGCTGTTTAGCATGGTCATGTTAGCCCCTGCTGGTAGGTGCTGTAACTACACAGTTTGGCTGTTTCTGTCATTACATTTACATTTATTCATTTAGCAAGCGCTTTTATGCAAAGTAACTGGTGATGAACAACAAACAAGGAACATTACCAGCCATTTGTCATTGAAATCTTCATTGATGGTCATTTAAAAGTTGGCATGCATTGTAATCTTTTAAAATCTTGCACTTGTATTTTCCTATCTGCCATCTTTAACATCATAAGCAAAACTGGTGGATTTCAAATTGTGTATGTCCAGGGGGTCCCACACCAGCCGAGCTTCTGCCATTGAAATGAATAGGAATGGATAGCTTTCTGCAGGTATTTTAGACCTCCTTGTACTTTCCCTATTAAATCAGATAGGTGTTGTATGACTAGAAAATAACTGCCCTGGGGTGTTTCCAACATGTCTGCCAAGTAAACTGACTTAACACTTAATGGGATTTGACTGAGTTAGTGTGAGAAATATCAAAATACATTATCAAACACTGACCTGTGGTCAAGGGGATGTGCATGCAGGGGTTTCTACAGCCATGTGTTGAAAACTTTGAAGCAACCTGATCAGTGGTCTGTCTGATTGAAAGAGAGAGAGCAGAGATTGTCCTGCTGTAATATACACTGCTTTTTCCCTCCTCACAGTCATACACATTACAATCCAAATGCTTGTTTTGACATCTGACAACAACTGCAAATACTTTGATGTTTCCTGGGAGAAAAGATTAATAAGATGGGATGTGAAATACATTATTCAGTTCTCCCAAAATGCCTTACATGATACATTAGCATGCTAGGTAGCACCTTTATGTCTTGTGTGTCTATTGTTGCATTGGAAATATTTAACAGGCCAAATTGGGAACCAATGGAAATTCTATCATTACTTACTCATCCTCATGTTGTTTCAAACCTGTATGACCTTATTTTTTTTCTGTTGAACACAAAAGATGTGTTTTAATATTTGTTTGCTTGATTTTTTTTTTATACAATGAAAAGTAATTGGATAGAATTGCATTAGATCTATCACTGTATGGACAAAAACAGTTAAAACATTCTTCAAAACATCTTCTTTTGTGTTGCACAAGTAAGTCATTCAGGTATGGAACGACATGTAAGTGAGTAAATGATGACAATATTTTCATTTTTAGGTGAACTAGTTTAACAGTTAACATTTTGCCCGCATTTGCCACCATTTTTGCATGCCTACCTGGAATAGCCCTCACAATGGGAGCGTGCCTATAACACCTAAAAATGATTCCTGCAAAGGAAGCATACTAGGTTTTGGAACAGTGCTAATGTTTGTACGGTCCTGCTTGTTTACCCAACTTGGCCCCATTTCAAATTCATCAAATACAGCCCTTCTTGCCGCTGCTTCTTACCACTGCCTCTATCCTCCCGAAGACATGCGTTTAAAAATAGCAGCTGTCACAGAGAAAGAAGGAAAAGAGGGATATAGCTGGAGACAAAAAAGAAAGGGGAGCGAACAAACACTTTTCAGATTCAAAGCAGCGCACAGGGTCCTTTTTCAACAATGGAATCTCGCCTCACAAAACCGAAGGTTATACAAAGACGACCAACCCTCTGGTGACAATGCAGGTATTGTGAACAGCAAACGTCACACGCGAACATGTCCAGGACCCTGTAGTGCTGATTAATAGTGAAATGGCAGAGAGAAAGAGACACGCAGATGCCATGATGAAGTGTTGGCGCGTGTGGAAAGGGGCTGGTGCCCTCATGCATGCAGTGCCAGTGTGTGTGGCGATATCCTTGAAGCAGCAGGGGAACCGTGTCAACACCACACTACCATTAATCTGTTGATGACCTGACTCAGCCCATATAATGAATCAAAACAGCTCACTATGTGTATGCATATACTGACAGTGGCCTGCACTTAAGACCCATAAGTCACACTTAAAAATGCCTCATTAAATTAGATACAGAATATCAAACCAAGTAGCATCTGCAAACAATTGATAAAGGCATTATATTTCCACCCACTTAAGACATTTAAAGAGAAAATGAAAATTCTTTTACTCATTCTCATGTCAAACTTGTACTACTTTCTTTTTTTTTTTCTTTTTTTTTTTTCCTTCATACAATAATAGTCAATTGGAACTCAGTTTCGGAAGGTTTGGAACAACATGAGAGTGAGTAAATGATGATTTTTTTTTTTTTTTTTTTTTTTTAGGCTAAATGTCCTTATATTTCATTCAATACTGAAAACAACTGAAATTTAACCAAATATCAAAGTCTTATGACGTTGTGTGCCTGCTGGGTATCAATAAAAAGTCGAAATGAATAAAAAACACTATTTTACCCAAAATGCATTTAATAAACATGCAGATCATACATTTAATATTAAAACAGTGTTGTTTTAGTATTATTTATATACTTTAGCATTTAATAATATTTTGAATTAGCTTTTATTTTTATATTATATTATTTATATTTTAAAATTGATTTTTTTTAGCTTTTTAAAAATATATTCATATATAGCTTTAATTTTTTTATTTCAATTCTAGTTTTAGTAATTTTAGTACTTCAACTAATTTTATTTAAAGTTATAACTAACTTTTATTTCAGTGTTTTGAATTTTTCATCTAAGGCTTATATTTCATTTTAGCTTTATTCCAATTACCAAAAACATTAAAGGGATAGTTGACACAAAAATTTAAATTATGTCATTAATTACTCACTCTCATGTCGTTCCAAACCCGTAAGACCTTTGTTCATCTTCGGAACACAAATTAAGATATTTTTGATGAAATCTGAGAGCTTTCTGACCCTGCATAGACAGCAATGTAGCTGACACGTTCAAGGCCCAGAAAGGTAGTAAGGACATTGTTAAAATAGTCCATGTGACATCAGTGGTTCAACCATAATTTTACGAAGCTATGAGAAATCTTTTTGTGCGCAAAGAAAACAAAACTAACTACTTTATTCAACCATAATTTTACAAAGCTATGAGAAATCTTTTTGTGCACAAAGAAAACAAAAATAACTACTTTATTCAACAATTTCTTCTCTTCCATGTCAGACTTCGATACGTGTTCACAACAGTTAACAATAACAGTATTGTATTAAAGTATTGTGATGTTCTTCTCCCTTCACTTGTAACCATTTGAGTGTAGCATCCCAAATCAGTCATGTACGAGTTTCCATTACAATTAGGATACTGTCTTGCAAGACAGCTGCTTATGTAGGCAGCGATGCCTCTCACTGGGTTTTGTTCTCAGGTCTAGCAAAATAACGTTTGCTGAAGATGTATGTGTGTAATGGCTGGTCCGTTGTAGTACATGTTGTTGCTTGACGGTGGAACCACGTAACATTGTTTTTTGACAACAATACACGTTGCCATCTGTTTCTAAATACAACCACTGGCAATGTGTTGAGCAGATAAAGAATGTTGTGACAATAAACAATTGAACAGTCATCATAACCAGCGACAAACAGGACAATGCTCTGTAAATGAGCCGTCAAGGGCTTTGAAGAAGGTTGTCTTGTACTCCAAAGCTAATTTGAATGCAGCTACAAATGACCGTTGGTGGAGCGGTAACTCAGACAGGGTCACTGCGTACGTTGCTCTCTCTCTCTGAGGTCGTGACTGTGAGTGGGACGGAGCACTAGCAAACTTCCTATCCATAATTCAGTCTCAGAAGCCGAAATGATGTGAGAGAAATCAAAAGTCTTATTTCTCTGTTAAAGAGGTCAGACTCTGGATGACAAGGCCAGAAGCATGGATATTTTCTCCTTGTTGCAGACAGTGCTTACGCCTGTGTGGGTACCTGGCTGACCCTAGAGGAACAAGAACACAATAAAAGAGAAAAAAGAGGGAGAGAGAGGGTATAAATACAGAGAGAGGAGAACCTAAGTGAAGGAGCAGATGGCACAATTGGTCTGCCAAGTCTGTGTCCTCCCTGCCTCAGTGTGAGGGAAAACAAAAGGACATCCACGGCTTGTGTGTTTGTGTGTGAAGGTATGTCAACAAGCCTTGGCAGAGAGTAATTTTAAACCCCTCGACCCCTAATCTCACTAGCCAGGAAGAAATCTACCAGTGTTTCGTTTTTTAAGGGGCATTTTGTCACTGAAATGACAGTGACTGCCTCAGAGGTTACAGAAAATGACTAATAGAAGAGTGAATGGTAGGACCGCCGACAATTTGAACCCAAGGTCAATCTTTTACATGGTGTGTTCCTTTCCTGTAAGTATCACTGCATAGTTTGGCCACTGTTGTTAATTTTTAAGATAAATGTTTTCACAATGTATCAAGTTAAAACATTTCCTGTATCAGTGTTTTCTGCAACACTTCTGAGATGTGAACATGAGTTTGCACACTGTATTTCATATAATGCAATAAACAGACTTTGTATTACAAAACAGTTGTGTGCAGGCTGCATGCAAACAAACCAGTGGAGGTTCTGCAAGACCAGTGTAGTCTGATTCATGATCAAATATACAGTGCCCTCCAAAAGTATTGGAACAATAAAGACAAAATTGCTCTGTTGGCTGTGCAGTCAAGACATTTGCAAATATGATTAAAAGATGAATATGAGACAAAACTACAGAATGTCACATTTTATTATTAGCCGTTTCAACACATACATGTTTTACCAAATAAAAAGAACAGCACTTTTAGAGTTCATCCCACTCATTGATGTGAGCATAAGTATTGGGACAGTTGAACATAAGGCAGATATAAAAGATTAAAAGCTATTATTTAGTTGCAGATCCCTTGCGCACAATCACAGCAGTGTGTCTGTGACCCATAGACATCACCAGACTCTTGGTCTCATCCTTTGAAATACTTTTCCCAGCCTTTAATGCAGCCAATTCCAATTGTTGCTTGTTTTGGGGAGTTTCTGCCTTTACTCTCCTCTTCAGCTGGTGAAATTCATGTTCAATCTGATTTAAATCTGGAGATTGACTTGGGCAATCTAAGACTTTCCATTTCTTTGCCCTTATAAATTCCTTAACTGAACTGGCAGGGTGTTTTGGGTCATTGTCCTGATGCAATATGAAGCACTTCCCAATGAATCTGGTGGCATTTTCTTGAATATTGGTAGGCAAGATGGTTTTGTACCCTTCCAAATTCATTCTGCTACTGTCATCATACATTAAGTCATCGGTAAAGTTGAGAGGGCCTGTTCCAGAGACAGCCATACATGCCCATGCCATGACACCACCTCCACCATGCTTTACAGATGAGGCTGTATGCTTGGGATCTTTTGCAGTTCCCTTTTTTCTCCACATTTTTGCTTTTCCATCACTTAGATAAAGGTTCATCTTTGTCTCATCGGTCCATAAACACAGTTCCAAAACTCTTCTGGCTCACCTTTGTGCTTTTTTGCAAACTCTAATCTTGCCTTTCTACTTTTGGTGCTGGTCGGAGGTTTGCATCTTGCTGTGTAGCATCTGTGATTCAGTGTCAAAGTCTCCTGAGGACAGTAGATTGTCAGAGCATCACCCCAGCTTTCTGGAAGTTGTTGGTGATTTTACAGACACGTCTTTTAGGGTTCATTTTCACAGCTTTTATGATTTGTCTGTCATCAGCTACTGTTGTTTTCTCAGCCGATCAGGTAGTTGTTGGTTGCTGGTGTCGCTGGTGGTTTCCAAACTCTTGATTTCTCCATGCCCTTTGTTTTTGCTATAGCTCTAATTGACTTCCTCTTTTCTTTTAGCATCCAAATTGCTTGCTTTTCTCTCAAAGTCAGCTCCCTCATCTTCATCCTGGTTTGTGTGTGTCATCATTGAATGCAAGATTCAGAATGCAGAAGTAATGGATATAACTGATACGACAAATTCCCTGCTTTTAATATCTGAAGAATGAATGCAACAGGACACAGCTGATCACTTAGAAAGACCTGTGAGGCAACTGTTCCAATACTTATGCTCATATCAGATAGGGGGATGAAACTCTAAAAGTGCTGAACTTCTTAGCTGGTAAAACATCTATGTGTTGAATCACCCAATAATAAAATGTGACATTCTGTAGTTTTGTCTTATATTCATCTTTTAATCATATTTGTAAATGTCTTGACTCCACAGCCAACAGAGCAATTTTGTCTTTACTGTTCCAATACTTTTGGAGGGCACTGCATATTTGAGCACATTCTTTTTAGTGAATTAAAAGCATACTGCGTGACCAGTGTAGTCTCATTCACAAACAAACAATGCTTATGAACTACAGTAGTTATTTGTAGTGAATCAAAAACATGCAGCACAACCACCGTAGTCTGATTTATGAACAAATGACTAATTTAAACTGGTTCTTTTCAGTGAATCAGAAACATAGAACAGGATCAGTTTAGCATGAATCACAATCAATTGACTCAAATGAGCTGTTTTTAAAAAATGAATCAAGATGCATAAAACGTAACCAGTATGGATTGATTCACAAACAAATGACTCTTTTGAACACATTCTTTTTTTAAAAAAAAATAGATGTGAACAGTGTAGTTTGATTCACAAACAGACGCTTATGAACCAGTTCTTTTTAGTAAATCAAAAACATTCAGCGTGACCAGTTTAGTCTGATTCATGAGCAAATGACTCATTTGAGCCGATTCTTTTTAGTGAATCAAAAACATACAGTGTAGTTCAGTTCCGGAAAATGAATGACTCTTTTAATGAATATCTACAAAAGCAGAGATACTGATTTGAATCAGTCTGAAATACTTCCCTGTATAATTGACATCACATATATATTCCAACTGAAAAAACCTCAAGTGAATCAGAATCAAACTGAATTAGAGTTTGTGAATCAGATTCAAATTGATTGATTGATTTATCTGAATGATGCAGACAGACTGTGGACTGCCTCTGCTGGGTATATTTAAGGAAAAACAGAGGATGGATGTTACATATTCCAGGAGTGAGACATGCGGCTTGAGTGTGCGGTTATGTTGTCTAATCAGGTCTATGTGGAACACTTCAAACATTCCCTCTCTCTCTCTTTGTAATCCATTCGCTTCCTTGATCATCTGCTACGTGACAGTACTGAAAAGAGGAATGGGGTGAAACGTCTCAAACGCACATTTTGCCAGCTCCCCGTTGCGTGCAACGACACACACACCCTGCCACCGAATGAAAAAGCGACTCAGCCGGGTGAATTTCACATGTAAGGCTGTAGTTCGTCCAGTGCTCGGCTCCGGAAAGCCGCCGGGGTTACAGTATGCATATAAATCCCATTCCCTCTCCACTGTAAGCTCCTGGGCACCAGGCCTGAATGCACGGACCTCTGCTTCCTGATCCACCGTAATGGATTTTTTGAAGCGCGCAGCAGCGAGAGGATGTGCAGCTGCCCACAGTCGTGATAAAAACAGGCAAAAAAGGCAGCCACGGTGATGATGGAAAAAGTCCACGTGAAGAACACACAAACACACACACACACACCACACACACACACCAACAATCGCATAAACGCACACATGCACACCGGCGGAAAATTTTGACGGAAAAAGTGAGTATGTGGGTGGAATGTGGAAGGAGTGAGGCAGGACGAAACTGTGAGAGAGAGACAAATAAAGCGAGGGAGAGGTACGGGAGCGAAGAAAGAATACAATCACAGGTAATCAAAGCATGCACTTCAAACAAGCCAAGATATTTGTTATTATTTGCAGGATTCTTTTCATCTGTTTGTTTGATACTTGCAGGGTATTAAAAATGATTCTCCTCAATCACCAAAGGCAATTTTCCCAACATACCCTTTCATTTCTGATGACTATGAAGCTGCTCCTCGAGTCACACCAGGGAGTTGCTGGGGCGAGTCTTAATGTGTGGGGCTAGACCCTCACCGTACCCTTTGATTGGCAACAGCTATTAATTCAGTAATCAGCAGCAATCAACGCACAAAATACAGAGCAATTATTGCACCGCTTGTCCCCCGAAATCTCACTTTTAATGACTATTAGTCAATGGGTGCATTAGAAATAATCAGCGCCACTCTCTATGCTATTTGTTTTATATCATTTTTTGTGTTTACCTCATAGCGGTGTCAAAACACTGGAGAGATATGCGTGGGCAGGTAACCCAAAAATCTGTGTTTGACAGTTACAGGATTTTGTGAATCACAGGGATGGAGTGAAAATGTGTGCGCGTGTGAAAGAAAGACTGAAACAGACAGACAGACAGAGGGAGAAGGAGGTGCTGCTGGCATTTAATCAAGCAAGTGTTCTTGTGTTAATCTGCCAGCCCACCTGATCAATGACTGAGAGCTCTGTGTCTTGTAGCAGACGACCCCCAGGCTGAGACACATATTAACTTCAAGTCCCTCGTAATAATGCACTACCTTAAACACACACACACACACACACACACACACACACACACACACACACACACACACTGTATAGCTATCTTTGTGAGGACATTCATTGACACAATGCAATCTCTAGCTCCTTACCCTAACCCTACCCATCAGAACTAACTGCCTCACCCAAACCCTTACCCTAAACCTACTCTTTACCCAGTTGTAACCTGACCCCTAAAACCAAGTCTTGACCCTCAAACAGGCCTTTAACGGGCTCTCAGAAAGTGAGGACCGGCCAAAATGTCCTCACTTTACAATTTTGTCTTCACTCCGATGGTCTAAAACTCAAACCGGTCCTCACAAAGATAGCTGTACAAGTGCGCACACACACACACACACACACACACACACCACACACACACACACACACACACACACACACACGCAAACACACACACACACACACGGTTGTGCTGCTTAATATTATTTCGGAACCTGTGGTACTTTTTTCAGGATTTTTTGATTAATAAAAAGTTAAAAAGAACAGCATTTAGTATCACTTTTTATCAATTTAACACGTTCTTGCTGAATAAAAGTATTAATTTCTTAAAAAAAAAAAAAAACCTAGTATTAATTTCGCAAAAAAAAAAAAAAATTACCCCAAACTTTTGAATGGTATTGTATATTATTACAAAAGATTTCTATTTTAAAAAAATGTTGTTGTTTTTAACTTTTTTAATTATTAATAAAAGAATTCTGAAAAAGTATTACAATTTCCAAAAAAATATTGAGCAGCACGTCTGTTTCCAACAATGATAATAAATATTAGCATCAGCATATTATAATGATTTCTGAAGGATCATGTGACACTGAAAACTGAGGTAATGACTGCTGATAATTAAGCTTTGCATCACAGGAATACATTTTTATATAAGTATATTAAAATTATTTTAAATTGCAATAATATTTCACAATATTACAGTTTTTTTTTCTGTATTTTTGATCAAAATACATTACATCAAAAATCCTACTGATCCCAAACCTTTGAACAGCAGTGTATATATTCATTAAGTAGCCATATTTATTCATTTATGTAGCCAAGTAAAAAGCAGGATAACATACTGTCATTTTCATACATTATTATGTATCTCTCTGAACAGATGAATACTTGATTCTCAAAAACTACTTGATTACCTCTTGCAGTGTTTGTCTTGTTGCTTGCCTGATTGTTTTGTACATTCTAGTGAACTTTTTTGAACTAGTGAATCTTTTAAATGGAAGCATTAAGATAATATACAGGTAAGATTATAAAATGATTCCAATAAAAGAACAGAAATCAGTATTTTACAGTATGTCCAACAACTTTTTCCATTTATTTTATTTCTTTATTTCTGACTAGTTGTATAACTGGGATATTATAGAGTCAGCCGGTCTTTATCATACATATTTAAACAAAAGATATAGAAAATAAATAAATATTTAGTAATATAGATAAATTATCACAACACAAACATCTGTTTAATATTTATTTTGACTAATGACCAGCCATTATGCCTTATATAAACCCCTTCATGGATTGGTGTCAGAGTCAAATCAGTCTTGCTCCGTTAATTTTGTTACATGAATGGCTGACTGTATATGTGACCCTGCACCACAAAACCAGTCATAAGGGTCAATTTTTTGAAATTGAAATTTATACATCATCTGAAAGCTGAATAAATAAGCTCTCCATTGATGTATGGTTTGTTAGGATAGGACAATATTTGGCTGAGATACAACTATTTGAAAATCTGGAATCTGAGAGTGCAAAAAAATCAAAATATTGAGAAAATCGTCTTTAAAGTTGTCCAAATGAAGTTCTTAGCAATGCATATTACTAATCAAAAATTAAGTTTTTATATATTTACTGTAGGAAATTTACAAAATATCTTCATGGAACATGATCTTTGCTTAATGTCCTAATGATTTTTGGCATAAAAGAAAAATCAATAATTTTGACCCATACAATGTATTTTTGGATATTGCTACAAATATACCCCAGCGACTTAAGACTGGTTTTGTGGTCCAGGGTCACATATTATCCTTACATATTTCACCAAAAACAGATGTTCAGGGTCTCTCGCCTGTGTTTTCATATGCCAAACGATAGGTACCATTTTCTGCTCTCTCCCTCACTCGTTTATACATTTATATCACTGTGCAGAACTGTGTAACCCCAGATGCATTTCTGTAATAAAACACTGCGAGAAATTATCCTCTGTATTTTCAGTCAGCCCATTGGGCATCATTATTCTACCCAGCATTTCCTTCCTCACCTGTGACACTAAGTGGAAGAAAAATTACACCCTCATACCCCTCCTGTTTCTCTCTGTTGCTAGGGGGGGGGGGGGGGACAAGAAAAAACCCCAATTAATTTTAAGCTGCAACATTCAGGCACTCAGAGTACTTGATCCTTTCCCCAAATTACTGAATCACAAACGCAAGCTGAGCCACCACATGCTGCTGACAGTGGGCTGATCCCAGGGCACCGATGAGCTCCATTCAGAGTGCCCCTTTTTTCGGCCTAAACGTGTACTTTAAGTAAACCCCTTCATTATTTGTACCAGAGTATACTACACAATGCCTGCTCCGACACGATAACCTCTTAGCACAGGCAATTACAAACTAATCGCTTGCTGAAACAGTCTTACACCGAAAGCAATTGCTCAGCCATGGATATCTGGGTTTTTCTCATAGTGAATTACATCTCTTTGCCTCTAATGGAGATGAGGTTTAATCTGGGATGTATCAAATGAGCCAATAACTTTGTTTATTGCAATAACGGCCTTGATAATGCAGATTTGTATGCATATTTTATCTGTCTACGGATTTAAACAGTGATACAGTGTCATCTTGAATGTCAAAGTGGCCAAGGTCGATTTAGACTGGTGCACTGCTAAATCCACACCAACCACCAGAGGTGGCTCTAATGGGGCGGCCTGTAGTCTTGTAAGCGTGCGACATGGTTCTGCCCTGAGGAACGCAAGATGCTTGAACTGTATAGGACTGCACCGCAATAAGCTTCACAGTGTCTGCTTCAGAGTCACACTGAGCTGGGCCAAGTTTCCCTTCATTGCCCTGCTATTAATAGCCCACCCAGCCTCTAGAGGAGCCCCACTAGGGAACACGGAGAGAGATAGAAATAAAGAGAGAGAAACATGGAAAAAGGAGGAAAGATTTTGATGGAAAAACAGAAAGTAAGATGTTCAACAGTGTTGAGCAAGATTCTACCCCCGTTAGACCCCATATGGTAGCCACCTCTGTTACTTGATATACTGTAAAAGTCATATTATTCCAATATCTTGTACTAGCGAAACTAATTTTCTTTTGATTTAATCGCTATGTTTCCTGAAGCTATTAGTAAATAATACTAATAAACATCTCTGTATGCCTGTTTTTGATTAAAAAATACAGTAAAAGTAGTAATATTGTAAAATATTGTAACAATTTAAAACTGTTTTCTATTTTAATGTATTCTAAAGTGTAATTTATTCATGTGATGGAAAAAAAAGAAAGAATTTTTAGGAACCATTACTTCAGTCTTCAGTACCACATGATCCTTCAGAAATCAATATGCTAATTTAGTGCTCAAGAAACATTTATTATTAACATCAATGTTGAAAAGAGTTCTTTGGAAACAAAGATGCTATGATGCCAAACCCCCTCATGGAAGAACAAAGCCGTTGTGTTTACAACTGTGACAATGAGCGCTTATCAGGATCAACTAAATGCTGGATTTTCAAAAATATGTGAAATATTTAAAGTTCGCGGCATATGATCTTTAAAATACGTCCAAGAGTTTTACACACTGCTCTGTTATTGTGAAGACATTTCCACGCCCCTAAACATGACGCGGCACAAAACGAAACGTGATTGGTTGCTTTACCCGCCAGTCATATGGCTTCTTGGGCGGTCCTTGGCCATTCAAAGCGGCCAAGGTTCCCAGAACTTCTGATGTCAGTTTGAAAGTCTGGCTACACAAGACTACTGAGCGAGTAGCAATGTGTTGGTTTGTAACTAGCTTGCTAACAGGATACCTGGGGAGAAAACTTGTTTAATCTGACAGTTCCAGTTGTTTAATTAGATATGTGATCTAATTTAAAATGTTAATTTGCATATTTACATAGTTAAAACAATGTACCATTTGTAGGATTCCTATCAGGCACCAATTAAAGTACCCAGAAAGTTCAATAGCCAACAGAATCAGTTCTGATCCTGCCATCTCAGATCCTGCCAGAGTCCAAGGTCATCTCTTTCTTATTAACCAGCGCAACCATTTACCTCTTTTTACCTCTCAGCATCCCCTAGAAGAATAGAATTTACAGAGTCGCTGAGCATCCCTGAGACAGAGACATTATCATAGTGCAGCAATCCGCCACCAGATTTATTTTAACATTTTATTACAACACATTTAATAATTGAGGACCACATGGCTGGTTTTCATTCACATAATGCTCAATGGATCGAGGCTCCTTGCGCAACGTGCCTTTAATGTGACCATTTCCCCCCCGTGATGCTAAATAATGTCGCTGTCGCAGTGTTATCTACTGCCGTAAACTCGGCACTTCAGAACAGCATCACGCAGTCGTATTTTCCACTCCCTCTCTGTCGGGAACTGCTGTAGTGGAATAAGTACTACCCTTCTTCTAGTGTGCACTACGAAGAGGACATCAGAAAAATGCCACGCTCACATTGCTAAAACACATGGCCGCAGCATCAAAGATTAATTTAGCATTAATTGAAAATAGCCCGTTGTTTGACAAGCTGTAATGCAGGCTTGAATTAATCCTCAGAGGAGATCAAAACTAGCTTCCAATTAAGTAGCTGATAATGTCACCTGCGCTGTGAGCAGTGTGGAGTAAGACAGAGGTTTAACTGCTAAGGCTGCGCAACCTGACCTCTGCAGCCACCCCCCCATTAGCCGAGGCGTGTTCTCGCTGCGCTTTAATTAAAGCGAGACCACTCCATTTTGCAGTAATTATCTGATTTCACACGCAGATACATCTACCTTATTACAGAAGCGAGCGGCTTGTTGGAAGTGCATTTGTGCACACTGAGTTTGGAAATTGATTTAATAGTCTTTGATCGTATTTAATAGTTAATTTAATAGTGGATTAGTGTTGGAGCACCTCAGAGGAACTGTATCCTATTTTATGGCCTGAGCTTTTAGAGGAATTTGCGAAACACAGTTGTGTGTTCAATCGAAATCTTCTAGGGGGACAAAGATGCATCTTGCATGGCCAATGGGAAGTCAGTTAGAAAATATGGTAATACTTAAGTATAGGGACCAATTCTCACTATTAACAAGTTGCTTATTAGCATGCATATTACTAGCATATTGGCTGTTTATTAGTACTTATAAAGCACATATTCTGCATGATCATATTCTACATCCCTAATTCTACCCAATATTTAAACTTAACAACTACTTTACTAACTATTAATAAGCAGCAAATTAGGAGTTTATTGAGGCAAAAGTTGTAGTTAATGGTTTGTTAATAGCAAGAATTGGACCTAAAAAAATAATGCCGAAAGTGTTTTAAGAAGAAATTTGTCTACAATATGAACCACAGAAATACTTGTTTTTACTTATTGTACTGGAAGCGGTTCAAAAGGTAACACACCGAAAATGTATTGCCGGCTTACAAACCTCTAATGTATTTCTGACATGGTCTCTGTAAAAAAATGTGCTTTTGAGTCCAATCCAACATTGACAAAATATCAAGAAAGAGATGTATTTTTCCCCAGACTCTATGGCTGTCTCCATTTCAAGACTTTAAAAACAAACCTGAGATCTGAAATACAAGATCATCCGTCTTCCAATAGCTCCTCTCGCTATCACACCTGCTGAGCAACAGCTATGTGAGTTCCCTCTCAATTAACACTGTGTTTGCTGCTCACACCACACGGCCTCAGGGGAGAGGACCGCTGCTCCATAAAACCATAGTAGCCGGTGCAGCCTCCATTCACAGAGCTTCCCGCTAGGCCTGCTAAACCACAACAACACAATTTTCTGCTATACCACCAGGCCCTGAGAGAGCTAGCTGTGAATCCGTGATCCTGTGACAGGTGCGATGCTGAATGAAACCGCTACGGTATACTGTCAGCAATCGGCCTTCTGCAGGGTTGTGTGCCATTCAGAACTGAACTAAGAATGCCTTTAAATCCTGGTTTTGAATGGCAAAATCCTACAATGAATATAAAACGGAGTAGAATTAAAATAAAACGAAGCAAAAAATTCATATGAATTTTCATGTGATTGGCTTGACAAAGCTTTTTCTGAAGGTTTTGGGGGAAAAAGCTTAAAAGCCTTGAGAGAAGACAGACAGAAAGAAAAACAGACAGTTTAAAGTTAAAAAAGTAATAATAAAAAAGAATCCTTGAAAGAAGACAGACATATAGATAGATAGATAGACAGATAGATGCATATGATAGACGGACAGACAGACAGACAGACAGATACTTCCCTGTTGGAAACTCCATCTTAAGTTTTTAGCAGTGTTTTGGAACATGGTAGCTAATTTCTAGCTGGTCAAAGCTGTTCATTAGATGGTCCAAGCTGGTAATTAGCTGGTCAACCATCTCCAAAAACCAGCCTGACCACCTTGAATGACCAGATGCTAGCCGGTTTGTTGCTGGTCCAAGCTACCATTTTCCATAATACATCTGCCAGCGTAAGCTGCATTGTCCAGCAGGGTTATCTACAGCTGTTTTGTATCCAGCACCTGATTTCCCTGGGCATCTCTTTCTACTCATTGGTCTGGGAATGGGGGCTGAAATGCCTGAAAAGCAATATGATGATTAATGCTAGCTAGCTCTCCTCCGCTATGAAGCCTCTTGGTTTTAATTGACCTTGGAAGAGTCTTCCAGTTGGATCTGCATTATGAACCCTGCACTGGAACACCAGGATGTTTCAAATGCAGAGAGTAGCAGTATTCTGTAGGTTGCAGAATAAATTATTTAAGCACCAGGTAGGAGCTAGAGAATAAGCAGAGCCTCTGAAAACCAGCCAGCCAGAAATTAGAAGTCGAAGAAGCCATTTTAGAAGCAAGAGCCCATTACGGTGTGTTATACACTTCCTCCTTGTCATCCGTTCACCCGGCATGGCCATTAAATGACCCTGGGAGGCCCAAGGCAGTCCCCTTTGGTTCTTCTCTAAGTATTGTGTTGCAGCACAGCTTTGTGCAGGGTTTCATCGGCAGAGCTTATTAAGAGACAAAACGAACATGACCACTGCTACTGTGTCTCTCATCACGACGTCCGTAATCACCAGATCCTCATTGAAGCGTGGTGAGCAAGACAGGGACGTTAATGATCGCCTTTTCAGAGTGACAAAAGGCAGACAGATTGTCGAATTAAATTCGGAGACTTCCCGCTGTCCTTCTTGACGACTTGAGGACCTATAGAGATGAGAGCAGAGGAACTGTTAGACTGTATCTGGTAGCATGGTCGTCACATGATATTCCTTTTTCCAATATGTGAGGTAAATATAGGGAGCGAGTGAGAAATGAAGGAACTGATACTAGCGTATTGACCAGCACTACTGCAAAAAAAGAATTAAACACTCTCCAATAAGTGTAGGCTCTGCCTGTGTAATGCGTCACATCTGCCTCTCCTTAAAGTAACTCGGTAATGAGAATCCGCATTACCCGAGCAGGCCAATTGTACTATGGCGGCCCAGAATGCCGTATGGCCCAGCAGTTTGTTGGGCAAGTGGATGAGAGGCTTAAATCTGATTCCATCTATTGCTCTCCATTGCACCATTCTGACTGGCACTGCTTTTGAATTCAAATGTCTGGCCCAGCATTAGTGCAGCACAGCATGCCAAAACCGGCTTTTTATCCCCATTAAGATTTGGCCCCCGAGAGAGATCGTGCAGGAGAGAAAGTGACAAAGCACACACAACTGGCGACACTCGAGGCACAATTTTAGGCGAAGAACAGGCCTATTCTAATTTCTTCCTCCTCAGTTTATGTGCTGAGAAGTGGGCATGAATCCAAAGTGGCAAGGGTGAACGTGCTAATTGTGGCTAATTCAACAAGAAAATGGTGTTTGTGTGTTGCCTACTATGATAATCGAAAGAGTGGGCTGGTTTTGCAAAGCCTGAACTCAAACTCAAACATCTCTAAAAAATACCTTGAGAAACACCTTTGTAGGGACAGTTGACTAGTTGTCTGATAACTTGTGGGTTGAGGGTTTTTTTGAGGAAAACATTGAATTTTTAAAGGAGAAGTTGACCCAAATTCCAATCATTTATGACTTCTGCAGAAAATAAAAGAAGACATTTAAAAACAAAATTGGACCCCACTGACTGCCATTACGGAAAAAAAAACAACATTCTTCAAAATATATTCTTTTGTATACCACAGAAGAAAAAGTCATACAGGTTTGGAACGAATAATTTTGTTTGGAAATGAATAATGACAGAATTGTCATTTTTGAGTGAACTATTGCTTTAAGATAGCATATTATGAAGATAAAATTAGTTCAATTTTGTCCTTGCACTCACTGTTAATCATACTGTTAAAAAACACTGCAGAATACTGATGCACTCACAATGAGTTTGAAGACAAAAACTATATAAAATGTTAGAATATTTGATTTACAGTAATTTAGCACTTTTTTGTCAACTAAAATGTTATTTTTACCTACTAAAAAAATCAGATGACATTCACAGTAAAATTGGCTAAAATTAATGAATATGACCTGACAAAAAATACTACAATTAAGAAATATATGTGTCAAAAGACAAAAAGTATGAAAAAAAAAAAGTGTTGGTCACACTTTATTTTAAGGTCCAATTCTCGCAAACTAACTATTAACTATGACTTTTGCCTCAATAAATTGCTAATTTGCTGCTTATTAATAGTTAGTGTTGTTAAATTTAGGTATAGAGTAGGGTTAAGGGATCTAAAATATTGTCATTCAGAATAAGGCATTAATATGTGCTTTGTAAGTACTAATAAACAGCTAATATGTTAGTAATAGGCATGCTTATAAGCAACTAGTTAATAGTGAGAACTAGTCCCTAAATTAAAGTGTTATCAATGAGTCTTGGGTAACCATCTCCTAAGAAATGCGTCTGACTAGGGTGAAGGGAATGGATAATAAAGATTTGAAAATATGTCCTTTTGTACATCCCTACACCTGGCCAAAGTGAGTGCAGACAGTCCCTTATGCAAAATCCTCGATAAAGAACACAGTGCTGCAGCCAACACATGTCAGTGTTGGGATATGTGCAAATAGAAAGAGAGAGATAGAGAGAAAGAGAGAGGGAGCTTGAGAGATCTCTTTCATCTCCTCCTGACATCTTCAAAGACAATGAGAATCACTTTACTTTGGAGGGAATTAACATGCAACACACACACAAACCTTGTTCAAACACGAACGCCAAGGCAACTGACACCAGCTCGTCTCTATATCCACTCCATCAGCAGTCTATTCTCCACGTGCCCTTTGTTTGCCTGAATGTCAGCTTGGAGACTATTAATAACAGTGGCAGTGCCAGGATGGTTTGAACTGATCTCCTCTCCATCAACACCCTGACTGCTCTGCAGGGTTTGCCGCGCTCATGAAAGCGGGCGGAGGATTCGTGAATGTAAGCTGGCGGCCGGAACAAATTCGGCTAATGGTCTTTTTTATCTTTATTGTGGGTTTAGCTTCTGTTGGAAAACAAAAGCCACATCGAGCATTTGGCCCTTGTGTTGACATGAAAATCTTACCCTTGTATGTCTCATCCATAGACTGTATAAAAACAGGTCTCGTCCAGTATGAGGGAAGCTGCTTATCCCTTAAAGGGATAGTTCCCCCAGAAATGAACATTTTGTCATTGTGTTGCATGATTTTCTTATTACTGTCAAACACATACTGTTTCTGTACATATAATGAAGGTCAAAACAAGACTGGACCTCACTGAATATCACTGTGTGGCCAAAAACTAAATAAAAATATATTTTCAAAAATAAATAAATAAAACACTGAGACATCTTCAAAATATCTTTTGTTCCACAGAAAAGGTCAAATGTGGGTGTGTAAATGACAGAATTTTCATTTTTGTGTGAACTATCCCTTTAGCTTCAATGTAGCTCCAAAACAGGGCTGTTATTATTAACTAAAACTTAATTTTGTTAATTAAAATAAATCTTAAATAAATAAATAAATAATTAAAATGAGCAACTAACTTAAGTTAATTAAAAACTAAAAAAAAAACTAAAAAAAAAAAAACTAAAATTACTAACTGGAAATAAATAAAAAATAAAATTTAACTAAAACTGAAATAAAAATAAATCTAAATGGTAAAATAAAATAAAATAAAATAATAAATGTGAAAAGCACATAAAATCACTATAGATTAAACTAAAATTATAATGAAAACCGAATAAAATAATAAAAATAAAAGTTTATTCAAACTGTTAATGAAAACAAAATTAGTATTTAAACAATACTAAAATGACACCGATTCTAAGCTACAAGCTTTTTAGTAGTTACACTTACAGTAACTACTTTTATGAATAGTTTGTAGAGTCTTTTGAAGTAATTAGCTATTTTTTTTTTATTTGTAGCTTACCTTAGCATAAAAAACATAGAGGTTTCTAAATAATAAAATAGCTAATTGAATAAATCTCAGTTGCACTAAAAAATACACTAAATACAACATTAAATTACTAGCAAACAAAATCAGACTTTACAATGTTACTTACTGTTTGAGAGAGTGCAAGAGACTAGTTTACAATAAGCATTTGATTATTCCTCAGTTTTGTCAAATAATATGTGACAGAAATTTAACACACTAAACTGCTGGGGAAAGTAGCTTGTTACTGGAAAAGCTATAGCATTCTGACCTAATGCCATGCAATTGAAAAATACAGTCAAGTTAGCAGCATCGCCTTGGGAGTTAGATCACGTCTGCCTTGGGAATTACCGGATGCTGGGTCCGTAATGGCTATAACGTGAACTAGACAGTCCAGTTTGACTATGGACTTCTAATAGAGCCTATTGCTTAATAGGTTCGACCCACACTGTGATAATTGCATAGGATGGAGTCAGATTACTCTGCAGGACTGTCTTCTCAGTCCTGCATGGTTTCACATTTCTTCTTTTTTTCTATTCCATCGAAGTTATTTATATGTCATTGTTTCAGTTTCAGAGAGAGGCTTACAATTGTGTGGCATTAGCCGCAGCTCAAGGGCCTGTACACTTGGCAGCTGAGTGTGCTCATCTGAAAACTTGTTTTTCTTTGAGCGCTGTTTCTGTGTATGCTGCTGTGATAGACGGTAAACGCTGTCAGGCAGACCGTGTGTGTGTGTGTGTGTGGGAGGGTTGATTTCAGTGGGGGGTGAATGTGTACGTTTATCACTCACAATTTGAAATGCATCAAGTCAACACAACAGCGCTGTTTAAAATGAGCCCTCTCTCGTTTCTTATTCTAGCAAAGTTATTATGTGAATTATGCAATTACGATGCATTCGAAAAATGAATTTTGTGAGATTTCAGTTTTGGAGTGATTATTGGCATCACTTTTCCATCACAGCTCCACTTTAAAATAGTGCCTTGCCCATTACGTGCAAAAGTGTGTGTGCATTCAGATGAGTGTGTGGTCTACGTAATTACAGAGTAATCATCTGTAGCCATTATCTAATAAAGCGAAGAGGCTGTTTTGACTGTATCTCTCTAAATTGAGCTTTCTGAGTGGTGCTCTACACTTGTATTTAAAGGAATATTCTGGGTTCAGTACAAGTTAAGCTCAATCGACGGCATTTATGGATTAATGTTGATAACCACAAAAAATTATTTTGACCCCTTCTCGAAAAAGCAGAAATCAAGGTTACGGTGAATCACTTAGAATGAAAGTGAATGAGGCCAATTTTTGAAGGATTTAAAAGCATAAATACGAACCTTATAATTTGATAAGAGCACTTACATTAATAGTTCTGTTAAAATGTGTATTATTTAAACCGTAAAGCTGTTATAAATAATCCTTTTTACAGTTGTTTCAGGGTTTTAGCGTTTATGGTGTTCTGTAATGGAAGTTAAAAAATTAACTTATTACCTTTAAAGGGAAATATCATGTCATATGAATGCAAACATTGATCAATGTTTGGTGCAAATGTTAATTTTTGGGCGAACTATGTTTATTTTTGTCTTACAGCCTTCATGTAAAGCTCTTTTGGTCATCGAAACTAAAAGTACTCGAGGCATAGACACAGATACAAAGTACACAGATACAATTTCAGATAGCCAATATCTCAGAACGTCTAAAAGCTCTTTTTCGCCCTTGGGATTGGCACAGAGTGTATTTTTCCATGCAGAAAGGTCTCTGAGATATATTTCAGGGATGTGTATTTGTTATGGATGGGTGTGTAGCGGTTTGTCATGCTGGCTAAGGTGGCGTCGGTGTTATCTCTGCTTTTCAAAAGCGTGTGTGCGCCTGAACCGTGGGCACTGGGGCACACACAGGCCATCTGTACCTGGGGTTACAGCAGCAAGGTTATTTCAAAGCACACACATGGTGTTGTGTGCACATAAACTCATGTGCTAATTCACTAAACAGCAACTTTTATTCACAAACTTCCAAATTTGATACTTATTTGCATGATTTCTTATGCTAAAACACCGGACACTTCATCAGGGGGCATGATTCTTTTGGCAGATTCCCTCACACAGTGTACCTAACCTTTAAGAAGACCTTTCAGTAGTTGGACTACACTGATTGAGCTGTATGTTTGTGATTCACAAAAAAGGTTCAAAAGAGTCATTCTTTTAGCAGTTGGACTATACTAGCTGTTTGTGATTCACTTAAAAGAACAGGTTCATAAAAGTCATTCGTTGGGCCATCAGACTACATTGGTTGCGCTTATTGTCTTGATTCGCTAAAACAACTGATTCATTCAGGAGATTGGTTGGACCACACTCGTTGTATACCAGTATACCACAATACCTCGTTGTATACTCGTTGTATACCACAATACCAGTGCAAGCAATGAAAACCAAAGCGCTAAAGTCAAACAACAAGTGTTTATTTACAACGTTACAATGGGAAAACCCACAGTAATATTTACATGAAAAGAAACAAAAGAAAAGAAAAAAGAAAAACCCAGGCAATTAGGGAAAAAGAAGGAGGGAGTTGGGCGGCAATCAAACTAAATAAATAATCAAAACATAACCCCCTAACTCAATTATCAATTCTACACTAACTAAAGAAAAAGAAAAGAAAGTCTTCAGTATCCGAAGATACCCTAATATAAGCTACTCTCACTAACTCAAAACAAAAAGTACAGCAGGTGATACGTGCCCCTTACCTAGTGTGTTTAACAACCACTCACTGCGGGATGTAAAATGTATATCACGTGATATTCTTACCTTTCCTCTCCTTCTCTCCCCATCATATACATGCGAATGTTCAACCAAAAGATATTTAAGTATTTATTTAAGTGCTGCCTGTTTGTGATTCACTTAAAAGAACCAGTTCATAAGATTCATTAGTTGGGCCATCAAACTACATCGGTTGCGATTATTGTCTTGATTTCTTATGCTAAAACACCTGATACTTCACACAGGCATCAGAAGGCATGATTCGTTTAGCGAATTCCCCCCACACAGTGTATCTAACCCTTAAGTAGACCTTTCTGTTCTTAGGACTCCATCATGTCCCTCGTCCAGCCCCAGCGAGATTATAGTCCACAGTACCTGTTAGTGTAGGTTGAACTGAAAGCCCCTCAACACAATAGAGAGCCTCTGGGGTCCGATAGTCATCATAAGCGTGTGGTCTCTCTCTCTATCCCTCTCTGGTGGTGAAGCTGATCAGAGAGCCAGCTACTCTCAGTGTGATCAGCCTGAAGGCTTTGTCTGACCTTTAGCAGATTAACAGCGCTGGCAGTGCGGACTGGCTGCTGTTGATATTCCACCATTGGCTCTGATCTTCTATCATCTCCATTCATTGTGAAGATAAGCCCGGGCAGACACAGGTGACTGTCTGTCAGCACAGCAGCGGAGATGGAATTTCCAGGCTGCCAGTTCGTAGCCGGTAATTTTACCCCGCAACCCTTTCACAGGATCTCTGCTATTGTCTTCCAATTGGAGCCAGAGTTGTATGGCTTGTGGTGCTGATAGAGGTGAAGAATGAAATGCTAAATTACAGTCTGAATCTGGCCTTGCATGAAAATGTGGTTATTAAGCCATAAAAGTGTCTCTTCTAAAAGAGTAATCTTAAGGTAACTGGATTTGTAACGTAACCCACTCATTAGAGTCATTTGTTCAAGAATCTGTCAGACTGCACTGCTCGCACTATATGCTTGTGATTCACTAAAAAGAACCAGCTCATAAAAGTAATTCATTCTGCACTTTATGGCTGCACTATACGTTTGTGAATCACTTCAATGAACTGACTAATAAGAGTCATTACTTAGACAATCGGACTACACTGGCTTTGCTGTATGTTTATGATTCACTAAAAATAACTGGTTCAAAAGAGTCATTTATTCAGAGACTGGTTGGACTACACAGGTCGCACTTATGGTCTAGAAATGTTTGTTAAGACTACACTGGCTGTGTCATATGTTTGTGATTTATTTAAAAGAACTGGTTCATAAAAGGAAATAGTTTGGCCACCAAACTACACTAGTTGCAAATATGGTCTTGATTAATTAAAACAATTGACTCATAAGAGTCATTCATTTCAGAGATTGGTTGAACTACATTTGTTGTGCTTATGGTCATGATTCACTTGATTCACTCATCATTAGTTCATCAATAGACTACACTGACTGTGCTGTATGTTTGTGATTCCCTAAAAATAACTGGTTCAAAAGAGTCATTTATTCTGAGACTGGTTGGTCTACACAGGTCAGTTTTATGATCTAGAATTGTTTGTTCAGACTACACTGGCCGTTTCAAATGTTTATGAATTATTTAAAAGAACTGGTTTAATGCTAATTGTTGTATTGATGCTATCACCCATCATGTAACCCATCAATCACCAAAGTAAATGTTTTTAGTTGTTTTGAGAGTTCCAGCTACATAAAACATCCACGTTCTTGAAATCACTTATGGTAATTGGCCAGAAATGTGAGGCTCGGCAGGTTAGGGATGTACTGACATTTTATGACTAATTAGACGTGAAACAAACACAAAAACAAGAACAGTTAGCAAGATGCAGTGTTACAGGCCCAAGAATCAGTGTTATCTACATTCACAGACAGAATAGACAAATCTTTCTACACACACAGGCATGCATGATGCAACAAGTCCAGGGCTTAGTCAATTTGTTTTGCAGCCTAAGCACGTTGGCCATGCCAAACAGGAAGCATTTCAAACAGGAGAAAAAAAAACTTGCATGCAGTTTTCGCTGGTACTTTGAAGCCCACTACAGAGCCTTCGCTTGTCACTCCGGCGCATACAAGGGGAACTGGGAGGATGTGATTGGATGGTGGCACAATCTGCTCACCGAGGGAATAAAACAAGGCAAACAGAGCTAAGAACCAGAACATCGCTGTTTTTAAGGACACTGCTGTTAACCGACATCCATATCACAGGTGCACAGCAGGCCCTACTGAAGTGCAGAGCGTACGTAATTACAAATCCAAACTGATTACGTTCTCCCGATTGCAGCCGAGCGATTCAGTGCATGTGAGTTTATGTGCAAAGCGTGTACATGTGACAGATTTTCCATTACCACTTAGACAACAGTAATTACTCTCCTCACGTTCAGAGGGCTGGGCACATGGAGTCAGCAAAGCCGACTCGAGTGATTTAAGGTGCAAGAGGTGAATGCATTTAAACAGTGATGGTCAATGTGCTGCGACAGTGTTCGTGCGACTTACAGTGGCCTACTTCTCTCTCTCTTTCCTGCCTCTCTGTATAATGCTGCCAATTGCAACTCTGCTCCGATATCTCAGACAGCCACCAATGTGAAAGATTCATCACAGGGAGAGATTATCAGTGCCAACCAAGGCGGTGGGGGGCGGGCGGCACTGGCGTAATGACCACTAAATGACCAATCAGTGTGCAGTGGCAACAAATGTGAGATCTTCAGTCCACACAGCTTCCTCCATCTCATTAAAACAACTCTGCACCTGTGGTACTGCTGCAGCCCACATCTGTCAAGTTTAACCCTTCTGTGTTTTCACAAGACACATAGAAAGTAAGGCCTATATACAAAATGATGTTTGTAGTACTTTAAAAATGAAGGCAACAATTATATATATATATATATATATATATATATATATATATATTTTTTTTTTTTTTTTTTCACAATGCATGTTGGTAAATGGGACTGAAATGCTACAGAGTATTTTATATTAGAAAAGCTGCATGAATATGCATTACTTACTGAAAGTTGTCAGAATATTGGAATAGTAAGTAAACTAAAAAAAATTATAATAATCAAATAAAAGTGTTTATTTTTCAGCATTATTTACTTGATCATAAATCATTTTATAGCATATAAAGCCTCTGTTTTGATGGTGGAATCTGCTTTAGGAATCTTTAATCTGAGATTCCCATCTGAAGAGCTCTATCATTATTCCTCATACATCTCTGGAGTAATGAAGGCTCTCACCCACGAGAAAAAGGCTAGGCTTTATTAAGTGCATGTCCAGTGTGTTATGAAAGCAAGATGCATGGCTCAGCAGCATGAGAAAGAGAGGGATAGAGAGAGAGGGGGAGAGAAGCGGAGTAAACAGGAGGTGAGAACGCCTCAGATTAACCTTTGCTTTCCTGGCATCAAAGAGAGTGCTGTCCACAGCAATCATGTCCGGGCTGGAATGTATTTTCAGTCTCTCCCCGTCTTTTTTGCCCATAAAGTGGCTCTGCAGCCTAGTTGTGTGATCTTGCAGTAAGTCCAACTCAGAATAAATAATATCGGCTGCTTTAACCAGAGTCATTCACACAGGAGGTCAATGCATAGATATGGAAGCCTGTTTCAGAGTATAAATAAAAAGATAACTATGAAATGAGGTTTAAAATAAGAAATGTAGTCACAGTGTTGGATGTAAAGTTACATGGTGGGATATAAAGTCGCAGTTGCAAGATATAAAGTCATATTGTGAGATATAAACCCACAATTATGAGAAATAAAGTTGCAAAAGTGGAAAATACATCCACATTGTGATATATAATGGCATATTGTAAGATTTGAAGTCACATCCCATGTGTTTAAAGCCAAAATGATTAGAAATAAAGTTGCAACATTAGAATCAACGTGAGAAATAGTCACTTTGTGAGATATAAACCCACAATTATGAGAAATAAAGTTGTAACTGGAGAAGTAAAATTGCAAAAGTGAGAAATACAGTCACACTGGTAAATATAATGTCATACTGTATGAATTAAAGTCACAATGCACGATATAAAGCCACAATTATGATAAATAAAGGAATGCAAAGGTGAGAAAAAAGTGATATAAAATCACATTGCAAGAAATAGTCACACTGAAAGACATAAAACCACAATTATAAGAAATAAAATCATTATTTTTTACTACTTTTTTAATTTTTTAATTTTATTATTATTATTATTATTATTATTATTATTTTTACTCAGAAACAGCTTCCTTAAATATTTTATTTTATTTTATTTATAAATTACTTTTATATTTCAGTAAAATAAAAGATACATTTGCTTGAGAAGCAAATAATGTAAAACTTAATGAATACATCTTGAATTAAGTTTCTTACCTCATTTTCTAAAACATTTTTAATTAAATTTATTAAATTTTATGTTTAAAACATAAGCAAAACTATTTGTCCTCATAGTGTCTTCTATGAATGGGCACATCTTAGCTTTTTGTGTTTTTGTGGTTGACTTTGCGCTTGTGTATGTTGGTAAAAGAAAAATATCAGCTTTGTGGTGACTGCACTTCTCCAGTCTCTTTGAGAAAGTGCTGAATGTAGTATGTGTGAGTGTGTGTGTGTGTGTGTGTGTGTGTGTGTGTCTGTGTGTGTGTGTGTGTGTGTGTGTGTGTTTATGCACCTGTCACCTGTCCACCACTGCAGGCTACAGGGGAGAGACCAGTTTGCTCTGAGGCAGAGAGTATGGCAGGCAATGAGAGGCTGTCACTACTATCTCACTCCTCACCTCAAACACACTCCAGTCTCATGCTCTCTGCTGCCCACTCTCTTTGCTCTGCCAGTCCTGCTGATCTTTCAACTGATTTAACCTGACAGGTCAGATTATTTGCTTCTGACTTGTAACACTAACTACTAATATGCATGTAGTACTAATATGCTCATGTAATACTAATATGCTCATTCCAATTAAACCACTAACTGCAGTTTGTGGTGTCAGTGCTATGGGATTAGATTTGTATCAGAAGTATTGTCATGGTACCAATATTTCAGCAGGCCAGTTGAAATGTCATTATTTTTTATTTTGCTGCAAGAACAAATATGCTATTGAACATGTTCCTTTATTGAAGAAGTTAAATATTAATAGAAAACCTAAATCTAAATAATTAAACATTATTATTCATTCAAGTAAACTGTCAGTCATAAATAACTGTTTTGTTCTCTTTTTTCAGTATTATATGATTAACATTAATGCTATTAAATAATATATAACAATAAGTCTATTATGAAACACAAATGCAAAATGATTGACAGTATTTCTATTTAGACTGTGCTTAAACATTACATTTTTATGTTTATACTGGCTTGGTACTAAAGTACTGGTACTTAACATCTAGTATTGTGTACTGACTGAAGTATTATAAACTTCAAACATAAACTACAAACTTCAAAGTAAAATCTAAAAACCTTCCTTTGTTAACAGGTTTCCTGATTTCAGAGTTTCATTTACACTTCCAAAGTTGTTGTTTAAATTGTATGTTTTCATTCTCTCAGAATGTATTTACACATTTAATACTTTAGTTACGTTCAGGCACAAATCTAATCCCTGTCAATGCTGTTTCCTCTTCAGTGCTTGAACTTAAAAGAGCTTTCTAACTTATAAAACTCACACTATTTAATGGAAACTACTACTAACTAAATAGGTTGCCTGATGTACTAACAACTAACATCTAAACTGCTACTAACAATTAAACTACTACTGTGAACATCTCTGAATATGTTCTGACGGTCACACTATTTTAAGGTCCAATTCTCACATTAACAAACCATTAACTATGACTTTTTATTAATAGTTAGTAAGGTAGTTGTTAAGTTTAGGTATTAGGTAGGATTAGGGATGTAGAATATGGTCATGCTGAATATGTGCTTTGTAAGTACTAATAAACAGCCAATATGTTATTAATAGGCATGCTAATAAGCAACTAGTTAATAGTGAGAATTGGTCCATATACTAAAGTGTTACTACTGATACTAACTCGCTGATACTAACAATTATATTTGACTCAATGGAACTCTAAGCCAAAGTTCAGGAGAAGCATGTTCATACAATCCTGTCAATCACAATACATATAAACTGTTGCTTACCCTCAGTCCAGTTAATATGATATCCTCCACTATTTCCTTTATTTCTATTCATTTCTATTATACAGTGGGGCCTACAAAACCACTAGTCCAAGTTTTCTATAGTAGTTTCATACAATGTTTCTTTGTTGTAAATTCTTCTCAGTCCTTAAAACTTTGTTTACTTCTTGGTTTAAATTAGATTTTCAATCACAGATTTTCTATGTAGTCTCAGAATTTGGGAGCCCACTTTATATTTGATATGATATTAACTTAATTAAATAGTCTGGAGGGGATTTAGAGCTTGAGTTGACTCTCAAGCCCTTCATCACAGACGGCAAGCCAAATATGTTTACTTTCATCTATCTCAAGGATTATATGAATGTGTGAACTCGTGAATTGCATGTTAACAGCCGTTCTCACCTTAAACTAACAAAAATGTGAAGTGATCTGCATTCTGATCGTCTACTAAATCTGTGATTGTGTGCTTTTCTTTCTCTTAGCCCTAAATTATCCTACCTGATTAATCCACAGCACTAATCAAGACGCTTGTTGATGAATCAGCTGTGACCATTACGGGATAAAACAGTCTCCCTGCAGAGCATTTGCAAAACACCAGATTAACACACTGTTGGATCATCTGTCACAGTATCACCCTTGCTCTGTTCCAGAACCTAGTGAGCAGCCTACGGAAGCGGCATTTTAAGGCATCATTTAACTCTATATGAGAAAGATGTTCCAAAAGGTTGGCATCTTAATTTGTGCTGCCTCGTTAAGGCCAGATTTTAAAGCGGCATGCCAGAATGCATTACAATACGTTAAATGAATATAATATGTTTATAATATTATGTTTTATTAATGTAATGTAAGTAAAATGGATTATTTGCACAATATTTGTGTATACTATGCATATTGTATGCTTTTAAGAGTCTTGTGCCATCATTTTAGCAACATTAAAATTACAAGTAAAATCTCCCATATTGGGAACATTGCCCATGTAGAGTGTTCTAAACTGGTCACTCATGAGTTTGCATTGCAGTGTGAAGGCAGTTACCTATGTAGGAAGTAGACAAGACGATGAAAACACACTAGGTTTTGGAATAGGGCTTTTATGACTTCCCTGAAGCACTTTCGACTTTACCATCTTTTTTAATATCTGCATGAATTCTTTGCTCTTGGATCAGCTCTTTTTTTTGCCATTTCCCGTGCTCCTGTTGTTTCCCTGTATGCTAACACACATTCTTATCTCTGATCAAGCAAACTAAAATAAGATCTTGTATCACCCACTGGTCTCTCTCAAATTCAAATTAGCAGGGAAACTTCACTCTTACCGAGCAACTGCATGCAACTGACATCACCGATGTGATAATTGCACGGCTGCTATTCATGTAAAAGACTTCTTAACACCTGCGCGAATGCCAAGAGAACGTAAGCCCCGCCCCATCTTGATGTAACATGTTGTTCATCACAGGATGGTGAGGGCAACTGGTGTTCTCACAGTCATTTATTTTTTAATGTCAATGCAATCTGGCAATTAAATGAACCTACCTGTTTCCTCTCACCTCACATGAAGAGTTCTGTGGTGCTTATTATAGAACCAAAGATTTATAATGACAAAACTGATGTAATAGCTATTTTCAACCCATCGCAAGTGCTTTTTTTCTGCATCACTGGCAGAATAGTGTCTATGTGTATGAGAAAGAAAGATACAGACTGTAAAGTACAGCAGCTGTCACAGTGCCATCAATGGTGTGAAGTAAAACCACTGAAGGAAAATAAAATATATTTCTGAGGCAGGCTATAAAATGTCTCTCGGAGCTGCTCTATAGGGAGCTGGGGGTTGGAGCCACCAACTCCAGAATGGAGATAATATAACTGGAAATGTGACAGGATGGGTTATAGGAGCAAAGCATCCAGCATTATAGACATAAATGGCTATGCCTCATGGTGCAGACACATTTGGCTGTTGTGCTTCGCCTGACATTTGTAATGGCTTCGAGACTGTTTGTTTAGACTACGGCGGGATCAGAGAGAGAAAAACAGCAGCCTTAACGCATTTCCTTCCCATCAGCCTGCGGATTACCCGACCGCCATTAGAGTCGATTGCAATGGCGTAAACAGAACTTCATAAGATGGAGATCAAATGCACTTTGCTATCGAGTTGATTTTGCCGGCTTCTGTGCATCACAGAACACAGCTGCCACGAAAGCTCTTGACAGTCACGCTTCTGCCTGAACTATGCAGGGAACTGTCCATGGTGCTGACACAGATGAAAGCTGAGCTTTGGCTGTTAGGGGGCTTCAACCAAGCTGAAGTACACTAGCCTGTCGTACTGCGGTGGCATCTGTTGCGAGAGGCTTTTGAGCGGAGCCGCTGATGGGGACGCTGATAATCGGGCTCTCACTCACTTTCAGCACCGTTCCTCCAACCGTACCTGTCACTGTCAGTGGCAATAAAACTAGGCTTTGGGGTAACACACTCAGACATAATGTGATCAATTCGGTGGGCAAACAAAGTCGCTTGCCTTATCGAAATGGCTGCCAATTCAACAGCCGTCTGCGTGTAATCCAAGGATGTGATTCACAAAGGCTGACAGCTCGCACATACGTGCACGCTCACACCTGCAGACATATATAGCACACGCGTTGCCTGCGTGAACGCATGAATGAAAGTCATCTAGATTCATGTTATTAAATGTACACACTGCAATCTAAGTGACAAACAGATGCAGACTCACAAGCCAAACTCAATTCGCATATTTAATCTAACTAAAGGGCAGCGGTTTTGAATAATATATGAGCTATGTCCCTATAATGGCGAGGGGACAAAACAATCAATTTTATTTATGAAAGAAGGATGAAAATGAGTCAGATTTATCCTTGTCATTATTGAAGATCAAATTAGGAGAAGGAGCGTGAGCTGGCAAGGGTAATTATGGAGTGAAAAGAGGAAGTAGGAAGACATTTTTGGGGGGAGTAAAGTAGTGTTTAATAAAATGAAGATTTTGTCTCCATTATCGCTATGAACATGAAGGAAATACAGGGGGTTGTGCTCACAGAGGCGAAGCATTGTGAAATTTTTGGGGCTGGAATGAGAGAGACAAATGAACGGAAGAGAGGAAAAAATAGGAGAAAAATCTGCAGGGCACTCGAGGGAGCAGAGAGAGATGAAAAAATGACAGATGGACAAGCACTTTCTTTAAAGCTATTAGAGTGGGCCACAGTCATGCAGTGAGTAAATGTCAGAGAGGAGTTTGATGAAGATAAGCTGAGGGAAGATTTACACAGCTAGTTGAATAGGGAAGGAACCAATGTCCACTTCTCATCACTGAACCCTCTCACTATATATCTTGGCTTTCTGTATCTATATCGGACTCACCCAAATTACGTATCTTGCAATCTTGCCTCGATCTACCCGACTGGCTACATGCAAGGAGACCATAGGGACTAGTGAGATAAAAATAGATCCAGACATAAAATGTTATGCTAATGGTTCCTGGTGTACCACAGTAAAACAGGTTTGTACTGTCAGCGTAGCAGCAGGGAAAGGAATGAGTACCCAAGTACTTGGAAGTGACAGCAATGATCAATCAAGTGAAATACACTAATTGTGGGACTTTGTCAATTAGAAACATGCAATTTTTAATTCCTACACCAAGGGTGCAATTGTAGCACTCTGACTTCTTGCATTTAATTTAATATTATAGTCTTGTCCTAATTAGTGTAAATATATCAATTGTATTATTAATTAGTGCACCTATATCAAAAGATGACTAGTATATTTCAAGTAGTCTGTGAGTTATAGGCAAATGTAAAAATGTAAAAATCCCTCCTACTTTGATTGGTTAAAACTGGAACCAACTATGCCATTCAAAAGCAAAACTCAGTAACAAAATAAAATACATATAAAGTTACAGTAAAAGCAGTTTCCAAAGGTATCAGGTATTATTTGCATTTGATATAAACATAACCCATCCTAAATCTCAGAGCTGAACCGCTATTGATGATATATAACTTGTCTCTTTGCATGCGCCTGGTGACACTCATTATATAATGCATTCCTCATACCAGCTTGTCTCAAAATAAATAGCCTTCGGAAAGCATCTCATATTCTTTGCATCTCTTGCAATACATTCACGGCAGACAAAAGCTAGTGCCTGTGCCTGTAAAGTTTAAGTGGCACATCCGAAGCAACAAATACATAAATAAAACAGTGACCAGCACTGTCTTATGCTGAGAGTTACAGTGGCGAATGCTAGTATTAAACCAAATGTATAAACAACTATTATCTATTCTCTGACAGGCAGGTTTGGCTGAACTATGCACAGATTTAGAGAAAATTCAGTGCGAATACTGCTATCAAGTCTAAGAAAATTCAATCAAAAAACTCAGTGTTGGTAGTTTGTAGGGCACAAACAGTTGTACTTAGGGACTTTCAGTCTGGGGCAGCGACAGCACTCAACACTCTCTTTGGAGACACACAAGACGCGTTTTTGCATTCAAAAAACATCTAGATGGAGCTCAACTGATGGAGAGGAGTGCAACAGAATGCAGGGGTCTTTAAAAGCTGAACTATTTTTAACTTGACAGGCAGTCCTAAAAACATGGGGTATGGTGCAAGATGCTACACTGTCAGAAAAATGTGTATAACAGCTTGTCACTGGGGCAGAACCCTGAAAGTGACAACTTTGTAGCTTGTCTACTCCTAAAAGGTGCATATTAAGATGATAGAATACTACTCTAACATACACTGTAAAAAAAAAGCAACTACATTTTTACAGAGTACTAATATGCACCTTTTAGGGGTAGACAAGTTACAAAGTTGGCACTGTTACTACTATGAATCTTTTAGAGGTAAATAAGGTACAAAGATGTCCTTTTGAGGGTACTGTCCCATAAGGTACAAGTACAATTTGTGCATTTTTTTCTGAGAGGAGAGTGTAAACAGTAGAGCAGACATCACCTGCTGTCCCGTCTTAAGTACTCCAGTACCTGAGCAGTCAAACTGACCAAAATTCACAGTGGCAGATGCAGTGAAAGCATCAGTTAGGTGTTCAGAAAATACTAAATAGCATTTGCTAGGTGCAGCCAGTCTAAAACCATAATTTCTGGACCGAACAGTAGTTATTGTATCATGTGAGTTTAGTGTCTGTCTTAGGGTGCATTTAAAGGTCAGGATTCGGGCAGTGGAGAGAGCTGGAAGACTGCTGGCATTTATGAACAAAACAAGGATGTTGGGAGAGCGTTGCCGGGCACGACTAGAAAGTAGAGTGTGCTGATGGGCTGACCCTGCACGTGCCTGGCTCTCCATGTGCTCCCTGGCCTCCTGCTGCAAGCAGGATTGATGAGAGTGGTCTGGCCACCAGACACCGGGCCAGATTACAAACACGGCGCTTTGTCATTGTACACCACAGCTTCTCAGAGCATGGAGGCCCCACATTAATTGGTAGCAGTCCCCCGTTTAGAGAGTCCCCAGCTGTGCGGTTCACTTTCACTTCTCTCGTTCACCGACTCCTAGTACATCTGTGTACAAGTAACAGAGGGAGGCAGTGTAATTGTGTGAGTATAACGTGTATATGTGTGGAAATGCAGTGGGAGCATCTCTGCATGCAACTTTGTGAATTCTGCAATGTTAACAAGATATGATGAAACACATTGTGTATATCTGAATCTCAGAAAAAAGTGACTTAAAGGTGCTGTCAGTGGCAAGTAATTTAAATGCCAAATATAAAATGTTCCTACTAACTGACAGATATCACTAAAATCAATGTTCTCAGAAATAACACCTGTCTTTTTAACAACCCTAGGCTCTTAAATGGATGGTTCAACCAAAAATGAAAGTTCTGTCATCATTTACTCACTCTCATGCCGTTCCAACCCTGTATTACTTTCTTTCTTCTGTGGCACATAAAAGAAGATATTTTTAAAATAGTTTTGGAATGACATGACGGTGAGTAAATGGCGACAGAATTTTCCTTTTTTTGGGTGAACTATCCTTTTATCAGCATGAGGAGTCTGCCTTTTTGGCCAGTCAGAACATTTGGAGCCACTTTCCGTCAATCAGTTTGCATGTTCAAGCTTCCTATCATTAGGGGTTTGAAGCAAGGGTTCTGGCTGAAGAGATCACTCTAATTCTATGTCTGAAAGAAGTTTACCACTTTATCACAAATTTACCATTGTTTTACTACATATTTGTAATGAAATGTGAATCAACACTAAAACATTCTTACTCTAGTAACGTCATGGGTAATTTGCTGAGGCAGTGTTAGTCTAGCAGAAATTAGCAAAACAGTTAACAGCTTGTATCTGAAGGGAGGATTTTGGACTGAGGATAAGACAAAAGTTAACAAAATGGCAAACATTGCAAAGTCTTATAAAAGTTTAAACAAAGCAGGCAAAGTGTTTTGAATATCCTGAAGGCCAGAATCATCATCAAAGTTCAATGAGAATAAGTAGGGCTTGTGACATTTATTTAAAGCAAAAAAACATAAAATAAATAATAATAATAAATAAATAAATAAATAGTTTAGCCACAAGACGCGTTAACACAATTTTAGTGTGGAAAAAAATAAAAAATGCTAACTTTTCCTGTGTAAAGTAATACCCAGTTTTTTCAGCTTTGTTGTGATGACAACGTAATGCCTAAAATGATCATAAAAAGACGAGAACAGCTTGATTTCAGTTCAGTTTAAATAATAGAAGAATTAATGTGCTTTTATTAAAGTGCTTTTATTAAAATTATAAGCTTCGCACTAATACTTTTAAATTCTCAAAAAATTGGCTCCTTTCACTTCCATTGTAAGTGACTCAACATATCCTTGAATTGATTTTTTTTTTTTTTTTTTTTAAGAAAACGGGGTTAGTCAAGGTTTTTTGTGGTAATTAACATTATACGGCAAATGCTGTCAACTGTATTGAATTCAGAATATTCCTAAAGCTATTATGGGGCAGCAGAGAGGGGGCGACAGGGCAAAAAAGGACAGCGATTGGAGTCAGAAGTTTGAGAATGATTGTGCTGCATCATTTAGAGTCAGAGCTAGGCTCAGCACAGACTAGTCAGCTGTGGAAATCATAGATGTGCCAGAGCAGCAAGCGCTCTCTGAGGTTTAGGGACAAAACACACCTTGATGCTCTCTAGCCGCATTGGTTCTCGTGTCGCATTCCTCCCTCACGAGCGCTCGCTTTGAGCGCCATCCAGGGAGCCTGGAGAAAGAAAATCGCCTTTAAGCGAGAGTTCTCAGCAGGAACCCGTCTGTGTGCGCGAATGTATGTGGACTCTAGAGAGGCCCGGCACATTTTTTATGCTAAATGTGACTCTTGAATCACAGCGAATGGCTGCTAATGAAGCACACGGGGTGCCTGGGCTACAGTAGGGCGAGCCTGCTGTTTATTAGTGGAGTTGCAACTTCTCTCTGGCTACATTTATATTAATTAGTTTTTGCTTTGCAAAGAGATGGTACAGATGAGTATATGGACTTATAACTAGGCTAGATCCATGTGTTCATACGGATGCTTGCTCTGAGGCAGATTAGGATGAGGTCAAGAAAAAGAAAGGTTGAAATGAAACAGAAATATATACTGATTATCAACAACAGGAAAGAACTAGGATGGATACAGAAGCGTTATGCAAAACGAGACTAAATGCAAAGACGAGAGCGAGAAAGAGGCGAGGCAGAGCAGGAAAGAGAGGAAGAGAGAGAGAGGTTGACCCAGTTTGCAGACACCATGCTGAGCTCCCAGCCAACCCTGCAATAAATAACCGGCTGCAGGCTGGCAGAGTCTAACAGCTGCTTGGTGACTGTCTGTTCCTCCAATGTCTCCTTTCGTCCCCTACTGCACCTGCCCTCCCCCCTCACCTGCATAGTCATGTGGTGGCCTGTGCGTCGATAGTGATGCTAAACACTTCGTCACCCTGCCTTAGACTGATTAGGACGTAACCAGGAAACAGCAATGTTCATGGGACATGCACAACAACTACACATGAGCCTGACCTACTGAGAGTCTTTCACAGCTTTGAAGACACTGATAAACATTATGAAAGGGATAATATACAGTCATTATTGCAAAATAAACCCAACTGTATTATCAGGGCCCCAACACAATTGGGTTTATTTTTAGATAATGTTAGGCTGACTGCACACTATTTTACATAATACACTGCTACTTAAAAAATATGAAATATGTAAGAATGAGTGCTCAAAGTAGTAGTTGTTATTAATAATGATAAAACATAATCTAAATAATAAAAGCACACAAAGTTATTATTACTATTTATATAAAAACATTCTTTTTAACACTTTTATTCAGCAAGGATGTAATAAAAATAATTAACTGAAATGAGTGGCAGAAAAGAGCTTTACATTGTAACAAAAAATTTGCAGTCACATATTAAAAATAAAGGTGCTTCACGATGCCATAGAAGAACCTTTTTGTCTAAATGGTTCAATAAAGAACCTTTAACATCTGAAGAACCTTTCTGTTTCACAAAAGTTTCTTTGTGGCGAAAGAAGGTTCTTCAGATTATAAAAAGGTAAGAAAGAGATGGTTCTTTGCTTCTAGGCATCACTTGAAGAACCTTTTAAACACCTTTTTTTTTTTTAAGAGTGTATAACAGGCATAAAGAAATCACGCTGATGACATGAAATGCTGTCAAAGTGTGAATCTCTGTCCTTTAACACATGCATTGCCATTAAATAAATATTTATAAAAGCTCAAGGACAGCTCGCTCATATAATCCCATGTCGCATGTTGTCACTAGACTGCATCTACACACATTTTCCCTCCTTTTCAGGCCTCGTTTCTCCTGCTCAGATGAGCAAGATGTGATTGTATTCTCAAAGTCAAAGCCACTATTCACCAGGGACTCACCAAAAGCTTGACAGGATTGTATGTGCTACGTGTGCCTATGCATTCATAAAGTCATGTTCAGTGTGAATACGCGTGCTGGAAAGTCCTCTTGCCCTTGTTGAGGGTCATGCCCCACCACAAACAATCAATCAATGAGCCCTTGAGCTTAGGGGTTACATAGCCCACATTCCCTGTCTCCTTCAGGGAAATAAGGACATATTGTTCCCAGCACAGAAGTACACAAACACAGCAGGCCCAGATGTCCTATACAGCAACCGCATCCAATAACACCCACCAGTGGTCAGTGCTTCTAAAGTGGCTGCGTGCATTGCAGCTCGCTAGGGCTTGATGTTGCAGTACACACTAGTGGTTTAATGTTTTAGTGCTTGCTGAAGGTCTAATGTTTCAGAGTTCATTAGAGCTCTAATATTTTAGTACCTACTAGAGGTCTGATGTTTTATTGCTCAGCAGTTGTCTAATGTTCTGGCGTTTTAGTACTCATCACAGGTCTGGAGTTTTAGTGGTCACTAGTGGTCTAGCGTGTGAGCACTCGCTAATGGTCTGATGTTTTAGCATTCAGCAGAGGTCTAATGCTCAGATCAACTTAAAAACACTGTCCGTTTGTAGTCTTCAGCATCCTGTGAAAGAACTTTTGCATAATAAATTGTAATTGCGTTAATGTTTTGCACAATTTCCGTTATGGCACAATGATTACTACAAGATAAGAGGCGAAAAATTAGAACAAAGGAGAATAAAAACCAAGATGTCATTGAGTATTTTAGATTGCCATTCATCATGAATTACATTGTGGTGGAGGGCTGCACTTTCTGAAATGTCAAGCATGGCAAAAGCAGGTGGGAGCTGACTGTGATTAATCAAAAGCAGCATTCACCATTGACCCTAAAGCACAGAGAATCATAGGCTTTTAGGCTGTTTTCACACTCGGTTTGATTGCTTGATTCGAACTCGAATTCAATTCCACCCCCACAGGTCACTTATTACAATGTATTATTTGGATTCAATCCATGGTACATTTGCATCATCTGTAAGTACAACCGTGTGCACTAATGGTTGCTGTTTACTACTCTGGCTAGGCAATTTCTGTCGATCAAATGTTTATTAGTTTTTCTGTTATTATTTAAATGTATAATAAAGTAGTTTAATTTTATTTATTAATATATAATAAATACATAATATTAATAAATAATTAAATGATAAATAAATTTAAATAATAATAAAAGAAAAATATATATTTTAATCATGGAAGCTTTTTTAATTGTTATTTTTGTTAATGTTTTAATTTACATAATAAGTTAATTAATTGAATAATTAAAAATAAATAATAATTAAATTAAAATAATAATAAAATCATTGCTATAAATAATTAATTTCAAAATAATAATTATTTGTTTTACAATTATTAAATATTATTGTTAATTGTGTTTATTTAGTGAAAAGCATGACTAATTTTTCCATTAAACATTTTCAGTCTACTTGGCAACAATAACTATTTGGCTAAAATAAGCCATTTTAAAAATGATTTCATAAATATCAAGATATATAATGAATTCCATCAAATGGTACATTGCCCAGCTTTATTGTTCACTTTAGTTTTACTATAAAATCATGTACAAAACAGCACTTGAATCCATTGCCCACCCAAAGCAATTTCTGCAGAGACAAACAGCAATTAATATGATCATAAATTATATGTCATCAACAGTGGTTCACTTCCACAAATTATATCTGATTGCTTTCACACCAATTACAAACTATACTGGCGTCCAACACTCTACACCAACAACTGTGTGAAAATGCCCTTGAGAATGAACGAATAAACACAATGCCACACAGTCCCACTGAATGAAGGAAATACATACACTTGTGTGCTGCTTGAGCTTGTGCAATGTAGTATAGTACTCCTAATGAGGAGAGAATGTAATATGGATCCAGATGTGCTCATTATCAACCTCTGTGCATGCCAAATATACAGTGGGTACGGAAAGTATTCAGACCCCCTTAAATTTTTCACTCTTTGTTATATTGCAGCCATTTGCTAAAATCATTTAAGTTAATTTTTTTTCCCTCATTAATGTACACACAGCACCCCATATTGACAGAAAAACACAGAATTGTTGATATTTTTGCAGATTTATTAAAAAAGAAAAACTGAAATATCACGTGGTCCTAAGTATTCAGACCCTTTGCTCAGTATTTAGTAGAAGCACCCTTTTGATCTAATACAGCCACGAGTCTTTTTGGGAAAGATGCAACAAGTTTTTCACACCTGGATTTGGGGATCCTCTGCCATTCCTTCTTGCAGATCCTCTCCAGTTCTGTCAGGTTGGATGGTAAACGTTGGTGGACAGCCATTTTTAGGTCTCTCCAGAGATGCTCAATTGGGTTTAAGTCAGGGCTCTGGCTGGGCCATTCAAGAACAGTCACGGAGTTGTTGTGAAGCCACTCCTTCGTTATTTTAGCTGTGTGCTTAGGGTCATTGTCTTGTTGGAAGGTAAACCTTCGGCCCAGTCTGAGGTCCTGAGCACTCTGGAGAAGGTTTTCGTCCAGGATATCCCTGTACTTGGCCGCATTCATCTTTCCCTCGATTGCAACCAGTCGTCCTGTCCCTGCAGCTGAAAAACACCCCCACAGCATGATGCTGCCACCACCATGCTTCACTGTTGGGACAGTATTGGACAGGTGATGAGCAGTGCCTGGTTTTCTCCACACATACCGCTTAGAATTAAGGCCAAAAAGTTCTATCTTGGTCTCATCAGACCAGAGAAACTTATTTCTCACCATCTTGGAGTCCTTCATGCGGGCTTTCATGTGTCTTGCACTGAGGAGAGGCTTCCGTCGGGCCACTCTGCCATAAAGCCCCGACTGGTGGAGGGCTGCAGTGATTGTTGACTTTCTACAACTTTCTCCCATCTCCCGACTGCATCTCTGGAGCTCAGCCACAGTGATCTTTGGATTCTTCTTTACCTCTCTCACCAAGGCTCTTCTCCCCGATAGCTCAGTTTGGCCGGACAGCCAGCTCTAGGAAGGGTTCTGGTCATCCCAAACTTCTTCCATTTAAGGATTATGGAAGCCACTGTGCTCTTAGGAACCTTAAGTGCAGCAGAAATTTTTTTGTAACCTTGGCCAGATCTGTGCCTTGCCACAATTCTGTCTCTGAGCTCTTCAGGTAGTTCCTTTGACCTCATGATTCTCATTTGCTCTGACATGCACTGTGAGCTGTGAGGTCTTATATAGACAGGTGTGTGGCTTTCCTAATCAAGTCCAATCAGTATAATCAAACACAGCTGGACTCAAATGAAGGTGTAGAACCATCTCAAGGATGATCAGAAGAAATGGACAGCACCTGAGTTAAATATATGAGTGTCACAGCAAAGGGTCTGAATACTTAGGACCATGTGATATTTCAGTTTTTCTTTTTTAATAAATCTGCAAAAATGTCAACAATTCTGTGTTTTTCTGTCAATATGGGGTGGTGTGTGTACATTAATGAGGAAAAAAAATGAACTTAAATGATTTTAGCAAATGGCTGCAATATAACAAAGAGTGAAAAATTTAAGGGGGTCTGAATACTTTCCGTACCCACTGTATACTCATAGGAGAGCGGAGAGAGGAAATATTGTAAGCAAATGAGGACACTGATAGCATGCATCAAAAGAGTTCTTCCCATGAACAGTCTGTTCCAGAAGTGCATCTTGTGAATAGTTTGTTCGGACTAGATGTGAATCTATGTCTTTGGCGTGTGTTTGTGTTTCGGCTCGAAACATGACTCTTCTCTCAAAGGGCATGCTGGCTGATCCTGTCTGGCTATGTTCCACCGGCAACATCATCAACATACTTTTATCTCCTAGCAACTCGTCTTGATGGATGACTCTCCAAATTTTGCTCTCCAAATTAAATCCTTTGAAATCTCTTTGTTGACTGCTTTATTATTTTGGCTCTCTGGCTCTCTAGCAGTATTACAGGAATAGTTCACCCAAAACTGAAAAATCTGTCATTTACTCACCCTCATGTTGTTAAAACCTGCCTTTCCTTTTTTCTCTGAGCACAAAAAGAAGATATTTTGAAATGCTTTGGAGGTTTTTTTTGCCATACAATGAAAATCAATGGTGTCCAATGTTTTTTAGACCCCACTGACTTTTACTGTGAACAAAAACAGTTCAAAAACATTCAAAAGGTCTTCTTTTGTGTTCCACAGAAGAAAGTAAGTCATATAGGTTTGAATCAACATTTATTTCTGAACTATCCCTTTAGCACAGAGATAATAAATAAATACAGAAAAAATTAGAGCTGACAAACATAGAGTCATGTAGATTATTTGCAGTCTGCATCCTCATATGCTCAATAACTCATTGATGTATATGCTAGCCAGTATATGCACACCTGAGATAGTGAGATAGTGGGTAGAAAGAACCATATGTGTTGTGACACCCTGTCGCCTCTGCCTGCCTGAAAGCAGGAGATAAGTGCAGAAAAATTATGGCGGGAGCTGGCGGAGAGGTTGGCGGAATGGAGCGAGAGAAAGTGAGAGAGACAAAAGTGGCTAAAGCCATGAAGACATAGACAGATCAACAGATAGAGTGTAGCGTGCCACCTGTGTAATGCTTGGCAGCTGAGAGCTGTATTGTGCTTCTCTCTTTATTTGTTTCCTGAGTTATCTGGAGAGCGGATTTTGGAGGTTCAATCTTGCTGATAATAAACGGAGGTAATGAGTACTCCAGCAGCAGACAGCTGCAGAGCCAGCAGTAGAGCACATGGGAGCAGCCTCCTTAATACTGTCAGACACACACTGAGAATAGTAGCATGCGTAGTCTACTTTCAGTCACTGGTGTTCAACTGACTACTGCACTGTTGTCCATGATTTTACACTCATTAGCTGTGTTCTGAAACCTAGGGAGCTGCTTAGTGGCCCTGTGTGTATAGGCAGTACCCTTAACATCACTGAAACTCATAAACAAATAGAATGAATAGAATGAATAGAGTTTAATATTGAATGGTGAATTCCAAAATGGCACATTCTAGATAAAGAAAAAACACGAAAAGTCATTTTCATATGTATTTGAGATTCTGGAACATACAGTGTCCTCCAAAAGTTTTGAAACATTTAAATAAACATACATAACTGTTCAAAATTTTGGGGTGAGTTTTAAAGAAATTGATTTTTAGCAAGGATGCATTAAACTTATCAAAAGTGAGAGTAAAGACATTTATAATGCTTCAAAAGATTTCAGTTTCAAATAAGTGCTGTTCTTTTGAACTCTCTGTTCATCAAAGAATCTTTAAAAAAAAATATCACAATTTCTACAAAGCATTGATAATAAAAACAAGTTTGTTTTTTTTTTTTTCCCAGATATTGTCCAAAACCTCACTTTGTGTTTCCAATCCTTTAAAGGGCAGTGTATATTGAACTGGTCTCATAATGGAAGAAGCAGTAGATATAAAGATACATTAAATTTAAAGGGTTGACTCGTGAAAACATGATGGATCTTGAATACTATGTTGTGTCCGACACGAGTCATTGACTCTGGGTGCATCACTTGCTCATATTCACACTAATGTTACTTTACCTCCATAATCCTGAAAGCAGCGGCCTTGTGCTGAGTGTAGACTGGTCTTCAGGCTACAGACTAATTGTAGGCGGTATTAGGTCTGTACAGGCTTTCTAAAGGGAGCAGGCATTAGCGAGGCTAAGAATCTCCCATCGCTTTAATGCTGGACCCAGTCCAGCCCTCCTACCCCTCTGACCGGAGGTTTTGCTCCACTTCCACTTCTATATTTAGAGGCTGCTTAAACAGCAAGACTGTGTAGCCTGGCCTCAGTGAAACAGGCTAATATGTACAGCAAAAGCCCAGAGTATGTTGTAATGATGTAAGCCAGACAACCTCTGCAGAGATTGTGTGTGCTACCGTGCAAGGTTTTGACGGCGTTGTCAGATGCATGGAGACGGCACAGCTGGACTTGCATCACACGTCCCGGCTAAGTGAGATAAATGGCACGGTATTCACTTCTAACTTGGAGCGCCGCTAAAAGGCCTCCCACATGCCATACACTATGTAATGATCATAAACTCTCGCCCCCACACAAGTACGCTCACTCAGCGCACTCACCGGTGTGTGAAGGCTCTTGGAGTGTAAAGTTCTTTTAAGGGAGCCCTTGGGAGACAGGTTCATCCAGAGAAGAGATAGCTTTTCCCATCATCCCCAGCCTCTAATGGACTTGTTGTGTGATGGGGCAAGAGGGGCCCTTGGAAGTTTCCTAGAAGCATCTTTTCCAGGAGCTGAGGAATTCAAAGGCACCCCAGGCTGTACTGGTCTTTCTGTGAAAAGGTTAATGCTGTTGATAGGAAAAAGAAGGAGAAGACAGATCATTGGATGGGGAATAGGAATGCTATGAGGACTGAACAGGTACAAGACCAAGCTATGGCAAGATAAGGTTATGTCGACTTAAATTCAACCCAGGCTTGGAAAAACTTACCTGTTGGCAACATTTCTGCAAAATGATATTATGCGACATGTTTAAAGTGAAATTTCCAGTGAGTGGCACTAAAACCACATCCAGTTTTATCCGAAAAAAATGAACCTGAATCTGGCAATTTTGGTTGTTGCATGTATCGCAATACTTTCGGAATGAACTGTGAGTGGTGCATAGAAGGTTACTGATTTATCACATTTGAAAACAACGTTCCACCAATCAAAAGCAAACATGAGATTAAAATGCATTTTCTGAAGCAAACATGCCATTTTAACTTGCTTTTGCAAGAGTTTGAGCTGATTTGTCATGATTCATGTTTCTTTGGACTCTGGCATTGCAAGTGCAGTGCTGTATCAGGTGTGCCACCGAGCAAGTTTACTACACCAGAAAAGCCATACATATGGGCTTGTTATGTGATGCAAACATCATCATGTGTTAGTTTACAAGTCATAAACTATGGTTAAACAGTTTTGAGGTCATAATATTGTATTGTGCAACAAACTTTGCATCCTCACCTTTATTAACTGACAATCAAAACTTGTATGAAAAAGAATAAAAATCATAGATGTCTCATAGTGCCAATAGCGTTCATTTCAACTGGAAACTGCAGTGAATTTTATTTATGTTTATGGAGCATTGCAAAAATGTAGGTAGAGGCATGTTTTTCCAATAAGCCTGTGTTGCTTTAATTGTACTTAAAAGACACTGAAAAGACGAGCAGGATATTCAGAGCGAGATAACCTATCTGGTTTTCCATTAGATACAGTGGTTAGAGTGGGAAAACTGGAGAATGGGAGCAACAGGGAGAGGCAGACACATTGACAGAGACCTGGATTGAAAAAGAAGAGTATCGGAGAGGCAATCACAGAGGGACAGTGAGCGTTTGAATTGTCTATTTGAAATTTCATTTGTTGGAAATGAGATGATGGAGCAAAAATAGTCAGAGAAAAAGAAAGACACTTACAGATGGAGAATGATGCAGCAGTTTAGGTTCTTGGCTCATAAAAGACTGAATTTCTGTCTTCTTCAGGCATACAGCTGCCAGGCTATTTAGCATTTAGCATTAGCATCTAAATCAGCCCAGTAGCACTATGCAAACTCGCCACATATGGCTGCCGACACCCCTTGAACCAGTTGCTTAGCCGCATAGCGCACCCCTATAATTAAGGGATAATAAGTTTGCCTAAAAAGTCACGCAGCAGCATTCCTTCAAGGAAGCGCAGTGTCTAAATGTAAATGTGCAAATTTTAAACATGGTTAAATATATTTATGTATTCATCTCAGGTCACCAAAGACACACACATATATACACACACACACACACACACACACACACACACACACACACGCAGAGGTGCTGAGCAAAAGGGCTTCTGAGTGCAGTATTTTTGCAGCTTTAAGCAATTCCCAGTCCTCTGTCATGCTTAAATACTTTTTCCATGTACCTACTCCCTCATCCTCCAGGCACTTCTAGGAGAAGGACAACATAAAATGACAGAACATTCACATCCGGTGTGCTATTTTAGACCCCTAATCCAAAGCGTTAGTATGGTGTAATACACCGCTCTCTGCCCAAAGTGCCCGTGTATGTGTAAAAGTAATGACATTTGGCCTATAGGTGAACTTTAATATCTTATTTAGTTTCTCATTTACTCATACATTTATAATAATAATAATAATAATAATAGTTCATATAAATTTAACATACTGTACACTACCATTCAAACATTTGTTGTCTGTAAGGTTTTTGAATGTTTTTGAAACATTTCACCAAAGCTGGATTTATTTGCACAAAAATACAGTAAAAATTGTAAAATTATGTAAAATTATTTTAGAATATTATTGTCACATGATCCTTCAGAAATTACTCTAATATACATTTCATATTATCCATGTTTAAAACAGTTGTACTGCCTATTATTATGGTGAAAATGATACGTTTTTGTTCATGATTTTTTGATGAATAGAAAGTTCAAAAAATTATAAAGAACTTTACTGTCACTTTTTATCAAAAATTAATGCATCATTGATGAATATAATTTAATTTATTAAAAAATAACTTACTGATTTCAAACTTTTGAACAGTAGTGTATATATATATAGTGTAAATATGTATAATTATTAGATTTTATTAATAACAGAAAGCAAGGGAAAACTCTACAATTGTTTGCATGGCAATAAAGAGAAAAAAAGAGAAAATATATGTCTTTGTGTATACATTTATCTTCAAAGACACACACATACGCACTGCAAAAAAAGAACTGCGTTTCTCTGTTGTCGTGCCTGTACCTGCACTGCGAGCTACTGTGTAGATCATCACTGCCGCTTCACTACCTCCAGTCTTGTCTCTACAGATGTTACTATGGAAATTTCCAGTAGGCTCACAGTGGGGTTCATCTCTTCAGGGAATACGTCTGTTAGATGTCAAGGTCAGCGTGCTAAGCACAGGTCATTGACCAACTGTTGCGTGGCATTCTGAGCAGGCATTGTCAGTGGTGGTATTTCTTCCACCTCGTTTGCTTGATGCAGTCATACAGGGGCACACAGCATTGCACGAAAGGTTAAGAGAGTGTCCTCATGTTGCACCGGTATCCCTAAAAATCCCAGCACTTAACTGTCAATGACATATAAAAATGTCCAAGATTATGCAAAGGAAAAATCTAACTGAAAAAAAATGTGAGTCAAGCTCTTAGAAATGTAATGATTGTACTCATCAGCTTTTATAAAATTTTCATAAATTTCAACTAAAGAAAAAATAAACATGATAAAACCATCAAATAAGAAGTAAGTTTTTCCTGACACCAGAAATATTTTAGCAACAAAAAGTTTCTGAGTGTTTGAAGGACAAGCCTTAGGTCAATTCTCAAGTCAATAGTCTACAGGTCTAAATCGAGTCATTTTTTCCCCCTCAACTTAAGTGCTCCAAAAGTCCATCTCTGCCTTACACCTTGAATGTATTTTTGAGTTAACACAGTTTTCAAAAAATTTCAAAACTCTTTTGTTATATACCAACCTGACATGTTCCACAAAAATATCAAAATGCATTTTAATTTAGATACTGGCATGTTCATCATTGTGCAAATTACACAATATTATTTTAAAGGATTATACACTACTTTTCGAACGTTTGGGGCCAGTGTGATTTTTAATACTTTTATTCAGCAAGGACACATTAAACTGATCAAAAGTGACAGTAAAGACATTTATAATGTTACAAAAGATTTCTATTTCAAATAAAGCTGTTCTTTTGAACTTTCTATTCATCAAAAAGTCCAGACAAAGTATATTTATATATTATGGTTTTCATGAAAATATTAAGAAGCACAACTGTTTTCAACACTGATGATAATAAGAAATATTTCTTGAGCACTAAATCAGCATATTAGAATGATTTCTGAAGGACCATGTGACACTGAAGACTGGAGTAATGACTACTGACAATTCAGTTTTACATTCACATGAATAAATACAATTTTAAAATATATTAAAATAGAAAACAGTTATTTTAAATTGTAATAATATTTCACAATATTGCTGTTTTTACTATGTTTATGATTCAAATGTAAAATGAAATTCAATGTAAAATGATTTGGGGTGCAAAGAGCCAAAGTTACTTTTGGCCTCTCAACACAGTTATTAAATTAAAAGACATATTTAACAAACTTCTCGGTCCATTAGCATATATTTTGTGACAGCTACTATAATATAACTTTTATAATTACTGAAACATTTGAAAACCTTCTTAAAACCTATATATACTTAATTACATTTTATCACATGCAAACACATACTGATCTTTCTGATACTTCAAAAAATAAAACACTCAAACTTTTCTGAGGGCTTTTTTTGGCTTCAATGACTGTGCAGGATCTTTCTATACTTTCTGCAAGTCTGTTTGTTTTCTGCCTGTCTGTAAACATCTCTGATAGGGCCGAGAGCAAGGTACTGCCTATCTCATCAAAGCCTATGCTATTTAAATCAGCCCTGCTCTCAAGTACCCGACTCATTCCGCCCGAGTTGTGCTTTTCTTCGCTGTCATTTCGCTCTGCTCCCTCTCGTTCTCTCCTGTCTCCTCTATCTGGCATATGACTCACAGGCAGTTGGCGCGAAGCGTGTTAGTCTTTATTGCCCTCCCATCGGCTCCCAGTGCACTCTGAGTTCTGTTCTCTTTATTGGTGGGTGGTAAGTGTACCATGTGTGCTTTCACAGTGCCGATAGATGATTTTCAGCCCAATCCCGCTATCCGCTCCATATACAGACACACACAGAAGTCAAAAACACTCTTTGCCTTCTTGTCAGGTGCACTGTTTGATCCTCCTCATACAGCCAGCCATACACACTCCACTTATTTCATTCATTCTATTCCTCCCAGTCGCACCTCTCAAACCGTCTGACTGCGGTGTTCCCCAGGGCTCTCTCTCCGCCATAGACATATGTTGTTTTGAACTTTCAAAACAACATATACATATACATATCTCCGCCATAGACATATGCATATACATATACATACAACATATACATATACATATCTCCGCCATAGACATATGCATAGACATATACATATACATATCTCCGCCATAGACATATCTCCGCCATAGCTGAATTTTCAGCAGCCATAGACCTTAGCCAGGGTAGCATTACTGTATTGTAATGTTCTTTAACAACATACCGATTGTTCAGCAGACAAAATCTTTCGGATAAAATTCAGTAAACAAACGGCAACCTGACTAAGGTCTATTACACCAGTCTTCAGCATCACATGATCCTTCAAAAATCTTTCTATGATCAAACATTTCTGTTATCACTGTTGAAAACAGTATTTTGCTGAATAGAAAGTTCAAAACAACAATATTCTTTGATGAATAGATCAAAAATACAGCATTTATTTGAAACAGAACAGAAACAGATTATAAATGTTTTTACTGTCACTTTTGATCAATTTAATACATTCTGTCTAAACAATGATTAAACACACACACATGATTTCCTTAAATCTTAACAATTACAAACTTTTGACAGGTAGCGTTCATCCCCGTTTCTCACATTCAGTCACACAACATGGTTTTCTTCTCTACAGCCACTTTATTTGTCTGCTTTACTCAGTGATTGTATTTGCCTGTTTATTTAACGTGGTCAACTCGCGCTCCCCAGTCCTCATTATGTTTGCTGTAGGCCGCGTGTCTGCGCTTATCAAGCTTGAGAGCTCATTAGATAAATTTGGCCTTTTTCACGGATGCTGCTCTCACTGTCCGAGAACTGTAGATAAACAGTGGGCCACGGCAGATCACGGCACGCATTGTTGTTTATAACAAAGGTCACTTGAATCAACACAAATGCCACTGCAAAGACTCTCATAGTGCCCTCCAGTGCCAAAGGTTGCAGCTACAAAAGATTTTACCAGATACACATAATACCCATCATGCCCTCTGCTCCTTCTGAGTTATTACTTTATCACTCTGTAAAAAAAAAAAAAAAAAAAAAAACTGGGAGATCTGAGTCTAGGTAATGCTTTGAATCTACTGTAAAACACGTTAGACCAACAATATTCTTTAAATGTTGTTCCAATTAGTCTAACAAAGTTGTCTGAACTAACAACTGTATATTGCTGATTTGTTAATGGTAAAATTGCATTGCAGCATAAATTAATTTAGCAGGTTGCTCTTTTAGGATTATTGTCGTGCTGTTTACTGACTTTATTTGTGCTGCTGCTGGTGTTGTTTTTGTCATCACTGTTAATTATTAGCAGTTGTTCCAAACCTCTATGACTTTCTTTCTTCTATGTAGAACAAAAGAACAAATTTTAAGAAATGTCTGTTTGTTCTTTTTTAATTAATTTATTTTTTTTTTCATTTATACAATGAAAGCCAATGGAGTCCAATTCTGGTCCAATGTTGTTTAAACCCCAACTATCATCTTTTTTTCTGTATTTATTTTGATGCTTTGGCTTTCTCACAGTACAAACAGAAAACAAAGAACTACTGTGAAAAAAAAGAAAAAAAAAAAAGAAAAAAAAAACTTGAACAGTTGAGGGACTAATGCATACAAAGAGAAATCATCATTGGACAGGTGCAAACTTGTAAATGATTCAATAATGTAAATAAAATAATAATAGTATTTCCATTAGTATCAGTAGCACTACCATTATAAGTTATAAAAATAAAAATGGTAATAGTAATAGTAATAGATAGATACAATACCAAATAAAACAGAAATTTTATGCACAGAGTTAATTATACAACTATCTTTTGTTTTCATTTTTTGGGCGAACCATCCCTTAAATAACTCACCATGATCTGTTGAGATCTATGTGCATTAATACAATGAATATGTCAATATTATAAATACAGTTATGATAGACAAAAATTTGTCTATTGTAACTGAAAATTTGCTGAAGGAGAATTTATTGGCTTGACATTTTAAAATTAGAGAGAAATTCATATAGCCTAAACAGTGATCCTCCAGACAACTATTAAAAAATAAAATAATAAAAAATATTAATGTATCGTGTTGCTTTAAGATTTATGTTTCTATCAACAATTTATTAATTTATTTGTGTATTTATCTATCTATTTATTTATTTTCTCAGTAAGAAAGGCTGTATTAAAACAAAACAGATTTCATGTGTAATATAAATGTAATCTGCCAAATATATCCTTGCATGGCCTGTTACTTAAATGAACATTCCTTTGAGCTCTAAATGGTGATGATTTAAGAATGTTTTCTATTTTTAAGCATGCATTGCTTCGACTCTGTGCAAAGAAACTAGGGTTTAAGGTCAGTTAGCATATAGTGTATTTACTCTGGATACAATAATAAAATTGCAATCACTTGCTGTAAATGGATAAAATCTATTATTGAGGTCTCACTCCTCTGATCTCCAATTCCATCCTGAGCCAACGCACCCTGTTGTGGCAGTCAGTCGCAAAGAAATTTAATCACAAGAATCAGTAGCAGTTGGATTACTTCCTAGCATGGTAACAGTATCACGCCATTATGATGAGTTTTCCAAAAGGTCCATAATGTGTAAAATGTGGAGCATTGATATTGCTTGGGTGTCATTATGGATTGCACTATATATACATACTGTAGATGCAGACCATTGTAGACCCTAATATTTCATAATATTATCTAATGAGAGTGGTAAATGATAAATAGAAGCTATTATAGTGAGTTATGGCTATAGAACATACTTTCATCCAGCAGTAAATATGGCCTCTTGAATATGAGCTTTTTGTATGTGCCTATGAACGCTGTATAAACTCCAAAGGCACAATATACCAATCTTTTTTTTCTTAAGCAAAGTTCATTCTCAGCAAATCACTTTTTGCCCCTGAAAGGAAAATATGTTACCACTGAATCTTGGGTAACAGAGCAATGTAGCCAGTTAATCAATTTAAAGTCATGCAACTATAACACTGCATGAACGCATATTATGTAATATAGTGCACATCGTATTAGATATATTACCAGAACTTCAATATCACATCCCTAACATTAATTATAAGACAAACTACTTCCAAATGATACTACAGTTCAGAGTAATTAAAAATTACTTTCTAATTTCTCTAATGAGAAGAGCTGATTGAATTCTGATTTGTCATTATTAAAATACAAGGCAGCACAGACATTTCTGTCAGATTCGACTTCTCTGTGTGGAAAAAATCTAATGACTTTGCGGGGAGAAAAATATATTCATAAAATGAGCCACTGAATCACTGAACATTAATAAGGCAAATTAAATTATTTTGTGCTGCGCCAGACGAGCAACAGATTGGAGGACTCGGTAACATCTTGGTTCTAAAAAACATGGTGAACTTAAACTCAAAGGGGTCTTAAAGGATGTCTTAAATCTCTGTAATGTTGCAGAAAGATTAGCACCCTGGTAGTTTTAGGTGAAAAATACAACCACAGTAATTATGACTCATTTGAAAACCCATTCCACTTTCCCTTTCTGTTCTGACAGTGCTGAATAATTGATCGCTTTTCTCACTGAAGTGGTGCCATTGAACAGGTACACTGAGGGAAACAGGTCATTGCTACATTCAGAAGAAATAAACGTAAACTCTGCCTCTGACTTTCATGTGCAGTGCAAATGGGAAAGTCATTCACCTTAATTCTGATTTCAATAAATGATGAAATGTTTGAGATTTCTAGTTTAGAATTTTGGCTGTTTTTTTCCACTTCCATCTGTGCCTGATGAATCTTTCATCTCTGGCTACAAAAGACTGCCACTTGTATTGCTAACACTGAGCCTGTGAGACGTGGATTCTTCTTTTCAAAACAGACCGCAGTCTGAATCTCAAAGTTGTGACAAACCTCCCAAGGTAAGGTCAGGCGAATAAGAATAAGAATATAGCAAGACATTCTTTTGTTTGCAAAGGAAGAAACGTTTTAAAACAGATTTCATATTCTTCATCTATACAGCACATTTTTATCATAATTATTATTCCTATTTGTATAATTTTTTATCATATTGTTACTGGCACCCTCTTTTTTGATCACAAACTAAAGAAATTACATGCAGTCCAAGTCACAAGACTGACTCTATTCTAGTTCAGAACTCTTAAAGGGAATTTCTCGAAGTTGGTTACAGTTCCTACACTTATAAATAAAGATTCTTTATTGCTATGGCTCTATGAAGATTTTTTTAAATTTGCACAAGGGCTTTAAATAGCTCCTTCATAATGCATTACAGTTGTTTTGAATCTTTTGTAAAGAAAGAAAGAAAGAAAGAAAGAAAGAAAGAAAGAGAACCTTTCATCATCTTAAATTGAATAAATATAAAGAAAGATTTTAAACACATCAGTTGAGTAAAAGAATTAATGACTCAGCCACTTTTTGTTCTTGAATGAATCAGAGTTTTGAATGACAGTTGAATTATGAGCAGAAAAAGTAATTTAATCATTTAGTCACTTATTTCGTTTATGACTGAATCAGTATTTTTGGAATGAACTGGTTGAGTGAATGATTCAGTGACTCGTGTGTGTGTGTAGACTCATAGCGTGATGTTATACCACCTATTCCTATGTAGCAAGATCTAAAACAACAGAAATACAAAGACAAACATAATCCAACCTTAACACAATACCTATAAACTACAGATAAAGCCTCACAGTGATAAAAAGTCAACAGTTCCATATTGTTACTGGTCTGTACCATGAAATGGAAAAAGCTCAACTATTAGCATTCTAATAGTTCCAGATTAACAAGCAAAACACTCCCAAATTCTTTGTTGCCTCCAGGCCAGCAGCTCTGATTTTGAAATTAGACTTGGCGTCATGGTGGGTGACTCTGTGAGTAGAGAAGTGTGTGTGATTAAGGCAGCATGAAACAGCTCCTGCCATTGCTAAGCAGACAGAAGACCTCCAGCTAGCCAGCAGTGGCTCTCCTTCAAGATTGCCCTCTCACATACTGAGACATCAACCATTTAGTCTGCAACATTTTATAAACAGCCTAGCAGGATTTTGTCAAGTGATTCTCACAATCACCTCTCCCTCTTTTTCTCTCTTTCTCCTCTCCTCCACGTTGCCTTGTGCAGCTGTCAGATTTTATTTTATTTTATTTTATTTTATTTTATTTTATTTATATATATATTTTTTTTTAACATGGCACTCCACCAAGTTGGGATCTTTCGTCTTTCTGAATGCGTCATTAAAAAAATAAAATAAAACATACAAACATTAAATTTGTCTCTTTACAAACTTTTCTACTGTGAATCAGTGCATGTCTTGTTTTCTAGCAACGTCATTTAGCTTTTGCGCATGTGAAAGTGATTCCAGCCTAAATGCATTTGAGCTACATAAATGAGTAAATGTACCTTTTCATGGTACATGCCACTTAAAATGTACCTTCCTTCGCAGTGTAAAGACATATCTAGTTCGAACCAAAATTTCATTGGTTGCAGCAAGCTACATTGTATGCAATAAACAGCATGCTAGTTTTCATTCTGAACACTACCTCAGTTTTATCTGTCCCGCTGTTTAACTTTCTGAATATTGTAGTTTGGTTCAGGTAGAGTGGAACCCCTCCTCTCCGTCTCTGTTTCTCTATCTCTGCTTTCTTTCTTTCTCCAGTAAGTATTCAGATCACACTTGCCTGTCTAATTAGAGCAAAGCAATGAGAAAGAAAACGGGAGGCCTCTCTCCCTTATCACCATTCCTATTCTCGGTCCTCTCCTCCTCTTTTCTTTCTCTCTCTCCCACTCATTTCATTCTATCAGCTGTATCACAAGCTGATTTTGCTAATTGATTCGTTAAGAGCCCTTTAATTTCACATGAATTTCTGCATTCATTGTTCTGTGAATGTCTATATATGAATATATGTTCATACTGAGAAAAACATCAGCTCATGATGTCACTTCCTCATCAAGGACACATAAAATAAGAGATGCACTTGAGTTCAAGTGGAATATTTATGGAGAGGTGTGGATACAATAGTTTTCTCTGCTATTTTAATAATTTACACTCTTGACTCATGTTTTTCTGCATAATGATTAAGAAACTATTTATACCTACGCACATTTTAGTCCATGTAGGAAAGAAAAAACACAAGTCAGATGTTTCTCCTAGACTGCAATGAAATTAAATGCAAGCACATGAGGAAAATGAAAATTGTCATTTACTCACCTTCTTGTTATGTCCCAGCATGACTTTTTTTTCTGTTGTTCTAATACCCAAGCTGCTATTTTAAATAAAATGAAAGTAAATGGTGACTACAGCTGTCAATCAAGGTTTTCAGTGAATAATGATTAAAATTTCAGACAGTTCATCATCCATAGCTAACATATGACTTAATAAGACTTGCTGTGCAAGTCATAAAAACTGCAGTTAGGATACTTTCCTACACGCTCTCAACAACAGCTCTCTTGCTATCTTCTAGTTTATTATCCATCTCTCTCTCTCTCTCGCACGCGCTATTGTGCAGGCTGATCAATAATTGAGCAACGTTTCATCAAATCCAGGTCTGTTTTTCATAGGGCTTGTCTGTTTGAGTACACGCTGAGAAACGCGAGGAGCGCGAGCTTGTGGACAGAGTCTCCCGGAAGTCTCTTTGATCTACCACATACTGCTACAGGGGATTCTACAGCAGAGCTCACCGCACACTCTCCATCACACAACCCCAACATACAGCATGTTACGCTCTCTGACAGTTCCACACCCACCGATCGACATTGAACACTCACCCGACCCCATACTACACATCCCTCAGGGTCTGGATCATCATACAACATACTCCATTCAAAAGAATTCCTTACACCCCATTCAGGACACGTTCCCAAAAGGGTCTCCATATGCCGCTGATCTGCAGCGCACACACTTTCTCCCGCCCTTTCTTTAAAATCTCCGTAAGCAGGCTCCCTGGCCCGCTCAGCTCATTCATAATGAAATCTGGTGTATGACGAGGCTGGATGAAAGCCACGGTCAGGGCCGTGCACACGCTGCGGTCAGGGCTCCCGGCTGTTCCTCCTCTTCGTCTCCGTCTCGTGAAGAGCAAAAGATGTGACTCGCTGTGATCAGTCAGGCTTAATATGAAAAATTCAATCAGCCCTTCGCAGGATGCTCGACTTGGCCGTGCCACCGACTGACAGCCATGCATGCAGAGAAACGAGAGAGTATGGAGGAACAAAGAAAGAGCGACATTAATGAATCCATTATTACTCTTTCAAACACATCCAAGGCTTTGCATTTGGCAGACACGTTAATATAGCAACAAATGAGTCAGGAATCCAACCTACAACATGTAGAGCTACATGAATGCTTTTGTTCGGAGATATGAAATATTCATGAACCGATGCAACATTTGAAGCTTGTTTGTGCATGTCAACATGCGTTAGCACTTAAACAAAATACAGCAAGTTGCTTTTGCAGGTTGAGCTCATCATGTGTCGTAAAATGTGGATAAATGATTCAGGTTGTTGATATCAGAAACTGACCTCCTTAGGCGAGCAGGAGCGAGTAAACACTCATATTTTATTGCGCAAGTTCCTCCATCTCTGAAATCGGTAAAATCAATTTGGTTGCCGTATCAGTTCTTGATCTTTTCTCTCCCTTGCTGCTCACATCCCCTTCCCATCCTCCCTTTCTTTCTCCTGGCCCTCTCCCTCTCACATTAATTGATGTTGTCTCACTTCATTTGAGCCATTTTGTGCTGCTGGAGAATTTCGAACTCATTTTCTCGGCTTGTTGCATAGCTGTTCATTTCAACCTCCACTGTCACCCATAAAAAGCAATTCAATTCTAAAGCACGAATCAGATTTCTCCCCAATACTCTGAAACATTTTGCTCAGGCTAATAACCTTGGCAAAAAAAACAGAGGTCATTAACACCACCTACTATTACGTGCGCCGCTAATGCAAACCGCTAATTACAGGGCTACTTCTGGCCACAACTTTAAACTTAATTGCAGTTTCTCATCCAAACCATCAACCCTGACTACTGTGGAATTATATATCTGGTTGATGAGGTCTCATTCATTGCGATTACCACTGCGATTTACGTCTGGGGAGCGCTTTGTTGCATAAATATGTGGAAGGCACTCAGTCAAAGGTCTGTTATTTAGAAGCTTTTGTTTGAAATAACAGTTTCGGGCAAATTGGACACTAAATGAAATGAAATGATCAAAAATGATGTATTTTCTGACTGTTGATTTTATCGTGCAGCATTCTGGGTCTCTGCCATGTTTCCACTTTGTAATTCAACTTTAGGAAGCGCATAATGGTAAGGTAATAGATGCATTTGAATTTCATGCAGAGCACATCAAAGGATTCTTTACACTGAGACCGTTCTGGGGCGAATTAGGATCCAGTGACTCCATGCCAGGAAGATGGTTATTGATAAATAGATTTTTAACAACAGATGGGTCTCACAGTGAAATTATCATTGGAGTGAAGGGAAGGAGGAGAGCGAAACAATGGAGGATCCCATATGCCATGAGATTGATAGTGTTTTAAAACATACCCAGGCTATTTTTTCAAACCCAGTTCATTGTCTTATTCTTAGCATTGTCTTTGGGTTTTCATTCTGTGAGGAGCATTCATCTGCCCACAGAGATTAAACAGTGGATTGGTATTTCCAGGACCAGTATTGTGCTCCATTCAAAATTGAATTGAGAATGTTTCTGTTTGAATGTACAGAATTGGAATATAATTGAAATATCAGACATGACTGTAATTTAAACTTAATTTAATTTTAGCTTGACAAGACAGCACAGAGAGATAGATAAATGGACAGACAAAGAGATAGATGGAAAGATGGACCGAGAAATAGCTGGACAGATATATGGATATAGACAGATGGAGAGAAAGATATTAGATGGGTGGATGACAGATAGATGTATAAATAGACAGAGATAGATGATAGATCGATAGACAGATTGACAAAGATGAAAACATAGATAGATAGTACAAACGATAGATAGATAGATAGATAGATAGATAGATAGATAGATAGATAGATAGATAGATACAGAACCATAGATAGAATGATAGATGGATAGATAGATACAGACAAACAGGTAAATACAGAGAATGATAGATAGATAGATAGATAGATAGATAGATAGATAGATAGATAGATAGATAGATAGATAGATAGATAGATAGATAGATAGATAGAATCTCCTTTTAATCTTTTTTGTCATATGGGTTTGACCTTGATCTTTGTTTGTCTCAGATTAAGTCATATTTGCAACAAATGGTTCATGCCAAGTGATTCACACTAAATTTGCTTTCAAACTCCTGTCCTAAACCCAATCCTCTGCTTGAGGAGCGATAAGACAGAAGAGCTGTGCATTGAGTGAGATGGTTGGAAAGAGCACAGGGTGGAGTGGCTGGGGAGGTGTCCTGACAGCCAGCTTGAGCTGGTTAAGTGATGGAGTGGAAGAGGAGGATCAAAGTACTGAGAGCTTTCACTGGCAGGGAGAAGCGTCCCCGTCCCAGCGTGTGGCATGTGTTGGAAAAAAAGGAACACGGCTCAATGATGATGCTGCTGCTGCTGTTGTTGTTGTTGTTGTTGTTGTGGTGGAGCGATCCCACACAAGCTGTCGCCCCCGTTTTGAGCAAAAAGAGCACTGGATGTAGGGAGGTGGCACCGGCGTGACCGCCGTACCAGCTTTCTCCCAGCCACCCTCTGAGACTGTCATCTGAAAGATTTATATATTTCACATAGCTGGGGAAAAGAACCACTAATGCAGTTTTTAACGTCACAAACTGACTGCAGAGTCATACTAACTTAGTTAGGACTAAAATTCATTCAGTCTGAAGCCCTACATCTTAATTCACTTACTTAAGTCTTCCCTGGTGGATGTCAGGACATGGAACAGCAGTTAGCGCATGTGCTCTAAACACACTGGATCCATGGAGAAAATTTCTCTCTCAGTAAAAATATCCCACTCTCTACAGCTTTTTAAATGTTGTAATCTGAATACATTTAAAAAAAAAAAAAAAAAAAAAATTGCTCATATGGCAATCAATCAATCAATCAGTAAAGACCTGTGCCTCTTATGCTTACTAAGGCTGCATTTATTTGTTCAAAAATACAGTAAAACAGTAAAATTATGAAATATTATTAGAATATATATTTTACAATTTTATTTATTGTTGTGATGGCGAAGCTGAATTTTCACCACCATATTTCAAGGCTTCAAAGTAACATGATTCTTCAGAAATCATTTAATATGCAGATTTTTTTATTTATTTAATTATTTAATGTCTTTATTATTAATGTTGAAAACAGTTGTGCCCTTTTGACGATTTGAACTTCTAAGTGTTACATTCCTATCATCAGGCCGTCAACTTGATCATGCTGTACATTCTTATAGGAATGGGAGTCATTCTAATCATAACTTTCTCAGACTGGAATCAGCATGCAACCCAAGACAGTTACAAATGGCTGTAGTTTTTTCCATGAGTACATGATTTAGAAAGAGGAGAGGTCTGATTTGATGCAGGCCTGGGGGTGTGTTGCTTAGTCTTATGGCCCTGTGAGCTGTAATAGACTGGAAATGTAAAAGAAATGGCCATGCTTTTACTAAGACGCATTCACATTTCAGCAATAATGGCATCATGTGAAAACCAGCATTCTATTACATTCCAATAAAACGCAATAGAGACACCCATGCAGGTAATTGGTTCATAACTTGAAACATTTGCCAGAGCAAAAACAATATCAGAGATCGGAAACAAGACACCGCTGAAACACAGGAATGCACCCTGTCCTCCTGGCATATTATTGCCATTTGTCAAGTCAAGCATGCACGGCCTTAAAATATGCATCATAAACAAACACGTACATCATGTGTAGTGATCAAACAGAATAAGATGAAGATTTCCTGGATGAGATTTTGCTGAACGAAAGAAATGAAAAAGACATGAAAGATCTTGATTGAGTAGCAAACTAGCCAACCATGTGCGTTTGTGTATGAAAAACTGAAAATTTAATGAACTCCTTTTTTAAAAGGTATCTAGAATGACATGGTCTGTGCTGAGAGAGAGAGAGAGAGAGAGAGAGAGAGAGAGAGAGAGAGAGAGAGAGAGAGAGAGAGAGAGAGAGAGAGAGAGAGAGAGAGAGAAAATAGGTACTGGAAAAAGAAACTGCCAGACACGGTGACGGTTTTGATGAATTTCCTCATCAGAGGTTCGTCACGCAGTGTGGCGGATCTCTATTTTACACCTGACCTTCCCCTGTTAAATACCTTGTTTCACAGCCGCAAGGTAAGCAGATAAGTGCTTACAGTAGCTGTTCGAGAACAGTGAGGGCTTCACAAAAACACACGGCTGAATTTTCAGGGACTTTCATTTAAGACTAAAATATGCAAACGCACTAAATAAGCCCCAGTAGCTTTGCAAAGAGTGAAAAGTGTCCTCCAAAGAAGTCCTCCACAGACTGCTGGGTAATAAACCCACACTATTAGATATTTTAAAGCGCCTAGTTACAGTCCTCGAATTTAACTGGCTGAGCAGCATTTCTACAGTCCAATAGCACTGGGACTTTTTACTGTTTATATCACTCCGTTTGTCTGTGCATTAGTATTTAGGATTTGTTTAGGGACTTTTTCTGCAAGTTCCAACAATAAGCCAATTGGTGGTGACAACTGACAGTCTTAGCAAATCATTCATTGATTAATTCACTCAACAGATTTGTTCAAATGCACTAATTTATTCATGAATAAAGCACGTCTTATGGATTCCTAATAGCAAAATAGTTAAACTCTTACTATTTCTCTCATATAAAGATAGAGCAGAAATAGCAAGTGTATGTCTGTATTCTGAATTCAGCTACCTTCTTAATGAATGAGCCACTGAATCATTCACTTTCATTCATGAATGAAACAGGAGACGAGTAATGTCATTGTTATCTAAACTTTAACTATTAAAATTTTCATTAAATATAAAAAAAAAAAAACTAAATTAAATTAAAAACAGAAAGTAACAATAAGGCAATATTGGTGTCTAAAATAGTATCGCAGTATCACCTTTGTAGTCAGTACCTTTGTTTATTGAATTGTTGCATAAAAGCAACACTACAGTTGCACTAATTAGGGCCCAAGCACCGCGGTGCGAGGACTCTCTTGGATCTGCTCCGTTTATTATTATTATTATTATTAGGGGGCCCGAGCACCAATGGTGTGAGGACCCTATTGGAATTGCTCCATTTATTATTATTATTCTTCTTCTCCAAAGTGAATCGCATGAAGGCTTAAACATGCTCCAAAACTCATGAAACTTTGCACATGGGTCAGAACTGGCGGAAATTTACATCTGATATGGGTTTCAGAAGTGGGTGTGGCAAAATGGCTCGATGTACCTGTAAAATTTCAACGGAGTGCGCCTCGAGCTACGTTTCACATAGATGCACGAAAATCGGTACACACATGTAACACACCATTACCTACAAAAAAAGTCTCTTGGTACAAAATTCAAAACCCAACAGGAAGCAGTGGTGTATAAAGTACCTGAAAGCCATACTCAAGTAAAAGTACAGATATCTTACCAAAAAATGACTTTGGTAGAAGTTGAAGTCACCGTTTAGAATATTACTTGAGTAAAAGTCTTAAAGTATGTGATATTTATTGTACTTAAGTACGAAAAGTATTTTTTTTAATCTTAAACGTACTTATGTATTGAAAGTAAAAGTACAAGTACATGCAAAATGGAAAAGAAGCAAATAAATATATCTAAAAAAATGTTCATACACAGCTTGAGTAGCAAGATTGTTTTCAGTTTTAACTCTTTCTTCCATTTTGTATTTTTGGGTAAGAATAAGAAGCACTTCATCCGGTACTTAGTGTCTTTCATTCCAACATAAGAAAACATTTCTGGAATTTGCATCTGAAATAGCATTTAGTTGTATTTACACAGTTTAATGTAACTCAGAGGGGTCATGGATGCATTTAACCTGCTGTTACTGTACAGATGGATAGATAATGTTTTGTTTTACCATAAAACGTTGATATTTGAAATGATTTAAAACATGAAAAAAAAAAACAGTCGAAATGTGAAATTAAAAGCGCCAGTAGGTGGCAGCAAGTGACTGTTAATGAGTGAGTCATTGAGATTCAACTGATTCATTCAAACGGCTGATTCATTCAGGAACAAAGCATTTGACTGTATTAATGAGTGAATCACTGAATCATTTATTCAACCGATTCGTTCAAAAAGCTGATTCATTCAATAAGTAAACACCGTCCATTGCTCAGAGATGCAAAACAGTGCTGTGATCTTTGTTTGGAACTATTTTCGTTGGCAAATTTGAACAAAAACAAGCAATATTATGTCTAAAATGTAAGTCTTGAACTTGTATAAAATGATTATTAAATGTGTTATCATGCTATCTGCAGAAAAATTGTATTCTTTGTGTGATGTAGATTAAGTTTACTATAGTCTATTAAATTATATAAATATAAAAAGCATAGCCTACAGAAGCATTTTTGCCTACAATTTAGAATGCCTGGAGTTTGAATTTTAATAGACTAATAAATCAACGTGCGTGCACTGTGTGTGTGATTTGGTGATATAGCCTAGTACTTGATAATAATCGCACATCATTACAACAACACTTACCATATTATCGCAGACGATGTTGTATCGCACACCCCAGACTCTACTTGAGTGGAAAATGAAATCATCCACGGTTGTGCGGGCACTTGTTTGCATGAGCAAAGGTGTTTTTAGGAGTCTAACTTGCAAGCGCCAACCCACTGATTCGTCAAACCTGCTTTCCTGCAGTCTGTGTTCTTCTGACTTGTGACTATTTTGTAGTAAGTAATATGCTTTGGGAAAATGTATCAGAGTAAAAGTATACATTTTAATTAGGAAATGTAGTGGAGTAAAAGTAAAAGTTGGCTGAAATATAAAAACTCAAGTAAAGTACAGATACTCCCAAAAATACTTAAGTACTGTAACGAAGTATCATTACTTCGTTACATTACACCACTGACAGGAAGTACGTTATTTTGAATTTCCTGTACGATTTTTGTGTAGTTTTTGCAATTTCCAGGCCTCGTACTTTGACGAACTCCTCCTACAGTTTTAATCGGATCGTCTTCAAATTTGTTGAGTTTAATCATAAGGCCTTTGTGGTGCTAAATTGCGAATATCTTGAGTTTTTGTTAAGGGGCGTGTCCCTGGCACCCTGACAAAGTTTGATTTCGCATCAAACTTTGTAGGAAGTTGCTGTAACTCAGGCAAGCAATGTCCGATCTGCCCCAAACTTCACACGTTTGATAGGAGTTCAGTCCTGAACACATACCCATGCCCATATTCAGTTGTAGTCATAGTGCCACCTGCTGGCAACAGGAAGTGACATGTTTAACACTGTTATGGACTCCATATTAAAAAGTGTCAGCAAGTGTTAAATAGGCTGGCAACATGCTAGAAAAATACTAAAACATGCTAGCAACAATTAGCTAAGTGCTAAAACATGCTAATAATGCAGTGAAACAGGAAGTTGCTGTAGCTCAGGCATGCAGTGTCCAATCTGCCCGAAACTTAACATATTTGATGAGTCCTGGTCTGAACACTTCTACATGCCAAGATTCAGTTATAGTCATAGCGCCACCTACTGGCAACAGGAAGTGATGTTTAACACTGTGATGCACTATTAACAACACAGTAAAATATGCCATTGTGTGCTAAACATGTTAGAAACATGCTAGCAACACCAAAGTCTCTTTAAGACAAGTCATGTCATTTGGCGGCCATCATTGAAATGCCTCTCGGGCATGCAAGTGCAGCTCCTATCTCTTTGAATGGGGAAACATCAAATTCTCCTAAACTGCTCACTAAGCTTACGATTAAATTCCATATTTGAAATCACCAAAGAAATCTGACAACGACTGTATGATAAATGTTGTTTATTTTGCTCACATAGCGCTATAAAAGGCTTATTTTTCAGGCTAGATCAGCCAGTGCGCATGCGCAGTCCTAAGCGCACGTTACAGAACGCTGACTGTTTCTATAGCAATCGGGATTTCTAACGGCAGCTGCAGTGACGCGCTGACTTTACCGATTAGTGATTGGCTCTTTTGCTCAGAAGGCGGGGCTACTCGATAGAGCGGCCATATTGAGCATTGCATTCAGAGATTTTCTTAATATAGGGAGATGAGAGGGTCTGTATTACTTACTATTGGAGAAAGTGTAACGGCTAACTTGGATCACATGAGCCTTAATAACCAATCACATTACAGCCATGACGTCATTGAATTTCAGTTGGAGATGTGCGACACTCAGTCGCCGTTTACAGATACCATAGGAATGAATGGGAAATGCCGTAAGCTGAATACCACCTGTCGCAAAAAGTCAGTGACTTCTCTAATAAAACAGCATTTTTCTCTTGGTAAACTCTAAAAATAGTTAAATCCAAAAGTACTGTTTATTGTAAAACATGTTGTAGATTAGCAGATAGGCTGTCAATTCATTAAATGATGAGCTGTTTCCTCTAAAAAGCTGTTTATTCAGCGTAGTGAAGCCTCTCCTCCATTGACATCCATTAAAAAAAAAAACGGCCTCTGGTCTCCTTTCCCACGTACTGCCAGACTGGAAGAGTTAGCGTTAGCTGTTGCGCTTTTTCGACTAATGGTTGCAGGCTTGCCTTCTAGTGGCTTTGTTGCATTTTTCCCCATTCAAAACTATACAAGTGACACGTCTTGGGTATTCTATAGTCTTTGGCAACACACTAAAGCATGCTATTATCACCATCAAACAAGAAGTTGTTGTAACTCATGCATACAACGTCCAATCTGCCTCAAATTTCACATGTTTGATGAGAGCCCTGTCCTGAACACATCTACTTGCTCATATTCAGTTATAGTTATAGCGCCACCTACTGGCAACAGGAAGTGACATGTTTAACACTGTGATGCACTATTAGCAACACAGTAAAATATGCCATTGTGTGCTAAAGATGCTTGAACTGTGCTCAAACATGCTAGCAACTCTTACTAAGTGCTAAAGCATGCTATTAATACTATGAAACAGGAAGTTTTTGTAACTCATGCATACAATGCCCAATTTGCCCCAAACTTCACACGTTTTATAAGAGTCCTGGCCTGAACACATCTAAAGGCCAATATTTCAGTTATAATCATACCGCCACCTGCTGGCAACAGGAAATGAGTTGTTTTACACTAACTTAAACATGCAATGTCCGATCTGCTCCAAATTTCACGTTTGATAAGAGTCCTGGCCTGAACACATCTTAAGGCCAATATTTCAGTTGTAATCATACCGTTACCTGCTGGCAACAGGAAATTTCTTGTTTTACATTAACGTAAACATGCAATGTCCGATCTGCCCCAAATTTCACATGTTTGGTAAGAGTCCTGGCCTGAAGACATCTACATGCCAATATTCAGTTATAATCATAGCACCACCTGTTGGCAGCGGGAAATTTGGCATATATAAATGACTTTGACATATTCCTCCTATATTTACCACTTTAAAAGCATATTGCCCGCTGTTCGCTGTTTTCCTATGGCCAAGGGATGGCGGTGAGCCCGGGTGCGAGGGCCCTTTCATCGCTGCTTGCAGCTTTAATTATTATTATTAGGGCCCGAGCACTGATGGTGTGAGGACCCTATTGGAATTGCTCCATTTCTTCTTCTTCTTCTTCTTCTTCTTCTCCAAAGTGAATCGCATTTTTGAGGGCCTAAACATGCTTCAAAACTCATGAAACTTTGCACATGGGTCAGAACTGGAGAAAATTTACATCTGATATAGGTTTCAGAAGTGGACATGGCAAAATGGCTCGATAGCGCCACCTGTTCATATTCAACGGAGTGCGCCTCGAGCTATGTTTCACATACACGTACGAAAACTGGCACACACATGTAACACACCAATACATACAAAAAAGTCTCTTGGTGCAAAATCTGAAACCCAACAGGAAGTCAGTTATTTTTAATTTTCTGAGCAAATTTTGTGTCGTTTTTGCCATTTTCAGTTGTTGTACTTTAACAAACTCCTCCTAGAGATTAATTCAGATCAACACCAAATTTGGTCAGGCTAATCTAAAGCCCTTTGTGATGTTAAATTTCGAAGATCTAGAGTTTTTGTTGAAGAGCGTGTCTGTGGTGGCCTGAGAAATTTCTATGTTTCGCCATTAAACAGGAAGTTGTTATAACTCAGGCATGCAATGTCCGATCTGCACCAAACTTCACATGTTTGATAAGACTCCTGACCTGAAGAGATCTACGTGACCATATTCAGTTATAGTCATAGTGCCACCTGCTAGCAACAGGAAGTGACGTTTTACTCTGTAACTCCTCCTCCTAGTGATTTAATGACATCAATATTATATTTAGCAAGTCTAGTCTAAAGGCCTTTGTGATGTTAAATTGTGAATATCTTGCATTTTTTTGAAGGGCGTGTCCGTGGCAGCCTCACAAAGTTTGATGTTTCGCCATGGGAATAGATGTTGTTGTAACTCAGTCATACAATGGCCGATCTGCCCCAAACTTCACATGTTTGATAAGAGTCCTGGCCTGAACACATCTAAAGGCCAATATTCCGTTATAATCATAGCTCCACCTGCTGGCAACAGGAAATGACTTGTTTTACACTAACTTATACAGGCAATGTCTGATCTGCACCAAACTTCACATGTTTGGTAAGAGTCCTGGCCTGAAGACATCTACATGCCAATATTCAATTATAGGGATAGCACCACCAGCTGGCAGCAGGAAGTTTGCCACATATAAATGACTTTGACATATTCCTCCTATATTTACTATTTTAAGAGCATGCTGCCCACCGTTTGCTGTTTTCCTAAAGCCACCGGTCGGCGGTGAACCCGGGTGCGAGGGCCCTTTCATCGCTGCTTGCAGCTTTAATTGTAATTATATTTGTAGCAGTAGTGAGAATGAGCGTCCATATGCATGTGTTAATAATCATGCGGAGTTGTGAATATTAAAAACCGCGATTTGAAATCAGGGGTCTTTTGATTGTCTTCACTCCTGTCTGGAGCAGTGGCCGAGGATGAGCGGATTTTAATTCAAGATGTAATCTTTTTCCATTAGAATAATCCGCAGTGCTGAGATAGCAGGCCAGGAGGGGATAATTTTCTAAGTTGGTTAAAAAATAAGTGAAGGAAAATTAAATCCCTGGGCTCCAAATGAAAAACTATTAAGAGAACAATGTGAGGAATTTCATCCCTTTGCAGAGAGGGTGGCTGTGTTTTTTCCCCTCGGTTCCCCAGCGCTGCCTCACCCCGGTGTGCGTAATGAGAGTGTGAATTTGAATCATGCAGGCAGATGGGCGCGTCTGATGGATGGAGGGTTGCGAGCAGTTGGATGTGACTGTACAGTCTGTGAGCTGTTTAAAGGCCCAAAAAGTGCTGATGAACGCCGTGTGTGGAAATCTGTCCGCCTTAATTCAGCGCGGAGTCACCATGCTGATGATTCTGATTAGAGGGGAGGCTCTGAATGCCATGTGGCAGGAGAGCGCGCAACAGAGAGTGGCAGAGAGCAAGAGAGCAGTGTTAATCTCCTCAACAAAACTACTGATAAAACACATTCACTACCTAAGGGGTTTTAAAAATGATTGTCAGTGATAAGACAAAATATGTGCACCCCTAATTACTTTTATTAAATTACTAATTACGGTCACACTTTATTTTAAGGTCCAATTCTCACTATTAACAAACCATTAACAATGACTTTTTTCTCAATAAACTCCTAATTTACTGCTTATTAATAGTTAATAAGGTTAGTTGTTAAGTTTAGATATTGGGTAGGATTAGGGATGTAGAATATGGTCATGCAGAATATGTCAATATGTTAATAATAGGCATGCTAATAAACAACTAGTTAATAGTGAGAATTGGTCCCTATAGTATTACCCTAATGACTTTCATTTTTGTAAAATATGAGGTAAAAATAACACCAAAGATATCTTTCAGGAACAAAAACCTTTTAAAAAATATATAACAAATTTGGGTCTTTTATGCTGACCAAGGCTGCATTTATTTAATTAAAAATACAAAAACAATAATATTGTGAAATTAAAACAACTTAAAATATAATTTCTGTTTTAATAAATGTTGACATTTAATTTATTGACAGAAATGCTGAATTTTGCTATTAATTCAGTCTTCAGTGTCACATGATCCTTCAGAAATTATTCTAGTATGCTGATTCTAGGGGCTCAATAAGTATTTTATTTTTAAATTATTTTTTACTATCAATGTTGAAAACAGTGCTTTTTACTATCTTTGTGGAAACTGTTTTTTTTTTTCAGGATTCTTTGATGTATATAAAGTTCAAAAGAACAGCATTTATTTGAAGTAGAAATCTTTTGTAACAGTGTAAGTCTTTACTGTCACTTTTGGTCAATTTAATGCATCCTTGCTGGAGAAAAAAAAGTTTGAAAGGATTTGAAAATCCTTTCAAATGAAAAAAAAAAAAAAATTCTTACTGACCTCAAACTTTTTAAAAATAGTGCATGTGTTACACCATACAGCTAAGTCATGTTGTGAAAATGTTCTTTTCATAACACATTAAAGGTATTGTTCACCCAAAAATTAACATTTTGTCATTATTTACACAACCTCAAGCACTTCCAAACCTGTATGAATTTCTTTCTTCTGCTGAACACAAAAAAAGAGATATTTTGAAGAATGTTGGTTACCAAACAGTTGATGGTCCCCATTGACTTCCACAGTATTTTTTTTCCATACCATGGAATTTAATGAGGACCATCAAGCCTTTGGTTACCAGAATTCTTCATAATATCTTATTTTATGTTTCAAGGAAGAAAGAAACTTGTACAACTTGAGGTAGGGTAAATGATGACAGAATTATCATTTTTGGGTTAATTATCCCTTTAAAACACAAACAATGACAACTCAAGTATAAAGAAACCACAACATTGTATTAATAGTGTGCTTATACTTATTTCAGGAGGTTAGGTTCTGACAAAAAGTAGTTTTCACATGTTTTAAGTTAATACAGAAATTAAATATTTATTTTGCATTAACTATTTTTTTATACATAATATTAAATTAGGTACCACTTAAATAAAATTAACTAAAATAAGTAAATGACAATATATTGAATATATTTATAGTATATTTTCATCAAAAGACAAAAACTAAGGCTAAAACATTACTGGTGAAAAACTGAAGTGGTGGAAGAAGGACCAGGTCACCTCATGGCTCATCTGTCCACAGAAAACTAGGTTCAGGGGGGCTCGGCTCTGCATGGATGCATTTAATGTAGCAGCTGTAAGACGGCGAGAAAGGGAAAAAGATTAATCTCACCTTTCCTGGGCAGTAGGTACCATCTCAGCTCTACTCTTGACCAAACCTGTTCTCTCCTGCCCAGATAAGGGAACATGAAATATTGCTTTGCATCTAAGACATACTCCTCTGACACATGCAGGGCCAGAAGGTACAAGTGAACACCTTTATACATGCAGCCTGATTACTGAGTTGAAACAGTTTCCATTTATACCTCAAATGTTTCTTGTTCTTGGGAGATTTAGTCTTCTCTGCAGATCTGACGTGTTTAATTAATCGGTTTTGTTTAGTCTCTTGGCTTAAATAAATATAGTTTTCATTTGCATGGATAATTAAATAAAGTGACAGCAGGAAATTCCTTTTGGGAAACATAATCCTCTAAGCCCATATAAGTAGAGAGTGCTGATAATAAAAAGACTAAGCCTTTGATAAGAACAGGTGTGGAATGAGGATGAAGAAGCAGAGAAAAAAAAGCAAAGAAGGATAAAAGGGGGGCTTGGAGGAAGATAAACTCCTGAAGATGACAAACCTCAAAGAATCTATTGATGACATTTGTGGAGGGAACAGAATCTGCTGATTATCAAGGTGGAGAACTCAAGAGACGCTGAAGTTATACCCAAAGGTGCCATGTCTTCCTCTTTATCCCTCTCTCTGTCATTCACAATACAAACGAGGGATTGATGTGAAGTATGGAGTTCCATAACAATTGAAAAGCGTGGGACAAAGCCTTGAAGAAAAGAAGAGGGTGATAAAATGTTCAAAGGTAAGGAGGTCAGGGGCAGTGAGAGCACGATTTACAGCCCTTTTGCCCACTGTAAACTATTTACTTCATGGGCCCGGGTGTTTCAAGCTGTCACTTGACGAGCCCAATGCCATTGACCATTTGAAGATTTTTAAGGGCTCTGGATGAAGAATATAGATTCACTGGGAGACACTGCATGTGGAGAAACATATATAAAAAGCAGAGCAAAAAGTCTGTTAAATGGAGTTTCGAATTCCGAGCCAAAGGTATGTCAAGAATACAGAGAGCATGTGTAACTACACATCTATAAACTGGTCCAGGTTATAGTAATGTACACTGCCATTCAAAAGTTTGAAGTCTGTAAGAATGCTTGATGTTTTTGAAAGAAGTCTCTCACCGAGATTGCATTTATTTGAACAAACATTACATATTAAAAACCATATTTTTAAAATAACTGTTTTCTATCTTTAGATTTATAGGTATAGTTCAACCAAAAATAAAAATTCTGTCACCATTTACTCACCCTCATGCCATTCCAAACCAGTATGACTTACTTACTGTGGAGCACAAAAGGACAAATGTTGAAGAATGTCCTGGCCAATTTCCATATGAAAGTGAATGAGGATCTAAAAGTAGTTTAGATGACTTAATATATTCCAAGCATTCTGAAGTCATATGATAGCTTTGTATGCTCTTCAATGACAATTTGTCACATTTCGTTGATGTAATTGACATCAAACCGGTTGTTTTGTAATCTAATGAATGGAGGGCAAGATTTTCAGTCAATTAAGACTTACAGTTTGGTCTATTTTGCTTAAAGAGCTCTCAAATGACATCTGAACTACTTTTATGATAGATCTGTACTTTGTGGTACTTCTATTGTCATTTTGGAGTTAAATAGCACAGATTCCCATTCACTTTTAATATAGAAGCAAGTACATTCTTTAACATTTCATTTCTGAGGAAGTATGCTGAACCGGTTTGGACTTCAGCAAATGAGTAAATTTGGATTAGTAAATAAACTGGATGCAACCCCAAAACCACATAAAAAAACAATACCGTTTTTATGGGGGAATGCAAAGATTTGTCACAGCTGAGAGAAAATGACTGAATCCATGCAAAAAGCTGCAGGTATGAGATCCAAGCCGGAAACGGGATTAAACCAGCGGTTAAGGGTTAAGAGAACATGTCAGATTAACATGACAGGATTAAATGCTAAAAGTGAGTTTGTTTATATGGACTATGGCTGCTCATTTTTTAAAATCCGAGATTTGTATTCCAGAACGAAGCTCAAGCTTTTTGTTAAATACGCGGGTTCCATCAGAAGTTAATTTAGCAAATGTTATTAGGCCAGAGGGTATGAACAGTTATAAAACGTTAACAAAGAAATTGAAGTGCTCGTTGAGAAAATAGAGTGTAATTGAGCCCAAAGAAGGCTGGAGACTGAGTAAATTGAGCAGCCATTGCAGAGATGACGAGATTCTAATGTTCCCCCTCCTGGATTCAGCTCATTGAGACGAGAGAGTGAAAAAGTTTCTCTCCCATCATTGCGCTCACTGTGTTTGCTTTAAACCCTTATCAGAAGCAATTATGAAAAGTTCCACAAACTCCCTTCATCTCCTCATCGCAACACAAAGTATCTTGCATGCATCTGGCGAGAGAGGACGCAGGCTGCTCCTCCAGGCTCTTCATTACTGCTCCACACATGATTGCCTTATTTGATCAGATTTCTCTCCTCATTCTCTTCCTCAGCTCTCTCTCTCTCCTACCTCCATTAACGCACCACTCCGTCTGGCTGTCTCGTGTGTAGAGTGGGCTGAACAGGTGAGCTCTAGGATGTCTGGCAGAAAAGAGTCATCAGAAATAATGACAGGAACACTTCATAATGTGGAGATTGGAAAGAAGAAGAGAGAAAAAGAAAGATGGGGGGAGGGAGATGAAAAATACTTCACATATTGTATGTTATGGAGGTTAATAAGTCTATAATGGCTGCATCTGAGATATCTTGATGTTGAAAATCGCTGAGGAAAAAATGAGATGAGATGTTTCCTATTCCCAAACCTCATTGAGGCAATGCTTTAACAACAAGTAACAAGTGTATATAACAAGTGTGTGTGCATGTATATGTATGTGTATGTGTATACATATATATATATATGTATATATATATATATATGTGTGTGTGTGTGTGTGTGTGTGTGTGAGTGTATCCAATTTATTATAATACTGACATATGCAGGTTTTGTTTTTTGGTTTTGTTTGTTTTTTTTTGGTTTGTTTTTGTTTTGAGCAAACCAAATCAAATAAATAAATTAATAAACAAATAATAAAAATGCATATATAAAGTTGTATGATATAAACAATTTTCAATTATTGTGAATAATATATTGTATAAATTATTATTATTATTATTATTATTATTATTATTATTATTAGAAGAAGAAGAGGAACAATACAGTAGGTAACAATTTACAATAAGGTCACTTCACTTAACATTATTTAGTGAATTAATTTACAATAAACATTACATTTGTTGCAGTATTACTCTTTGTTAACATTATTTAATACAAGTACAACCATACATTGTAGGTACATGTTAGCTCAGGTCCATTAAATGATAATGAAAGATGCAACTTTATTAATTTAATTTATTTTATTTTATTTAATTTTAATAATGTATTAGTAAATGCTGAAAGTATGCTTTATAGATTGTTTACTAATATTAACAAATACAACCTTATTGTAAAGTCTTACCAATAATAATAATAATAATAATAATAATAATAATAATAATATCAGGGGAAACAGCACTTGTCCGAAGTAAAATGTATGACTTTGAAGTTAAACACCTGCAAGCAATGATGTCATAATTAGTTACTTCTTTTCACAAATAACACAATGAAACATTAGTTTCAGAATAAAGTGTATACTTATGGCAATGTGACACGTCTGTGGGAGATGGTGTAGGTGTGTTTTGGCACCAATCCTTTCCATTACTCACCACGCAGCACTTCTTCACTTTTTTGTTATTTCACTTCTATGCGTGACAGTCATGCGTGTAGGTCGGCCTGAAGTTTTCTGTGACCTTTTCTCCAGCCCTTCTCCTCCTCTTTCCACTCTATACCTTTCATCTCTGTGAATCTACCAAAACAAAGCTCATTCATGCATCTGTGGCACTAAATATGTCAGCTCTCCTCTGCCAGACGGATGCTGGCTGCCTGGACTCAGCTTTGAACTGCTGAGATGACAAATCCACCTCTGCTATAAGCTGCAAGAGGTTGACAGACAGAGAGAGAGAAAAAGAGAGACAGAGAGAGATCAACCTGTCATTAATATTTCATCACAAATGTGAGTATGGCAGGTGACCTGGAGAAGTTGCAGGCACGGAGCCCCTGCTGCGGCAGCTTCGCCAAGCGCAGTCGACCAGGTCCACTAGCACGCACCACAGCGGAACTGCTGCCATTTTGTTTCCACCATCCCTAAAATGGGACCCAAACTTCCCAATAAATCTATAAACAAAAGTTATGTTCAAATCACCAGATCAAAAGTGGACTGGAATTCACAGGGTATTCAGTCATATTGAATGAATCTCGCAAATTATCCTAATAGTAGAGTGTATGTTTAATCTGAAGGGCACTTTAGAGGATTTATCAATTCATAAAATCATCCAAATCACGATCATGTAATTACAGCACTATAATTAGGAAATGTTAGTATAGTTTAATATTACAATTTCTATTATATATATATATATATAATTTATTCTTGTAATTTCAAAGTTGTATTTTCAGCAGCCATTACTCCAGATTTTAGTGTCACATGATCCTTCAGAAATCATTCTAATATGCTGATATGGTGCTCAAGAAACATTTATTATTATTATTTATCAATGTTAAAAACAGTTGTGTGGCTTAATTTTTTCAAGAATTTTTAAGATTCTCTGATGAACAGAAAGTTCAAAAGAACAGCATTTATATTAAATAGAAACCATTTGAAACATTATAAATGTTTTTACTGTCACTTTTGGTCAGTTTAATGCATCCTTGCTGAATTAAATTAATTTTACATATAAAAAAAAATCTAATTTCTAAAAAATAATTTCTATATAAAAAATATAAATCTTACTGATGACACAACTTTGAACGAAATTTATTGTTATTTATATATTTACCAATCAATTAGTTTAACTACTATAATAATAAACACTTAAATATTCAAAATACTTTGACAAAATGTATTTTGTCAAGATAAGTGAACTTCAACAGAAATGCCCTCTTCAGTGTGTAGGAAGCAGTGAATCCTGCGTAGGAACCTGTGAATCAGATCACAGCTACAGCCTTATTAGCATAATGAACCATCAGTATATCACTAAAGTCGTATGTCACTGTCTGCAGACGCTATACCCCCCAACAAGACTCCAAATAATTTCCAAGAACCCACGTAAAGGGTCTACCACGAATACCGTAGGTGGTCTTCATTAAAAATTAATTATTCAGAAAATCTCAAACAGCCTGAAACTATGGGGATCCACTGGTGCTTCCCTGCAAGTGTTACAAATTAGCACTGATTGACCAAAGAAAAGCTTTTCAGTTCCAAGACACTGTGCTTTTTTAGCGCAATGTCTTTGGAGATTTGTGGAGCTCCACAGGCCTTTCAGCTTTAATTCAGTTTGGATAAGGTGAGCTATTAGTGGCTGGAAGCTGCTGTGCCAGATAATAAATAAGTAGATTTTGTCCTCATGTGAAATGTTGCAAAAACACCAATATGAATATGTGCGCACTTATGACACATCCTTGTGCCTGCACTATTCCATTTTGACACATTAAACAAATTGCTGCAGTACAAATTAACACTATACTTTTTGATTATCTTTAACAAGGATAGGGATAATTACCACAGCAAAGAATAGTTAGGTCATCTAGAGGAGGAGAGAGTAACAGACCCTAGTGCTAATGGACAAGATAAGAAACAATGAGATGCTACAGTGTTTACCACTGGACGCATTAAGCTAACATCAATGCTTCACTCAATAAGAAGACAGAGACCAAACACAAAGCAGACAAAAGTAATTGTATTAGACAGAATTCTCCCCATGGACAAACTGATAAAGTAAACATTTGGAAAGTGTCAATACTCTTTGTGAACAGAGAACAGAGACAACACAATACTCTAAGCTAAATAGCTCAACAAACAGGACTAAAACCTGTGTCTGGGGACTACTGCTGTCCCAAAGTGTGGTTTCTGGATATCTGCCATATCAGTTTTCTTATTGTAAACACTATTCAATATAAACATTGTTACAGTTATTTGCATTTTACACCAAATGGGAATTGAAGCCATGATCTTGGCATTGCTAGTAGACTTGTATTGTTTTTTTGTTTTTTTTGTTTTTTTTTCTTTTTTGTGCCAAACTGCATTCAAAATTGATGACAAAATTGAGGCCACAAGATGACTTAAATGTATTTACTTTATTATTTATATATATTAAAATACCCTTTAGATTTATTCTTTTCCCTCAATAACTACTGTTTTTATTGAAGAACATACAGTTCTTGAAACATTTGAAATGACAAAATGAACTGTGGTTAATTAATGAAATATATCAATGCTCCCAGTTTAGAAATACCAAAAGAAGCCGGTTACGCTTTAGATTACAACCCGCAAAGAACTACGTAAGTATACTGAATTTACAGTGTACGTTTATGTAATTATAGTGTACCTATAAAGAACGTACGTGTAGGTATAAGGGAACAATGTGTTATGTTTGGGTAATAAGGGGGTAACAACCAGATATGCAGCCTGCAAAGAACTGCGTAAGTAAACTGAAGTTACAGTGTACCGTTTTTGTAATTATAGTGCAGGTATAGGGGAATAATATGCAACGTTTGGGGAATAAGGGGTAACAACCTGTAAAATTACAAATCACTTATACTGCAAGTATTTTCAAACTAAGGGGTACCTGTTCTAATATTACGTGGTATGGCCTAAACAATAATCTTATGTTTGGGAGTAATTTAGAAGGACGATATTCTTTGTATAATTTTATACTGGTATTTTATTATAGGCCTAGGTATTTTTAACCATTCTCTTATTAAATGAAACATGATGATTATTGAACAAAACTGGACATTGAGTGAAATGAGTTAATGAGTTTCTGCTATGATTTATAATTCACAAATCATCTTACCTTATGAAAGCTTATTCGTCGATCTCAGCTGAGTCACACCAGCAACTTCCCAACACCACTATCACCAAATAACTTTGCACGATATACAATCAAGGTTCAATGCAGCTTAAAACAAGCTTACCTCTTTCCAGCTGTTTGCAGAAAAAAAAAAAAAATGCATGATACAACATTTGTATTTCAGTGGATTTATACTGTGATGTTTTTATAATAATAAAAAAAAAAAGTTTGCCCATCAAACAATTAAATTAAAACTAGTGTAATGTTTTTCTCTGTAACTACTGTGCAAATATACACTTGTTCTGTGGTTAAGCCCAACTTGTTCCCCCCTTATTCCATGTAGTTACAGGGTAAACACGACATTTGCGGGCTGTAAATTAAAGTGGTGCCCCGTTACCTCCTTGTTCCATGTAGTTACAGGGTAAACACGACATTTGCGGGCTGTAAATTTAAGTGGTGCTCCGTTACCGCCTTGTTCCATGTAGTTACAGGGTAAACACGACATTTGCGGGCTGTAAATTTAAGTGGTGCTTGTTCCCCCCTTGTTCCATGTAGTTACAGGGTAAACACGACATTTGCGGGCTGTAAATTTAAGTGGTGCTCCGTTACCGCCTTGTTCCATGTAGTTACAGGGTAAACACGACATTTGCGGGCTGTAAATTAAAGTGGTGCCCCGTTACCTCCTTGTTCCATGTAGTTACAGGGTAAACACGACATTTGCGGGCTGTAAATTAAAGTGGTGCCCCGTTACCTCCTTGTTCCATGTAGTTACAGGGTAAACACGACATTTGCGGGCTGTAAATTTAAGTGGTGCTCCGTTACCGCCTTGTTCCATGTAGTTACAGGGTAAACACGACATTTGCGGGCTGTAAATTAAAGTGGTGCCCCGTTACCTCCTTGTTCCATGTAGTTACAGGGTAAACACGACATTTGCGGGCTGTAAATTAAAGTGGTGCTCCGTTACCTCCTTGTTCCATGTAGTTACAGGGTAAACACGACATTTGCGGGCTGTAAATTTAAGTGGTGCTCCGTTACCTCCTTGTTCCATGTAGTTACAGGGTAAACACGACATTTGCGGGCTGTAAATTTAAGTGGTGCTCCGTTACCTCTTTGTTCCATGTAGTTACAGGGTAAACACGACATTTGCGGGCTGTAAATTTAAGTGGTGCTCCGTTACCGCCTTGTTCCATGTAGTTACAGGGTAAACACGACATTTGCGGGCTGTAAATTAAAGTGGTGCCCCGTTACCTCCTTGTTCCATGTAGTTACAGGGTAAACACGACATTTGCGGGCTGTAAATTAAAGTGGTGCCCCGTTACCTCCTTGTTCCATGTAGTTACAGGGTAAACACGACATTTGCGGGCTGTAAATTAAAGTGGTGCTCCGTTACCTCCTTGTTCCATGTAGTTACAGGGTAAACACGACATTTGCGGGCTGTAAATTTAAGTGGTGCTTGATCCCCCCTTATTCCATGTAGTTACAAGGTAATTAGCTACAACAAATTAATCTAAAACGATTGTTTATTCAGTAGGTCATACATTATATATCAGGTAATATATCAATAAACATAGTGACTGTTTTATTTAATTCAAATATTATTTTAAATTTGGGTTTTTAAATTAAAATCACACACAATATGACAACAGTAACAACACAGGCAACAGATAATAAAAGATAAAAATTTATTACACCAGTTCAGAAAAAGCAAAGCAATTCCATACTTATACGGCTTATTAAGTTAAACCAAATTCTTTTGAAAAGTTTGTTTAAGAACAAAATTAAGATTTTTTTCAATTTGTTCATGTTTTTCACCCACGGACGAAGTTAAACTATTATGGCCAAACCATCATGTCAATAAACACACAGTAATAAACACTGAAAGTCAATATTAAACTATGTATTATAGCGAACTGACAGGATTTTACCGTCTTTGATTTTAGCGTTGTGATCTACGTCCTCAAGCACCATTTTGACTACTTCAGTTCCCGCTTTACTGCTCAATGTTGTGAGAACATACTCAAAACTCTCCAGTTCTAAAATAACACATTGCAGTCAGTTTCAAAAATATCTCTCCTCTTCGCTTCGATTAGTTTTCTTGTATTTTCGACACACGTTCCTGTCATGAGCATCGCAAACACGGACAGACTCGTCTCAAGCGCCATTCAAGCTGTTTCCAGTTCCCGATCAGCACATTCACTGCTCCAGTTTTAAACGAACACAGTTTCAAAGTTGTCCCTCATCTGCGCTTCGATTAATTTTTTCCTATTTTGCACACGTTTCCATCTTCAGCACTGCAGACATGGATTTCGTTGCACACGTTCGCGTTTGAACCTCCACATTCCTAACCAGGGTTGCCAGGTTTTCACAACAAACCCCCCCCCCAATTGACCTATCGGTAAGCCCCTCCCCTCGAACGCAGACTAGCCAATGGCAGTCGAGTATCAGTTGCACGAGGAGCAGAACTCGGACATCTTTAGGTTTCAGCGCCATAGAGAAACATTGGAAGATCTGAAGCTCGCATCGGTTTTATGGGGTTTATGCTTCAAAAATGCAAAAATGATGTGCCTGTGGTACTTGTAACACTGATTCCATGTATCCGGAGAGGATGGGCAATATAATTTATTTTATTACATTTCCTGAATCCAAACAAAACGGAGCATTTTGTCATTTACTGACCCTCATGTCATTCCAAACCTTTTTTGACTGACTGTTCTGTGGAACACAAGATCTGAACACTACTGATCTTCCTTTGTAAATATCATTATATAAACTTAATATATACGGTATAAACTGATTTAGGTTCTACCAGAAAATTTGGGCAGCTTTAAAGAGCCCCTGGATGTGAAGGGACAGTTTCTAGCAATCAAGAGTCCAGTAGCTGTTGGAAGACATAGAAGCCAACCACTCATCCTCGGGAGTGTGCATGGCTCTCTCGTGGCTGTCCTGTCCAATTCACAGGGATCTTTCCCTGGCCTGGTTTAATCTGAGTTCTGCCAGGACTGTGGATTCCTTAAAATGTTCTCTGGCCCTTTCTCACTGGCACTCAGCTCACACTCTCTGACTAGAGGATTTGACAAGTTTTTTCAAGGACATGAGGCTCCTCGGAGAGGGTGTCAGGGTTGTGTGCTCTGAGATGGTTGGCAGGGTGGCAAAAGTGTTTCTTTTTCACCCTCAAGGTCATCTAACACTCCCTTCCTTCTCACCCACAAAGCCCAACTGGCTGAAACGATAAGTCAGCTGCAACCACAAGTGAATATGTCCATCAGTGTCAGAGTGAACATGTTGACATGAAATTACTGAAAATGTCGGAACTGGGAAAAATCATAGCACGCTAGTGAGGTTAGCCATGCGTTCTCAGCCCTCATCAGAACTGGATGAGAGACATATCAGCGTCACATGCTGGCATCGACAACAAGAAGAGTGTCATCAACAAATAAAGCCTTCCTCGCTTTCTTACTTCTGCCTGTGGTTCTTCTGAATTAAATTACTGATGTTTCGAGGCCTGACAGCAGAGACTAATCTTCATGTGTGTTTGGCGATGCTAGGCTCCTTACTGCCTCCTGCTGAATGATGCCGAATCAAATCGATAGATTCATTCTGATATAAAAAGACGATCGTGATACTCGCTGACATTTATGCCTTCGTGTTTATAGATGATTTGGTTATGTTTACCAAAGAAAGATTATTCTGCCAAGAAGTGATTTTTTTTAGTATCGCTCTATTGATTCTTTTAGATGCTGAATGTGCTTAGGGGTGTATTGTCCTCTCAGCATATTTGCTAACTGGCGTTTATCAAACCAAGTGCAAATCAATCGCTGGGCCTGTCTTCATGAAGACTGAGAGACTGTATATTCACCTACTTGCTAAAATAACTTCTAAGAGAGATCCTTCTCAACATGAAAATAATTATTCATATATACACACACATACTTCTCATGTTAGGAGGTGAAATGTTCTACTTGAAATGAGCAAAGGGATTTAACCTGTGATTCTGATGCTGAGGTGATACAGTAATGACATTTTGAACACTGTGCTCCAGAGCGCAGCGCTAACAACGTCAAGAATATTGGTTTGATTCCCAGGGAACGGAGGAACTGATAAAATGCACATACATTTCATCAAAGGAATTGTAAAGTCAGCACTTTATTTTGTGCACTCGATTTCAAACTCACTTTTCTCTTATTATTTTGATATGCATTTCAAAGCACATTCTATAGAGAGCATATGGATTTTGTAGCCTGAACTAGAAGCTTGGGATAAATTATGCTAGTTTTGGGTTCTCCTGACAACAATTGGATGTTTTTAGGGAGGATTTACATAGTGTGTCATAATTTACTCACCCTCATGTTTGACTTATTTTCTTCTACTGAACACAAAACAATTTTTGGAGACCTTTTCCATACAGTGGAAGTCAATGGGGTCCAAAATAACACTGGGCCCCACTGACCTTTTTCAAAATATCATCATATTAATTCAATGCATATAAACAGATAATTTTTTATGCATTGAACATGCATTATACAAACTGTATTTCCAAGCACGTTCTGTAAAGAACATACACTTTTTTTTTTTTTTTACAAAATTTTGTGGATCAGTAGGGTTCAATTTCCATAAAATAGTTTTTTACACTGCATTTTATGATTTAGCATGTCAGGACTTCAGTCCACAAAATACTCATTTGATGAATGAGCTATTTCATCAATGAAAGGGACTGAATGAAATGCATACATCTTCAACATTAACCATTTTATAAATAGATAGATCCACAAAACACTATTTGTTCATAAAATACATGTCCTCTACAACAGAGTCTTCAAAACTGGGTTCCACAAACTCCTGGTGGTTTGTGAACTACAGGCTTTCATGAGTTAATTAAAAGTGAATAATGATTTAAATCATAAAAAAAAGAAATTAAAATGCAGAAATAATTTGATATCAATTTAAAACACAATGAAATATATGAAATATTTTGTTTACTTGCATGTCAGCTGATATCAGAGAACCATGAAGATGCAAATGTGTTGTTAAATTATGCAGATATTAACTTAAAATCTCAAGGGGTACTTCAAGTAAATATTTTAGGTCAAAAGAGTTCATCTTACAGAATGTTCCAACTTGCCAACACAGAATAACATCGTACTACTAGGAAGAAATAGTACGGTGACCACCATCAACCCTCTTCTGACTGAGTTATCTTTTCTTCCCTTGTCAAAGCTAAAAACATCTCACTGGCTTCAATTAAGGACAATATTATAACATATATCATGTACCCATCCTTGTTCCTCAAGGACATTTTTGTAACATACTGCTCAGTCAAAGACAACTTGTGCACTCACAGGGAGGGCAAACCACAGAAAAGTAGACAAAGTCTGTATTGACAGTTCTGTACAAACAACCCCCCCCTCCCCCCTCCCCCCTTCTAACTGTCTCCACCTGTTTCATGCACATGAAACAATTTCGTTCTCTAGCTCTCACACATACACAAACATACACCCTGGAGAGAGGAGAAAAATTGGGGGGAAAAAAAGAGCAAAGGAAAAAGCGAATGAGAGAATCTGCAGGCCAGAGGAGTGTGCATACTAAAAGAGACACCTTCCTCTTTCCTAGAACTTTATTTTTTCATGAATGATTAAATATTAAACCTACATTTCTGCTCCAGTTAATTGCATGTCAACACACAGGCTGGAAAGGCCAGAACTGGAAGCGAATGTGTCGTGGGGTGGATGGAGGGCAGCGCATGATCCACATCTACACGGAATATCCTGACAGGGTCTGGAAAAAGATGGGTTAAGCATCAGCGACTGTGAGTTTGAGAGAAAGTGTGTGTGTGTGTGGGTTCTGGAGAGTACAACCGTCAGGAAGAGCAACACCATCACTAATTCATGGGCAGCTTCTGCTCTTCCAGGCTGGCGTTGCTCTTCAAATGACCTTTCTTCTCCAACAAATACACTTCTCTGCAGTACGGTGGCATGAATGTTGCTGTGCACCACTCCGAATGATAAAAACACAAATGAGGTAATGGAGCATGCATGCAGGGCTAATATTATGCTAAGTTTAGTGTTATAGAGATCAGAGTGTCGACTGACCCAAGGTCTGTGTGATGGAGAACTGGTGATCAAACCCTAGGAATATAAGTGTCTACCTCTGCGTGAGCGGAGCCTTGGGTGAATCATCGATTTGTAATGTTACATTTGTACGCCGTCTAGACAGGCCAACGGTGGGAGGGTGGGAGCAATGAGGGCCATATTGTGTTCATTCATCTCAGAATGCTCACAGCTTGCTCGCTTTAGAATGCATTCAGACTGACACAGGATGACTGAACACTACAGTCATGCTTAAGATTTTATTCTTTGCTGTTCCTATCCCTCGTATCATGCAAACGCCTGCCAGTGAGTCAGGTTAAGGATGGCATCCTCACATCTACGTGCCACATGCATCTGGGTCAATGATGTATAAGAGTGACCATGAAAAATCTTTTAAAAAGTAAACTCCTTTCTATGACATCATTTTATGTTTTTTTTTAAATGTGTTATTATTATTATTATTTTTTTCACTATTGTAGTATTAATTTTAGCTTTTATTTTTATTTTTTGAGTTTTCATTTTAATTTTAGCTTGAAGTTTTCTGTTCATTTGTCATTTTCATTAGTTTTGTCATTATGCTATTTCTATTTTTATTGAATTTTTTTTCAGTTTTATTAATTAAGTTTTTTTATATATATGTTATATATAAAAAATATGTATAAAATATTATATATATAATATATATATATATATATATATATATATATATATATATATATATATATATATATATATATATATATATATTGTAAAAACTACCTAATTATAGCCAAACTAATTTTAAGAAAATAATATAATTAATTTGGTCACACTTTATTTTAAGGTCCAATTCTTGCTATTAACAAACCAATAACTATGACTTTTGCCTCAATAAACTCATAATTTGCTGCTTATTAATACTTAGTAAGGTAGTTGTTAAGTTTTGGTATTGGGTAGGATTAGGGATGTAGAATATGGTCATGCAGAATATGTGCTTTATAAGTACTAATAAGCAGCCAATATGTAAATAATAGGCATGCTAATAAGCAACTAGTTAATAGTAAGAATTGGTCTCTATACTAAAGTGTTACCATTATTTTTAATAACAAAAAAAAACAAAACAAAAAAAAACACGGTCATCAAAGAATAGGTGTTTTAAGTCATTGTTTAAATGAATGAATTGCAAATGTAAAATATTTTCAAATAAATAAATAGATCTGATGAGCATCAAGTCTTCTTAAACAGCCCAAGCAAACAGTCCTCATCTGAAGTTAACAGTTTCAAAGCTTTTGGTATTTCATTTACATCACAACTGTTATGAGTCATAGCCTTACAACAGCCACCTGTCCATCACCGCTGGTGGTGACCACATAACGAATCACAGACATGATGGGACAGAGTGTAGCATGCCCTCCATCATCGAGTAAGGTCGGCTCCATCCGTTCTCTTCCCTACTTCCTCCAGATTTCCATTTGATTTGATGCGAGCTTTTTCTGAATGAGCGGGGAGCCCTCTTTCCAGGCAGCAATTCAGAGGGCCAAAGCAAGAGCAATGAATTCTTAAACCAGAGACTGCAAACTGAAAAAGAGCAGTGAGAAAGGCTGCAGACGTATCCATATCAAAAGCTTTAAGGGCTACGGCTAAGAGCGGCGAGACTGTGAATGGGACTGAGGGTGAGTGCATGATTAAAGCTAACCTGCTCAGAGCAGCGACGGCCGTGCTCGGTTTGAGAGTACGCCACTCTCTCTTACGGCTGACATAATTGATTTTCACCGCTTCCAGCTTCTTCTGTGTTTGTCTGTCTGTCTCTCACCTAAATCAAGAGCAATATTGGACATTTTCTCTGGCCTGAAGAAGGATGTGATGGGAATTAGTTAGTGGTTGGGTCAGTACAGCAAGTTTCTGTGGTAATCAGAATTAAATTGAGAACACCTTTCAAATTCATATCCTGAATTTGAATTGAGGCAGCAAACAGAATGCAACTGCAATTTCAATTTAAAGGCAAGGAAGTAGAATTAAAATGAATTAAAATTCAAAGAAATTCATAACTGGGATTTTATTTTATTTTTTAGATTTTATTTTTTAGAATTTTTTTTTTTTTTTTTAGTAATTTAGATGATAAAATGATGATAGATAGATAGATAGATAGATAGATAGATAGATAGATAGATAGATAGATAGATAGATAGATAGATAGATAGATAGATAGATAGAGAATTAAATTGAGAACACCTTTCAAATTCAATTTCTGAATTAGAATTGAGGCAGCAAACAGAATGCAACTGCAATTTCAATGTAAAGGCAAGGAAGTAGAATTAAAATGAATTCAAATTCAAAGAAATTATGAATTTCTTTGAATTTGAATTCATTTTAATTCTACTTCCTTGCCTTTACATTGAAATTGCAGTTGATTTTTTGATTGATTTTTTTTTTTAGAATTTCTTTTTTTTTAAGTAATTTAGATGATAAAATAGATAGATAGATAGATAGATAGATAGATAGATAGATAGATAGATAGATACAGAATTAAACTGAGAACACCTTTCAAATTCAATTTCTGAATTAGAATTGAGGCAGCAAACAGAATACAACTGCAATTTAAATTTAAAAGCAAGGAAGTAGAATTAAAATGAATTCAAATTCAAAGAAATTCATAACGAACTGATTTTTTTTTTAGATTTTTTTTTAGAATTTTTTTTTTTAGTAATTTAGATGATAAAATGATGATAGATAGATAGATAGATAGATAGATAGATAGATAGATAGATAGATAGATAGATAGAGAATTAAATTGAGAACACCTTTCTAATTCAATTTCTGAATTAGAATTGAGGCAGCAAACAGAATGCAACTGCAATTTAAAGTTGAATTCAAGCAAGTAGAATTAAAATGAATTGAAATATACATATGGAATGATGGATTGATAGAGCGATAGTTAGAACAATAGAATGATAGATAGAATGATAGAACGATAGATAGAACAATAGATAGATATGAAAGGGAGCCAATTCTTCAAATTCAGAATTTTACACAATCTTTCAATAAAGATGAACGTTTGGTATTAGTGTAGCTTTTTTATTGGTGTTAAAAGTTGACATAGAGACACTCTTCTTTTTCTCCAGCTTCCTTGACTCTCCTTTAAAATGGTCGGCCGATGTAAATCATTCATATTCAACAATACTTGTAATGAATCTCCATTATGAGGCGGAATAAGAGAACAGATTTGCTCTCAAGTTCTTCACTGCAACTTAATTATGTAAAGACTATCTGAAGTCACGTTGAGGGAGCGCTAATCTACACCTTGAGATTGAACAAGATATATTATTGATGCCTTGTCTTCCTTTGATTCATAACAGGAAAACTACCCCTATCCTCCCACCCTTTCATCCATCCAGTCCCCTCATTCTCTCACTCTTACTCACATTAACTACCAAAAGCGCTCTTTACACCTCCTCAATCACTCCTTGGGAGATCCTCCCCATCCATTAGCATTCAGGTTAGGAAAGTGAGGGTTACAAATGAGTTCTCTGATTTCCTGACTCCATGAGCTTTTAAGCAGCATCTAAAAAGCCGAGGCTCTTGAGCTATTTGCTTTCCTCTTGTTGTTTAGATAACACGCTTTTTCAAGTGCTCCTCATTGATTTGATTAAGATCTGCCGCTGCATAAAAACACCACGGCTCTCTAATGTACTTTTCCTCATCTTTTCTGAAACGTAGCAGAGTGATTAGGGAGAGGCATTCATCACCCCTCATTACGCTAGCAGCTGCACTCTAAGAAACGTGATCTTTTGGTCTCTCCTCGCTATCTTTGACACATTACCTCATATGCTCTGTCATCCTCAGATACTGTATCTGAAAGCTAGTTGCAGTGCATCTCCTCCTCCATCTCTGTTGCCATTCTCCCGTGCGTCTATCTCTCCTATACAAACTTCAGAAGAAAACTGCAGTTGTTATGTTCACTTGAGCGATGTCAAGCATATCAGTGCAGCGGCATGTCAAATAGAAGACCGAGTCAGCAAATTCGCCTCGTACAGGAATACTTGACAGAGCCTCATTTCCAGCCACCTCAGCTGAAATGCTTCAGAAACCACACACTGCGGAAACATGCAAACTATGATAGTGTTACATGCCTCCAGAGATCTGAGAACCAAAGCAGACTTAGGAAATGAGCTTTCTGATGTGTGGAGAACTGCCAGTGTCTCAAATGATTTGTCCCTATTACTATCCGTCTTGTATTTCTTGGACGCCAAAGATACCTGTTGTTGCTGGCTGTCAGTAGACATTAGTATTACTGTTTAAGACTTGAATTGAATAGTCCAACCAAAAATAAAATATAAAACTAAATTAAAATTAACTTAAAAAGTGTAAATTTTATAATAAAATAATAAACTGAAAATAAAACAACAACAAAGCTACATTCAAAATTCAAAACTATAATTTGTTGTACATTGCTAGTCATCAGGTCAGTGGCCATTAGTATTACTGGGTTAGTTTTTAACACTTTAAGGGATAGTTTATTTAGTTTCTAAACTTTGGGGAAAAAATAAAACCAGCAATGGCAGAGTGAAATAAGTAATAAAAACAACATTAAAATGCTAAAAAATATTTACTTAATACAAAATTATAATAAATGAAAGTATAACAGAAGTAATTAACTAAACTAAAAATTCAAAACTATAATTTTTTATATGTTGCTAGCCACAAGTGAGTGTAAGTTTTACTCTTAAAGGGAATAATTCACTCAAAAATAAAACATAAAACTTAATAAAAACACAACTAAAATGAACTAAAATGAAATATTCAAAACTATAATGAATTAAAAATAAAATGGAAAAAAACTATATTAAAAATTCAAAATTATAATGTGTTATATTTTGCTGTTCATCAGGTCAGTAGGCATAGGTATTACTCTTAGTTTAACTATTAAGCTTCATTTAGTACTTAAGGTTCACCCAAAATAAAATATTATACTAAATATTTTGTCATTTTCGGAGCTTGACAGCTTGTAGTCATATTGAACAGAGCAGCGTTCCACAACAGAGAGAAAATCACTCAGGTTTGGAACAACATAAGGTTGAGAAAATGATGACAGAATGTTCATTTGTGTGTGAACTATTCTTTTAATGGTACTACTACTATTACTACATTCTAGTTGAGAGTTATTAAAGCACAGAAGCCTGCAGTGGAATATTCAAGGCCATGCCTCACTCCAGCCTCAAATCCGATTACCAATGACACTTTCACATCTACTTGAGGGAAGAGCTCTTTTGAAGCTTCCTCCTTTTCTTACTAACTCAGAGCTTGATTGTACATTAATGACACGACACATATCACAAGAGCTCAGAAGCTAATGCTAAAGCCCATCGCTCTGCAATCCAAACTAGCTTTATTAGACATGTGACACAGGGAGGGTCAGTGACGGCCTTTGGTAGGATTACAGCAAATGGACTCCAGAGCAAACTAATGGATCATCAGAAAAAGCTCCAGTGGTTCGCTCTCCAGCCACAGACAGCATAATATTCCCACCTCGCAAGTGGGCTTCTGGCCACAAAGTTGCATGCATGTATGTGTACTTTCTAAGTTTAGACCAAATCAGATCTGTGTTACATATGAAGGACTTCTAAGTGCTCTCAATGATGAAGCTACATACTCGTACGGCATCTGGAAGCATGGTCATTCAGCCATGCTTCTCCATTTGCAGTTAGCTAAAGCATACGCTTTCCATCCATAGATTAAAGCACAACAGTGACCATCAGAGCTACAAAACAGCAGCTCAGATCAGTCGTCATCAGGACTGAATAATTTATGCACACTGTGATGAAAACCATGCGCTTCCATCAGGAAACCACACACTACTTTTATTTATTTATTTATTTATTTTATTTATTTTAGTCATAAAAGCGTCATTTTTATCCAAAGCGACTAACAAATGAGGACAACAGAAGCAATAAATTGTAGTATTAAAAGAACTGAAACAGATCCAATACTAAAAGCTAATGCATACAACAAAATTTCAAAACTTAACATTTAAATGAAAACAAAAAAATAAAGCTAAAAACAATTCAAAATATTAAAGAACAAAAGTTATAAGAATATAATAATGATTCTAACATAACACTAAGCCAAACACCAAAAAACAACTACATGTGTGTATGCACAACCACACACACACACACATATAAATTCTATATATATATATATATATATATATATATATATATATATATATATATATATATATATTTATTTATTTCATTTCCATTTAGTTTGTTGTTTAGTTTGTTGTACTAAAATAACTCAAATTAAATAAAACTAAAACTTATTAAAAAAAAAACCTATAGACATAATAAAATAAATAAATAAATAAAATGACAAAAATTATTATAACTTTAACTAAAATTAAAATAGATAAATACAAATCAAACTACATTAGTTTATCAGTACTCCTAAAAAAATAACACTGCGCCAAACACATATGCAAGTAGTACTAAAGAGGAGAAATAAAAAGCGATACTTATGTCATTTGCCGGTGTCCCTGCCCGGTGGAGTCACACGGAGTTGATGGTCTTTACCCTCTTCGGTCTTCACACGTTTTTTTATACCCGTCTAACAAAATACTAATTGAATTCAGCTGAACACACTTTCCTTTTATCACAACAAATGGCCAAGCAAGCGCACGAGTCTTTTGGCGCTAAAATAGTACTGTCAGGAGTTACTAAAGACACAGTGAAGAATTAGCGCTGAAAAGGTGTGGACAGTTATTTTTGCACCTGACTTTATTGAATATGCATTTGTAGGAGTTTCCCTTTCAGACACAAAATTTATGGGAGGAGAGTATTAAAATGAATCAAGCAACACGATTTACTGACATTTTCGCTCATCAGATTACTGGTATTTGCGCCATGATTTAACGCCCAAAAAAGCATGTCTTAAAGCAGGTGCTAATTTGCGCTGCTCTTGGTAGATTGCGCTGGTCATTATGGAAATGATCTGGCTGCGTCTGTGTTCTTTAATATGCGCACTGTCAATAAATAACACGCAGAATTTTCCCCTCCCATTGGCACTTTTATGGAATTGCACTCATAACGCTAATTTGCCCTGTTTGGTAAATCTGGCCCCAAATCTTACTTTCTCGTTTTATTTATTTCTTCTGTGGAAACTAAACAAAATATCTTGAAGAGCTGTTGGTCATATAATGGAAGCCAATGGATGTCAAAACAACAGGTTTGGAACAATATGACACCCAATATAACATCCAAAACTGTTAATTGTTCCAATGTTGTTGATGTCAATTTTCATTTCTAGATGAACATCAAACTTGCAATGCCATGTCAAAATGACAAAATGATTTAAAAAACAAAGAAAGAAAGAAAGAAAGAAAGAAAGAAAGAAAGAAAGAAAGTTTCAAATTAAGCTAACATATGTTTTTTTAATTTGAAAAAAAAAAAGGAAAATGGAAAAAAATATGTAAATTCATTGTAAACCCTAAAAAACTTTAAGTTCCTAAAGTTCACGGAATTCTCAAATGTAATTATTTTAAGCATAATTATTTTAGTTAGTTTAGTAATTATTTTAAGAAGGTCTTCAAATCGAATATTATTGATTTAAAAAGGCTTCTTATTCTAGTTTTGATTTTTAGAATTTTGGCTCTGTTTTTTGCTTTTTTTCAGCTATTTTTGTTCTGTGTTTAGGCTATTTTAGGATTGTTATTGTTTAACCAGAATCATTCAATAAACTCTCATGACAACTCTGTTATCAGTATATTGGCTTGTACGAAGAAGTTTTTTTTTGGTCCATGGTTATGTGTATAGGTTTGGGTTATATGTTTTTATACAACCTAACCATGTTGTATGAATTATTGTGAAAGCTGAATGCTGAATATTTAATTCAGGTTAAAAGTCTCACTTGATAATGGTCTTGACCAAGCATTTACCAAAAAACAAAACCTAACCAGAAATGATTGCACTGTGTGTGATTCAAAGGGGTTAAAATTTTGACACTTAGGCGATAACTATATTTCCCGTGCCAGACTCTAACACCAAAACCATACAATATGATCCTACCTCTTAAGGGGAACATATTTGATTTGACATTAGTGCTCAAGGTGAACAAAAATTATTTCTGACTTCTTACCTCAGAGCTTACATGGTAAAAATCCAATATGGCACAGCTGTAGCCTGGCAAGAGGTGTTAAACAGGCACCTGTTTTCATTTAGGTCTCTCTTCATTCGCCACCCCTTTTCCTCTACTCTTCCGCTCATTCCCGCTCATTATACTTGCCAATCTAGAAGGAGGGAGGAGTGACCTCCAGGGCTGAGATTAAAGAGGGCCGAGCAGAGAGCTGCAGTGTGTGTCCAACAGACTGGGCTAGAGCTGCAGAATGCAAGCCAATAGTCCAAGATTCATAATTCATATACCACCCCTCATGTTTGCCTCAGCATAGATCATTTCTCGCTCTCTCCACAAACACGAATCCTTTCACTATTCCCTACCGCCCATTTGCCCCCTCCTGTCACAAGCATCCCTTTCCAGATGGCTGCCACTCTGCTTCAGTGTTAACTATGGTCAACACGTCTTCTCTCTGGGGTACTGGCACTAACCCACTTTTCCCCTACTACTGATCCCTCCTTCCACAGAAGTAGCCTCAGCTCTCCTCCACTCCCATTCCCCCAGGAAATTCAGAGTGTGAATGTCTTCTTGGATTAACGTGAGCAGTTTTCCACGGAGAGATACAGTGTCTTATTGGTAATCCATTATAGAGATACTGAATCTGAAAAAGTAGCTTGGAACTAATAGTGAACCTCATATGTGGATTAAACATTCAATAATCTTCCTGTGGCTTCTGATAAGCAGGTATCTTTGATTTTATGACCTCTGACTTTAAAATTATGGCAGAACAGCTAGTCTAAAGTTATGGAAACACATTACCAAAATAATAAAACACAGACAAATTCACTTTGAATAAACAAGAATACATGTGTATTTGCATGCCAGTGTTATTTTAGTATCATTGAGATATTATAGGTTTTATTAACATTTTGAATTTGTTTTATTTTTATATTTTATTTGTTATTTATTTTCATTATTTTTTAATGTTTTTATAATTATTATTTTTTCAGTTTTAGGTTTAGTTCTTTTAGTATCAAGTTTTAGTGTCAAGTTTTAGTAATTTTAATCGATTTTAGTATCAAATTGAAACAAAATGAAAATGATAAATGTTACCTTGGCAACCAGCTGAAACTAAATATTTAAGTTTATTTGGTTTTAACTTTAATAACCCTGTTGCATGCACAGCACATTGCTGTGTCCGATTCAGGAATTATGCATTTGTATAGTTATCAGGTAACACAAATTATTTAAGGTAATTATTTATATGTATTAATTACTAAATTAGGAAAAAGAGAACATTGTCTTCAGCCAGTATTTTTGTGTAAAAAATATACTTTAGTCAAGAGAAATTAAAAAAAATAAAGCATGAAATGTTATAGAAAATATAGGAAAATGTATCTTAAAATAAATGATATTTCTTTTTTTTTTTTTCTAACAGAAATTAATTATATTTATGCTAACAACAAGAAAAGAAAAAAAAACATTTGCAATGCAGCACAAAGATTATATTTAATATATATTATACAGTATATTATAGTCTTGTTGCACTGTTGCTTCCCAAGTAAATGTATCATGTTTAAATGATGTTTAAATGATGTTTATCATTTATCAGAATATATTTACTGAAAAACAAGACAAAATACTGATGATTTGTTTTTGCAATAAACACGCTTTGTTACAATGCTTACAAATGGATTTTAAATTAATCTACCAGATGAGGTTAAATCAATATCTTTTTGGCATGTACATAATACCTGACCTCCAGCAGAAAGGAACACATTGACCTGAGATGACACCATTACACCTCCATTGTAATGCAATGCGATCGCATTCGTCTAGAATATGAACTCTGTACTTTTTGTACTGTCTGCCAGCTAATATAACAACAGCGGAGTAAGGCTAGCTATAAGAGAGTCACAGTTTTTGACATTATGCTGCATTTGTTTACAATGCTGCATGCTGAGAATTCATGCCTAATTGTCAGCAGTAAAATGGCAGACGGTTGCGAGGACACATCAGTGCCGGAGGACTCCTCTGTAAATATCAGCCTAAGCGGCATCCCCCTCCTAAAATATCAGTGGGGTGCGTTCAGTATACTACAGTTATAAAAGCTAGTCAAACCGCCACTTTGGAGCCAAGAGTAAATCTAAAAGCAGAATTCATCAGTTAACATGGTGCTTCCTTGTGAGACCCGGCGCTCGTGACAGAAATGCTACCTTATGACTAATGCATCCTGAGAGAGGCCGCAGCAGCCATCTGGATTGTGGGTTTAAAATTTACCAAATCCTGCCGCTGAGAACTCACCACTGGCGGGAACGTTACAGTTCTAAGCATTTACAAGGAACAAGCGATTGCTTTCAATAAAGGCTCAGCCATCCAATTGCCATAGAAAACACATCCTGGAGTGAGCAGCTGTATAATGCTTACAGCAACACTGATTTCAATAAAGAAAAGGTTTTTCGTCTCATTTTGCGTGACAGCTGTGTGTTTAGCCACGCAGGGTTTTGTTAGCCTGTGTATGTAATCTTCACAGTGTGAAACGGTCTGATCATCACATACTACTGTATAACAGCTGTTGAAAGCTTCTATCACAGCTCCACTATAATATTTTTCTAGCCTGACATAATGAGGGGAGATTTTATGCTTTAGGTACATTCAAGAGCATGTACATTTTAAAGGTGGGGTATGCATTTTTTCAAAAACTCTTTAGAAAACGTGTCGGGCCGAGTACCAAAACAAACTTGTAGCCAATCAGCAGTAAGGGGCGTGTCTACTCATGATGCAGAGGAGAGCGCTCATCAGTGCACATGATGGACATTAGCCGAGCCGAGCGACGACAGAAAGATAGAGATGTTGGATAAAACACAAAAGAGGAAAACGTCTGCGGAACAAAAGAAGGCTTACACCTCGTCTACACCGGATGCGACAAAGCGACCATTGAAAATCATTTGAAATTTGTGTCAATATGTCATAAATTGAACGCGGCAGCAGTTTACTGTCGTGGATTTGTCATGTCGCGGCGTGGCTTCCAGTGTAGACAGCATCACTGATTATAATAAGTTTTGCTTTGTTTCACAGAACTAATCGTTGCCGTACGTAGGCCTATGTGTGGGGCGGAGCTATCAAAATAGGGACGAGACCCTTTTGGGGTAGGGGTGTGTTTGTTTTGGTGATTTCAAATGTCAACATTGGCAACCAGAAATCGCTTACCCCACCTTTAACTCTCTTCCAAAACCTAGTGATATGCTTAACTAGACATCAATTTAAATCATCACAGACCTGTCCCTAATGCAAAGGCTGTTCCAAACAGCAGGTTGCGAAATTGTGGTAGCCAAATTGCATGTACTGCAAAGAGCTCAGGGAACATGTTCAACCTAGAAGGCAGGCGGGAGAAATGTTATTAGAAATTTGATTATATTTTACTCAATACTGGAAAATATTGATTGAAAATGCTCTGCTCCATCATTTTGATTCACTCGGAACCAGAAACACATTTTGAGCTTCATGCACTAAAGTAAAATGGAAAGGCCGTTCTAATGATATCATCGTGTTTCTATTTCAAACCGACTGCCACCCAAACATTTAAAATTTGCTATTGAGAAAATGTAGAATTTTCGATGATTGATTTTAGAACAATTTTAGACATGATTTGACTTGAAATCAAATAAATTAATGCATGTATATAATAATGTACATATTACAGTTATATATGACCCTGGACCACAAAACCAATCTTAAGTAGCACAGATATATTTGTAGCAATAGCCAAAAATACATTGTATGGGTCAAAATTATAGATTTTTCTTTTATGCCAAAAATCATTAGGATATTAAGTAAAGATAATGTTCCATGTAGATATTTTGTAAATTTCCTACCGTAAATATATCAAAACGTAATTTTTGATTAGTAATATGCATTGCTAAGGACTTCATTTGGACAACTTTAAAGGCGATTTTCTCAGTATTTTAATTTTTTAATTTTTTTTTTTTTGCACCCTCAGATTTCAAATTTTCAAATAGTTGTATCTTGGCCAAATATTGTCCTAACAAACCATACATCAATGGAAAGCTTATTTATTCAGCTTTCAGATGATGTATAAATCTCAATTTCAAAAAATTTACCCTTATGACTGGTTTTGTGGTCCATGGTCACATATGCACATTAGTATATGCATCACAAACAACCTGTATTGTTTGAATTTTGTAAGAAAAAAATTTATTCTTCAAAACAGGATGAAACAAAAATTGTGTTCCTACATAAACTATGGCTTCCAACTCAATGGACAGAAAGTGATAGGTTTTGGAACAGAGACTTCTTTATGATATTTAAATGTTTTTTTTTGTTGTTTTTTTTGTTTTTTTTTCTGAAAGCCAATGTGATTTAAATGCCTTCATAAGCATCATTTCTGGCTTACGACACCCACAAGCACATTATATTATGTAGGGATGTTAATTTTTCATACTCAAACACTGAAAATTGGCTGTGGCGTTATGCTGTGTCTGCCCGGCTGATTTAATTTGGAGAATATTAGCTGATACTCATGTTTTGGACACAACAGCTGTGTCTCTGCCCCCGATTATTATTCCAGTATCCATTTCGTTTTTTTAAGAGCTCTGTCATATAATTCACTGCAGTTAACCTGATGGACAGAGGGACAAAAAAGACAGGTGTATCAAGCCTTTGCTTTTAACAAATGGACGGTTATCAGAGCATAAATATCCACAGGCAGGCAATTCGCCGGCCAAAAACAATGGCAACAGTTCCTTTTATGCCCTTATGTGATCAAGCTGTGTTGTACTGATGATAATGGGCTGGCGGAGTAAATGCCATCTGTAAAGTAACCATTAACAGGGCTGTCAGCGTGTGCCCAGGCAGCTACTGCATTAATGTCATCCTGTAGGCTAACTACACAAGAGAAAGGCCTGTCGATGAGAGTTCAATGAGGGGAAGGTATAATATGGCCCCTGACACAGCAATCGATGAAGAGTGTCTGTAGGGGAGGAGGATACAGTGCTCCTCTGCCGCCACAGATTGGATCAGGCTCTGTAATGGAAGCCTGGCCAGGGTGAGTCAGATCTTGCTGGCCTGTGCCTCAAATGGTCCCTTCAAAGCCAGAAACCACTCCAGTTTCCATCAGCCTTCCTTCCGTTCACACTCTACCAACCGTTAGCCCGAGGTACAGCTGGTGAAGAGAGACCAGCACCCTTCCAAAAAATAGCAATGAAGAGGGGGAAATGAATGTGCAGACTGCCAGCAGCTTCTGTTGTGGCAGACTTCCCTCACCTGGGCGGCCCTCACACTGGGGATTCGGGGACAGATAAAGGGGACTGGAGAGAGATGAAAGAGAAAGACACAGTATAATGATGGACAAACCTGAAAGACAAGAGAAAGTGAGCGAGTCATAGGTTACAGGATTAATAGACTCTGCTGTGCAACTAGAATGAGAGGTTAGGTGAGGGAGATAAAAAGAAAAGGAGAGAAACAGAGAGAGGGACTCATGCTTTTACCTCTGAATAAATCTATCCTGTCAGAAAGGGTTAATGGATATAGCATGCTCATCCTTACCTCTCTCTCTATATAGAATAGAAGTATTTTAACACTGAAAAAAATTACAAACTTCATTTTTAAAAGAGACATAAAGGCAATACTCTTTTGATGCGAGAGTCTGCTAAATGGGCCATGGGTCAAAGCTGTGTCTTTGTGTGTATGTCAGATGACTTGACCAGTGTGACCGTGCTTTTGAAAATGGACCCTTGAAGCAGCTAATGATCACTGAAGGCAGTTTGATGAGCTGTTCAGTAAAGGAAAGGGTGTTCCAGAGTGCAAAACATTTAAATTAGCAGATTTTTCTGCACACAGCACTTTGATCCTTTGCATTTGATAAATTTCCCCAGAGTCATTTGCTTTTAAAACATTACTGACCAATCTGCTGTCTGGGTACAAGCTTTTGTGCTTTTAGAATTTGCAAAGTCTGTGGAAGTCCTGCTTGCTTGGATGGTTTTAAATTTACAGAAAATTATCCAAATTACACTACCATTCAAAAGTTCATTTAAAGGGATACTCCACCCCAAAATGAAAATTTTGTCATTAATCACTTACCCCCAAAGTGATTAATGACGCAAAGTGCGTATGCTATTCTCTGTCATCAGTAACGCTCGGATACGTATTGTACGTTTATTTATGCTTTGATTTGAACGGAAACCGTGTATCCATGCGTTACTGATGACAGAGAATAGCGTACGCACTTTGCGTCCATCGGATGCTCTCCAAAATGGCGCTACGCTGACAGAGAGAGGAGATGAATTGTTGAATAAATGTCGTTATTTTTATTTTCTTTGTGTACAAAAAGTATTCTCGTTCCTTCATATAATTCAGATTGAATCACTGATGGCAGATGGACTATTTTGACGATGTTTTTTATACTTTTCTGTGCCTTGACAGTGTTATTTACTTGGCAGTCAATGGGACAGTCACAAGCCTCCCGATTTTCATCCAAAATATCTTAAATTGTGTTCCGAGGACAAACGAAGCTTTTACGGGTTTGGAACGACATAGGGGTAAGTGATTAATGACAAAATTTTTATTTTGAGGTGGAGTATCCCTTTAAGGAGCAGAAAGGCGAGTCTCTTATGCTCACCAAACATGTAATTATTTGATAAAAAATAAAAAAATAAAAATAAAAAACATTTTATGTTCAATTTAAAACAGTAAAACAGTAATATAGTAAAACAATGCTCCATTTTTAAATACCTATTTTCTATCTTAATATATTTTAAAATACATCAAGATCAATACTTTAATATACTTCAAAAAGCTACATTTTCATCCCGTCTTCAGTGTCACATGATCCTTCAGAAATCATTCTAAAAGGCTGATTTGGTGCTAAAGAAACATTTCTTATTATCAATACTGAAAAGAGTTGAAAATATATTTTTGTGGAAACCATGATATTTCTTCAGGATTCTTTGATGAATAGAAGATTCAGAAGAACAGCGTTTCTTTTGTAATAGTGTAAGTGCTTACTAGCACTTTTGATCAATTTAATGCATCCTTTGCTGAATAAAAGTATTAATTTATGTTTAAACAATCTTACTGAAACAGTAGTGTACATTAAAATAGTTCACAGTAGAGGCAGAAAGAACCCAGAGAAGATACAATCATATATTTTTTTTTTCTTTTTCTCTTTATGTGAAGTTCATGCTCAATATTTGCTCCAAGATAAATCAATGTTTCAATCAACTTAATTTTATTTACATACTGATTCAGGTCATTGTGTCAATAGTATCAAAAGAGTTCACTAAAAAATTAATGTGTTGAATAAACGTAAGGAAAATTTCTGTTCGCTTACACTAATTTGGTCACCTCTAATTGCTTTCAAATAAGGCTTTTAACTTTTCATTTGACACAAATCTGACTCATATTCCCAGCCGTTTTTAATCACCTTGCGGCGTAATTTATCAATTCCTTTAAAGAAAAGTGACGAATAAAAAATGCTTAGCAATGTCACCGTTCATTCCCACATAAGAAAATGATCAAATAAAAATGAACTACATGGAGCACAGAAATCTCCAATTCATGGGCTGTCCTGCAAAGTTAGTGAATGGGGAGTGGAACTTAGTGTGAATTAGATGCAGCATTTGAATCCTTCACCACATTTTTACTCCTCGACTCACCACCATTAGGGCTGTCACAGTACAGAGGAACACAGCACATGGCCCATAGCAGTGCCATCTGAGCTTTGCATAGCACAGTCCCTACCCACCGTGGCAGAGCCGAGTCTAGACAGCTCTGCTCCTCCAGCATACGGACGAGGGAAAAGGAAACAGCTTGTACAAATCACTACTTCTCCCATATCAACACAACAATAGAACAGGACAGCAGAATTACTGTAGCGCTTAAAAAAAAAAGGAGTACTTTGAAAACAGACTCGCATGAGGAGAATAAAGTAAACACTGGCTGTAAATTTTATTGTTCCATTAATCAACGTGACAGCCGGCTGGCTCCCGTAGCCATCAGCAGAGGGAATACAGCGCAATGACATACAAAAAGGTAGACTAAACCCCTGAATGAGAGGCCACCATCGATCCAGATCAGAAAACTGCATCTGACCTCAGTTGGGATTTATTTTTAGGCTCCACTATGCCAAAAGCAATGTTAGTATTCCAGCTCTAGTATTTTCTACCTGGCTTAGTAGCGACTAAAACGCTGTAAAATTTTAATATGGCACCTGAGACATAATTTCAGTCTCTAAATGAGGTAAACACTGTCTTATTATTGCTTTCGGTGTGAATGAACTGTTATGTCAAAGAGGCAAGATATTTCGCAGATATCTCAGGTGAAAAACATGTTTTCATGGTGAATGTTTAATAAACCATGAGAGAGTGTGAAGGGAGTATGGGTTTTCTTTTATCTCCCACTACACTGAGTGTCAATTTACAGCAAAAACAGGGGTAATGTGCTACATATTTATTTCAGATTTATCGTTTTTGTTGCTCATGAGAGAGAAATAAATCTCTCAGGTAGCATGACAAGCGTGCACGGTTATAACACATGTGGATAATGGATTTTATCAGTTCTGTGTTTCCCAATGATGACACCAGTGACATGAATGACAGTCAGTCAATTAACTGCAGCATATTGCTTTGATGGTTACACAGCAGACAAACTGCCAGCAAATTCCCTGTACATTATTCCCATCAGGAATCAGAATCAGAATCAGAATCAGAATGAGCTTTATTGGCCAGGTATGCTTACACATACGGGGAATTTGTTTTAGTGACAGAAGCTCTACAGTGCAACAGAAAGACAGCAACAGGACAGGACACAGATAATAACAGAATAATATACAAATAGGCAATGTACAAATAGCAAAAACAATATATAATATAGACAATTATGGTGTACAGGTCTGATATGTGCAAATTTGAAATGAAAAAATAAGTATGTGTGGTGAATAAATAATCTATAATAGTGTTGTGTGTTCCACGTTTAATGTCAAGTGTTCATGAGATGGATTGCCTGAGGGATGAAACTGTTTCTGTGTCTGGCCGTTCTGGTGCTCAGAGCTCTGTAGCGTCGACCAGACGGCAACAGTTCAAAGAGGGAGTGTGCTGGATGTGAGGGGTCCAGAGTGATTTTGCCAGCCCTTTTGCTCACTCTGGATAAGTACAGTTCTTGGAGAGTGGGGAGGATTGTACCAATGATTCGCTCAGCAGTCCGGACTACCCTCCGTAGTCTTCTGAGGTCAGATTTGGTAGCTGAGCTGAACCAGACAGTTATTGAAGTGCAGAGGATGGATTCAATGATGGCGGAGTAGAACTGTTTCAGCAGCTCCTGTGGCAGGTTGAACTTCCTCAGCTGGCGAAGGAAGTACAACCTCTGCTGGGCCTTTTTGACAATGGACTCAATGTGATTGTCGCACTTCAGGTCCTGAGAGATGATGGCGCCCAGGAACCTGAATGTCTCCACTGCAGTCACAGTGCTGTTCATGATGGTGAGTGGGGGGAGAGCAGGGGGGTTTCTCCTGAAGTTCACGATCAACTCCACTGTTTTGAGCATGTTGAGCTCCAGGTTGTTAAGACTGCACCAGACAGCCAGCTCCTTAACCTCCTGTCTGTAAGCAGACTCGTCACCATCCTGAATGAGGCCGATAAATGTGGTGACGTCTGCAAACTTCAGGAGCTTGACAGAGGGGTCTTTAGATGTGCAGTCGCTGGTGTACAGGGAGAAGAGCAGTGGGGAGAGAACACAGCCCTGAGGAGCTCCAGTGCTGATGGTGTGGGTGCTGGATGTGTATTTTCCCAGCCTCACTAGCTGCCGCCTGTATGTCAGGAAGCTGGTGATCCACTGACAGACGGAGGTGGGGACAGAGAGCTGAGTTAGTTTATTCTGAAGGGTGTCCGGGATGATGGTGTTAAAAGCAGAGCTGAAGTCTACGAACAGGATCCTCACATAAGTCCCTGGTCTGTCCAGATGCTGTTGACTGCATCATCCACAGACCTGTTTGCTCTGTAGGCAAACTGCAGGGGGTCCAGTAAGGGTCCAGTGGAGGACTTCAGATAAGCCAAAACCAGTCTTTCAAATGATTTCATGACCACAGACATTAGATCCACAGGTCTGTAGTCATTAAGTCCAGTAATTTTGGGTTTCTTTGGGAGGGGGATGATGGTGGAGCGTTTGAAGCATGAGGAGACTTCGCACAGCTCCAGTGATCTGTTGAAGATCTGTGTGAAGATGGGGTCCAGCTGGTCAGCACAGATTTTAAGGCAGGCTGGTGACACACCGTCTGGGCCTGGTGCTTTCCTCCTTTTGTTCTTCCTGAAGACCTGGCGCACCTCATCTTTGCTGATCTGAATTGCAGGTGTGGGGGAGAGGGGGGTTGCTGGAGGTGTGAATGGTTGTGTGGAGAGGTGTTCAGGGTGGGTGTGGGGTGTTTTTTCAAACCTGCAGTAGAACTTATTCAGATCGTCTGCCAGTTGTTGATTCTCCAGAGTGCTGGGGGATGGTGTCTTGTAACTGGTGATATCTTTCATACCTTTCCACACTGAAGCAGAATCACTGGAAGAGAATTTTTTCCTTAGCTTGCCGGAATAATTCCTCTTTGCCACTCTGATCTCCTTTTCCAGTGTGTATTTGGCCTGTTTATACAAGAAATTATCCCCCTTTCTGTAAGCATCTTCTTTGGCCTGACGGAGCTGTCTGAGTTTTGCAGTGAACCATGGTTTGTCGTTGTTGTAAGTTAGATGAGTCTTGGTAGGGATGCATATATCCTCACAGAAACTGATATAAGATGTTACAGTCTCTGTGAGCTCATCCAGATCATTGGCAGCAGATTCAAAAACAGTCCAATCAGTGAGAGAGAAACAGGCTTGTAAAACCGCTCTGTTTCATTAGTCCATCTTTTAACAGTTCTTAATACAGGTTTTTCAGATTTGAGTTTCTGCCTGTAGGTCGGTATAAGATGAACCAAACAGTGATCAGAGAGTCCTAAAGCTGCTCGTGGGACAGAGTGATATGCATCCTTTTATCGCTGTGTAACAGTGATCCAATATATTACTGTCTCTGGTGGGACATGTGATGTGCTGTCTGTATTTTGGCAGTTCGCGAGAGAGATTTGCTTTATTAAAGTCCCAGAGAATGATTAAAGCACAGTCCGGGTGTTGTTGTTCTGTGTCTGTGATCAGATCAGCTAGTTTCTGTAAAGCTGAGTTCACGTGCGCTTGCGGAGGAATGTAAACGCTCACGAGAATGAACGAGCAAAACTCCCGCGGTGAGTAGAAAGGCTTGCAGTTAATGAAGAGCGTTTCTAGATCAGAACAGCACATCTTCTTTAACACAGTTACATCTGTACACAACCTCTCATTGATGTAAAAGCACGTCCCGCCGCCGTGCGATTTCCCTGTTGATTCTGCGTCGCGATCTGCTCTGATCAGCTGGAAGTTAGGCAGATGTAGCACGCTGTCCGGTATGGCGTCGTTCAGCCAGGTTTCCGTGAAACACAGAGCAGCAGAGTTTGAAAAGTCCCTGTTTGTCCGGGAGAGCAGAAGGAGTTCGTCCGTTTAGTTGGGTAGAGAGCGGAGATTCGCCAGATGGATGCTAGGCAACGCCGTTCTAAATCCGCGCTGTCTGAGCTTCACGAGCGCGCCGGCTCGCTTCCCCCGTCTGCGCGTCCTGAAGCGTTTGACCAGAGCTACGGCTCCACCAACTACAATGTCCAGCAAAACTTCTGAATAATCAAAAACCGGTGAAAGATTTTGTGCTGTGTTCTGCCGAATTTTCAGCAGGTCATCCCTGGTAAAACTGATGGTGTTTGAGAAACAAAAAACAGGAAAAACAAACAAAAACAGTACAAACACTGAAGAGCAAAGCACAGTAGCTGCCATCTGCGGCGCCATCAAATAAACAGAATCATAAAGGACCAACAAATATATGGCTCGCAGACGTTATTCCAGTCACATAAAGGCATACGGTGAAAAATACATTGCAACAAAAGCTTGTTTGTGTAACTTTAATCAAACTATCACAAAACATTTGTGCGTCATGGCCAAACTTTCCTTCTTCTTTAATTTCCTTTCTAGCACCTTTTATTTTCCCTTCTCTCGTTATCCCTTGCCTCTGTATCTAGCGAGCACAAAGAGCGTCCATTGTGGTGCCCGAGTAGATGTTTAGAGCCTTTTCTCTGTGCTTATATGAGGTGCTTGCCAGCCTTTCGTCATTGTGTTTGGCGACCAACCCCCTAAAAAAAAAAAAAAAAAAAAAAAAACATATCGATCAGATGCAGTCACAAACTAGAAGCCTGCTGTTATACAAAAACGCACTGAATAGCTCCCCCTTTCCCTCCTTCAAAACAACACTGAAAAATTACACCAAGAGGGCAACTCTCCAACCGTCCTCAGATGCTGCCCTCTGCTTATCTAGGCAGTAAGATAGTGTAGAATTGGATTTGGACGATGCTGCTTTCCAGACCAAACCTCTTATTGCCGCAATTCTGATACTGTAATTCTTGAAAGCCCAAGCAAGACTTGATGAACACATTGGGCTCCCTCTGCTTGTCTAATTTGCTCGAGGCTTGGTCAGCTCTTTTTACACTGAATTCATTTATCAGTCAAAACAAGTTAGAGCCTCTGAGTGTAAGAACTGGGATGTGAGACAGTAAAGTAGGGCGACATACAAGAGCAGAACACAAATACATTTTTACAGTTTCTAAAGAAAGAGTGGTGGCAAAATACTTGGCAAACACCCAAGGCGTCGCTGCACAGTTACTAAGGAGTTCTGAGTTGATGTTAGGTGCGTAAAAACTTACCCAAGATAAAAAAAACACACCAAAGTCTCTATATTCTGGTCTGGTAGATATGACTCTATATTATGGCTGGGTAAAATTTTTTAATTGGTTCTCATTTTTACGAAACGTTATTGATTCTTAAAACCCAAGAATCGATAAGTCTAGCCTGTTTTCAGTTAATGAATGGAACATTGTGCCGCCTCCCATCCAATAAATTGCAATAAGTTTGTGCTTTGTTACTTTTGATATGAAACAAAGTCTCAGATTTCGTATTCTTACCATTTAAGTACCATACAGTATTTAAACAATAAATGCATTTTTGCGCTGTTTAATGTGGAGTGACAGATTGCTGTACTGCCTCATTTCAAGAGAAGAGAACTGATCATCTCCTCCACTTTAACGCCAATTTCAGCACGAAATAAACAAATAAACATCTGACGGTATGTTAAAAGAAAGAGTACAAATTACTGAAATCTGTATCCTATCTCATGCAATCGCTCAATCAGTGTTTCAATCACGGAAAGACGTCAATTTAACAGCTTGTAAACAATATTTCAGGTAAGGTCAATTTTACCTCAGAAAACATATGCTGTCACCATAAACTCATTAGTCAGCTAGAAAAAAATTAACTGTAGGGAGGACAATTTGCTAAATATATGCACCATATAACATACCTATTCATTATATTTTTCTTACTGTTCTTCAGTATTTAATTTATGTTTGAATAAATCCGTAAAGTGATGGATTATGACCATTTAAATGTTTATATTTCAAAAAACGGATTGGAGTACAAATATAATTATATAACTGTAACTTTATTGTTATAAAAACTTAATTGAGTGTAATTTGTTTTTATATAAATCAGTACAAAAATTTAAACCTTCAATATTATAGGCTAATGTAGTACCGACTCTCATTTATATTTTACAGTATTAGTTGAGAGATTTTATTTTTCTTGAGAAAATTTGGCATGTACTTTAGGCCTACCTGATAAATATCCAAAATAATTTATGTTGAATTGAATCGATTTGGAATGGAAATCAAAAGCTTGTGTGTCAGAATTGAATCGAATCATGAAATGTATGTCAAAACCTAGCCTTACTCTATATGTTGAGAAGATGTGAGTGGTTGCAATATGCTATGCAGTTTTTGGGTGTTTCTAGATGGGCGGCAATGGTCTCAAATCAAATAAGACCCACTTCCAAGTCTCTATGGTATTCTGATTCCAGACATTTGATATTCTGATCTTTAGAACCAGTATGCTAATCACAATAGGAAGCTTTTTTGGGTGTTGGGTGACTAAATTAATTCGTGAAAATGAAAAAAATGCTATGTCGTTGCTAAGGCATTCTCTGTAGTTGCTAGGTGGTTGCTGAAGCCAAAAGAGCCACTTCAAGACTAAGACATTCTATTGAATAATTTGAGATGTCATTTATATTCATAGCTCAAGCGTTGAGAGGTTTGTTCAAACCACTAACCCTAACTATGAGAAACAGTAATAGTGATATTTGTCTCAGCATCATAATAAAAACAAAAATAAGTGAGAGAACAAGAAACAACCTCTGAATGCCAATGCATCCTTCAGCCAATCAGAAGCAGAGCTCTCTTTGTTTTCTTCCTGGTTTCTTTCCATGACCTTGATCGCGAGCAGAAGCTATACAGTAATTAGTGAAGCTTGTGGAGATGTTCATCCAAGAGGCATTAATGCATATCAGCCTTCGGGGTCTCATCCGCATTTCACCTCCTTCTCTTTCTCCTTTGTCTGCCTCTCCCTCCCTCTCTCTAGCTTCCGGAGTCACTCAACCTTGTGATCCTGCACACACTGCATTGCCAAACAGGCCCTGGTCCCAACAAACAAGCGCACAACATTTTATCATTCCATTTACAAATATCTGCATTCATAGCAAATGCATATGGAATAAATAAAGAAAGATTCAGAGGACAGAGATGTTCTTTCCTCCCTGGTGATTTCAATGACACAGTGGTCAGATGCACAGACACTGGAGGACCCACAATGAGACACACACTCCATGGAAAACAACAAGAGAGAGACCTTAATTGCTCAGTCAAGCATAATGCAAACAGAATGGGGATTTTGTTTTTTGTTTTTTTTTTCTTAGAAATGTGCCGTTTCTGAACTGGAATAAAATGCACAAAAAGTAACTGAAAATTGAAGTAGAAGATAGAAGGAATTCAATTTATAAGCCTTCATTACTCAATCAAGCAGTAGCAATGTGCTTTAAAGCAGAGATGGGAATGAGTACTTCAACATGACTATAATTATTGGTCATGAAAGCAAAGGTCTGACTTTTTTATTATTATTATTATTATTTCAAAATTTTGTAACTACACACAGAAATCAAATTTAATTTTTCATTAACTATTCATTTGTTGAAGGCAATGCAATCATTGAGACAAGTTTTAAAAGAACTATGTTTGACAGCATTTTAAAAACAATGAAAAAAGTTGTGAAATGTGAACAGTCAAAAACACTGAGAGATGCTGTACACATAAAAATGCCCATCCTTACTTTGAAGATGAAAACATTCAGAGGAAATAGGAAGGACAAAGAAGCAGATAAGGCGGTGGAGATTTGATGTGGCTGTTCAGTTTGATTAATACCTGTCTGGTTCTAGCTGTACTTTCATGGAGAGGCTTGTGTAATAGGCAGTGCACTTGTTCCAAAACAAGTTCACCCCAACAAACATAGATGCCTGCAGGATATTTACAACTAGTTAGAGTATAAAAAAACACATAAATGAACATCAGAGGATATGCTTTGAAAGATACAGTACAACTTATTGAAATATATCATGTAATTGTCCAATTAAGTGTTTCAACCTCAGAAAGACGTCAATAAACCAGCTTATGAACAACCTCATTTGAAAAAGAGCATATCACATAAATATATCACAATATAAATATATGGCGAAACACAAACACTATATTTCAGATGCATTATATTTTCTCTTAACATAATTATGTAACTATACTTTTTTTAATCAGTGCATAAAAAAGTCTCTAGTCCTTTGAATCAAATGCAAATAATAGAAACATTCACATACATACCTAGATATTAATACATTAAATCATTCTATTATAGACAGATGTGCAAAATAAAGTGCATGCAACCTGTGTCCTGAGCCATTCAAAAGTTGGTAAGTTTAAGAAGGAAAGCCTGAGAAAGAGAAGCAGAGCTGAGCCGAGCAAAGCAAATCCCAGTATGGGTTCGATGGACACCGATGGACAGTGTTGGTTTTTCTGAGCTGCTCTGAAAAGGTTTGTTTTTTTCTCTAGAACATAAAGAGCAGAGATTTACAGCCCCAGGCAGAGCTTGTCAAACCAGGCTCCTCTCCTCTTCTTTGCTGTGAGACAGAGCCTAATGCTGCAGACATCCAGACCACTGCACTGCTGCAGTCCCTCAGCCTTCACAGCCTACAAACCCAACCAGAAGCATCAAGTAGCCCTTCACTGATACATGATTCACCATTTTTTAGTACAGGAAGCATTGTTAAAACATTTTCAGGGATAAACTGGTAAGCTCTGAGCACATAATGACTTAAGAGTATTTCCATTCAGATTCAAATTTAAACTCTCCATCTCATACAATAAAGGAGGAGGTTTTTTGGTACATCTTACTAATCGATGCGTGAATTAATAACAAGTCCCCGTTTTCCCCATTTTAAGCAAACCCCAGGTGGTTTTTGCTCTAAAAATGGGTGGGAGAGGAGAAAGACCTGGAACAGAGAATGAATCTTTGTCGTATACATTAAAAAAAAAGTGCAGCCCCTTTCTGGCTTACCATTCAATAGGAACAAAACTGTTTCCTCTTCGCTTTTGTTCTCCACTGTTTTCATTTGCTTTCTTGTTGAAGTGGTTGCGACTGAGAATTGCGGAATGGGAGACAGAAGAACAGCAAGAGAGGGAGAGAAGAAAGGGAAAGGGTGAGAGAGAGAAATAAAACGGCAGAGCCATCAAAAAGCAATCATAGCTTGATGGAGTGAGGCTGTGGGCCACAGACAAATGGGAGGGAAGCAAATGACAGCCTGGTAGGGGTAAAAACGAGAGCGCGGGTAGCAGAAACATTAAATCTGCATAAAAACGCTCAGTTGACTAGCACAACCAAGACTTTTTAACCCAAAGCAAAACCATACACCTGAACATTACAAGTCGCACAAATACTTACACATCAGCACAATAAGACAGCAAATTACAGCCTGTTCCATTATAAGAACTTCAATGGTCATATAGATAGATAGATAGATAGATAGATAGATAGATAGATAGATAGATAGATAGATAGATAGATAGAATGGCAGAATGAATGCGAGAATGATAGAATGATAGATAGAACAACAGACAGAACAATAGAATGGGCAACAGAATGAATGATAGAACGACAGAACGATAGATAGATAGATAGATAGATAGATAGATAGATAGATAGATAGATAGATAGATAGATAGATAGATAGATAGATAGATAGATAGATAACAATACAATGGCCAATAGAGCAAACAATATACAGATTGAACGATGGATAGAACAATAGATAGAATGACAGAACAATAGATGGATAGATGGATGGATGGATGGATGGATGGATGGATGCTTCTTTAAGGTTGTGGACATGAACAAACCCCAAACCCTAAATTTGAGGAATTATATTATCACCATCAGTTTATCTTCTCAGCCAGTCATGCCATCTCTGTATCTTATCGCCACTGATTATTTTATTGGCTTGGTGCTCAAGAGAGACGCCTCAGACCCAAACACAAAGACCATACAGCCCATCTGCATGTGTTTATCTCACTTGGTAGGTCAACTGCTTGATGTTTGCTGGCTCACACAAGCAGATGTGTTTTATAGTTTATTTGGATCTGGATCAGTGGCAGTAGGATGGTTTAGATACACTCTGTGTTTGGAGTCCCCACCGGGAGGTGTGAGTTCTGTCTTGGTCTACTGCAAACACCTCGCAACATGAAACGCTTGGACAATCATTAGCAGGAGGATGGAGAAGTGAAGTAGGACAAAAAGGATGTCTCCTGGAAGTGTGTCAACAATAAAGATGAAAACTAATTAGCAAGGTTGGCTTTCACTTCTCTTTCTGGATATGCCACACATGACTACAGGGAGAGCACAGTGGCAGCATTGAATGAGATCACAGGATCCTAACAATATTGATTTTTTGTTTTGAATGTGGGATGTGTTTGTGACACTTATCTGCTCATAGATGGTGGCCAGGGGAGCAAAACGCAGAGCATAAGCATGAAAAAGGACATAAAAGATAATGATGGAGCAATCCAAAATATAACAATGCGTGCAGACCTCAACAACGTATATTTTCTGCTTCAGTGGTTCAGATTTTTCCACTGGTCCTAAGATGGAAAAAAAGATCAACATATTTTATATGCATGATCCATCAGAAAGAAATATTATAATATTAAATATATATCTAGCTTTCTTTTAGCACTGTTCTCTTGTCAAACAAAACATTTTTTTTATTTGCAACTATTTCAATTAAATATTTAAACCTTAATCTTAATGTCATGAAAGCTATCTCTGCTGGAAAAAAAAAAAAAGCCTAAGGCTGGCTGATTTTAGCTGGTCTACCAGCCTGATCATAACTAGTCATAGCCAGTTTGCAGGCTGGTTTTAGAGGGGTTTTGACTACTTCTTTAGCTGGTCAGACTGGGAGACCAGCTGACCAACCAGCTAAAACCAGCTTAGCCAGCCTGGGAGGCCAGCTAAAACCAGCTACTTCCAGCTTAAACCTGCTAAGACCAGCCAACCAGCTTAGGCTTGTTTTCCCTGCAAAAAAAACTACTAAAACCAGCCGAGCTGATTTTAACGGGTTGGCCACCTGGTCTCCCAGCCTGACCAGATAAGACCAGCAAAAGAAGTGGTCAAAACCTAGGGTGGCCATACGTGCCATTTTTATGGGACACGTTCTGGCCAGGATTGGTAGTTTGACCAATAACATGCAGACATTGTACATAATCGACCAATTGTGGCACGTGAGAAGGTGGGATCTACAGAGAACGGTCAAAGCGATGAAAATATGCGTGCATATCAAGAGTGTTCGTTCATTCGACTTGAAGCAGCACTGCGCAGACCGATCGGTGTATGACATCAAAGTACTGCGAGAGCGATACGAAAGCATAAGGAGCCGTCTGCTCTCTATAGCTCTCGCAGATGTCATACATGATCTGTCTACGCAACTCAAACAGCCAAAACCTGGATATTTTAGGCAATATAGAAAGCCTGGCCATGACATGTCCCATAAAAATGGCATGTATGGTTACCCTATCAAAACCATTTTAAAACCAGCTTACTGACCAGCTAAAACCAGCCATGCAAATTATGAATAAACTTAATTTAGTGACAATGCAGCACTGACCCAACAGTCATGTCTGCTAGCCAGAAACAGAAAAATCCTTATTCCTGAGGCCTTGCATGGCTAAAGGCTCATCTGTGGAAAACAGGATTGAATGACATTAGAATGCTCAGTGTTGTACTTTGTAGTTTATTACTGCCACACACTCAGAAAAATAACCATGGTTTTACTACACATAAAAAAAATAAAAATAAAAAAGACATGGTTACTATAGTTAAACCATGGTAACCCCAAATTAACCATGGTTTTGCTACACTAACTATAGTTTGACCATGGTGTTTGTAGTAAAACTGTGGTTATAAAATTGGTAATCAATACGCCAAAAAACCATGGTTACTACACCTTGTAGCAAATTAGCTCCAAAAGGGAACTGTATATAAATAATTACAATTAATTATGATTAATTACAATTATTTATATCGGCTGACAGTAATAACTGTAGCAGAGTTAAATTGCCATAAACTGATCTGTTCGTCCAGCGAACATTCAGTGTAAATTCATATCAACTCTAAGAAAGGATATTTCCGTGGCCACAGAAAATACCTTCCTATTAATGCATTAGAGCATGTAGCAAGGGTCAAAATCGTAAAGGGACATTAATATGCAAGGCAGAATCAGAAACTCATGTAATTTGTGCACAAGAGTTTTATTAACTAAACACTAACGCAAACTAGTCTAACAAACAAACAACAAACACACAAACATACAATCGCTCAAACATGGGGAAAGGGCTAATGAGAGTTGATGGATGAAACCATCAGGAAAACCAGAGAATGCAGTTATGGAAAAAGTCATTTAACCACTTGAGTAAAACCATCAGCGCCGTTTATGACGGGGTCTATAACTTGTACTAATAACTTCTGTTTCATTTAGTTAAATGTACAATACTTGCAATGCATTTAGTCATGACGTCTTAATGGTTTCAAGGTTTTGGACTCCCGATCACGTTCTTCCGGGTTGAAGAGTAATGAATTCCAAAGATGTTCTGAGGTAGAAATGTTCTTCCAGGTAGAGAGTGGAAAAAGAGCTAAGAAAGAGATCTGTTGAGGTCCAAGGAGCTTTGGTTGAATGGAAAGACAAGGCTGTAAGCCTGGCACAATAACTTAAGGGTCCAGAAGAGTTCTAGCTCACATCTTCCTCATCCTCTTAGGGTCTAACAGAACTGCCGACTGGGTCTTTGTGGTCAAGAGTCATCTCCCAGGCTGGGGAGATCACCCACGGCTCTATGTTGGGCCGACCGGGCGCGCCCGCACCGGTTCAGGCTCTCCGTGAGTCCCTCACGGAGCAATCAGAAGATAGCAGAAGAGCTTTTTGCAGAAGAGAGGTTTTTGCAGAAGAGAGGTTTTTGCAGAAGAGCGAGGCCGGACCTGTGTGTGAGAGCTTTATCTGGTATAGAGGTCACACCTCTGGGGAGTCAAAGAGCCAATGGACTCCAGTCTCTTTGGAGGAAAGGTTTTACGACTCTTTGTCTTTGAGCATGGTAATTTGCATGGGGTTGGATTGGAAGTTGATATACAAACTATTAAAGATTCTTAGAACACTTATATGTTGCATAGGTAGCAACATATAATATACACTCTCAATTAGATCATCCGAAGACGAATTGATAGAGATCAAACATGATATAAGTGAGGTAATATTAACTAGTGATCTATCATAAGCATGCATAAAACAGGATACAGTACAAAAGACAATATACAAGTACAGTAACAATATACACAATGACCTGAGGATATGTGTGTTCATTCAAAGAAAGGTTTTTCTATGAATTAATTAGAGAAGAGTCCATTTTTATGGCATAATGTCTCTTTCCTAAGGGAAAATGAGGTGAGTGTTGCTCGGCCCGCGTTCCTTAGAGCAATAAAACTAGTGTTATCAGGTTGGTTGCTATGGAACCGGGGACCTGGAGTCATCCACAGACATACCGGCACCCAGAATGTGTGTTGGGTGAGGGGCCTGTGATTATTTGTTAATCTAATAACTAATTTGATTTGTTAAATCTGATGAACAAATGTGTGTCTGATTGGTCCAAATGCTACAACCTTAACTATAATAAAACCATGGTTAATTTTTCTTAAGGGGTTACCTTTATTTGACCAGTGATGGTCAGTTTTTTTAAAGCCAGTGCTACCATAACCCCTATTCTGGATTCAGTTAGCATCAAATATTAGCTTTAACCACCTACTAAAGGAAACCCTAAAATGTCTTTTTGTTAACTGCCATGTTTTTAACATAACTGTGGTATATGTAGGGGAGAGCGGGGCACAAAGTAACACTTTTTGACTTTCTCAAATTGTGTAAATCCACATGGGGTTCAGAGTATAATTTTTTTATCCACAGTAATTTCACACTTGTCTAGTACAAATATGTCGCTTTGTTTCATAATTACAGTGTACACGTTTTTCTTTATTTACCCTCAAAAATTGGAAGTGAAATGTGACAACATGCCCCGTAGGTGGGGTACATTGTAACATCTGAGGGGCACATGTAACATGACAATATGACAGCCTAAAATGTTATCTGATCTTATGAAAAAAAATATACAAGACAAACTAAAATATTTTGTCAATAAAATAAAATAATTATTTATTTTAAATAAAATAATGGCGTTTTTTTAAGAATTAAAAGTAATCTGATTTTTGAGTTTGACAATGAACATATTGCAACCATGCCTGGGACGGCCCATATAAACGAGCCAAAATGCTTTACATGTCTTGAAATAATAATTTCTGAACATTAAACACTGATTGTCAGTTTTTATTCACCTGTTTCTCGTCATTTCTCATTAAAATGTATTAAAATGTATTAAAGTAAACAGTGTGAATTGCATCGCTAATGACATAGAATAGCACGGCAGGGCACATTGTAACGCAGTGTTACAACATACCCCATCTGCGCAACTGGAATTTAAAACCGGTTAGTGTCTTCTGCTAGTTATCGAAGCATTAAAAAAAAAAAAAAAAAAACAACTATCTAAACTGATAAATAACAGATTGGAGATTAAAATAATAACTGATTTGTCTCATTTTAAATTAGTAATAAAAACTGAGATGAAAAATTTACTTAAGCCAGAAATATAATTTTACTATGGTAAAATAAATGTTCAGCGATATCTTCAAAAGACTTTTGAATTTTGGCGCACTTTTTTTTCTCAAAATAATGTTGATATGGTAACTAGTAAATACTGTAAATTTGGTTATGCTAGCATGTGTGGAAATATTTAAACCACGTGTGTTACAACTAACCCCGCGTTACTTTGTGCCCCGCGCTCCCCTATCTCTGTCAGAGAACTAGAAAACCACACAGATTCTCTCAGGTTTGGGTGTGTGTGCGCACATTACACCAAGCTGCGATTAGCTAATGTATTCAGAGTTAGCAAGTGTGTGTTTCATAGTTGGAGGTGTGAATGCGCCTCTTTGTGGCAGACATATGCTCTTAAACATGGCAGGACCGCAGGGAACTGCTAGTTCTGGTACATTTTCACACTCCTTGCCTCAAACCTACCCAAATGGTCCAGTATTAAAACATGAAAACAGTAGCTAATAGCTCTTTATGTTTGTCAGTAACACTTGCTATGCTTATACGCTAATAACTATGAGTAACTAGATTTTTGTTTTGCATGTTTTTAAGAGAATTGCTATGTGGTTGATAGGATATTCTGAGTGGTAATTAATCCGATTAATAACAGATTATTTGGGTGCATGTAAACATGAGTATATGGGATTTTTGTTGCCTATTTTATTGCCTGGTATGATCACAAAAGTAATATCACACCTCTTCTCAACAAGCTGCACAGTCTGATGCATGATTCATTTCTGCAGTTCAAAAAGTGCAGGATGAGTTGCCTGTCGACGTCATTTAGGGTTAGATGTTTGTTCAAATTCGTAACCCTAAGCACAAGCTACAATAATAGCAATGTTCACCTTAGCAAGCACCGCTAATTAGAAGAAGCTACACAGACTAATTACATTTGAAAGTACATCACTGCATACTTATGTAATTAAACTGTAAAATGAACCCTAATGTAAAGCGTGACCTGATTGCACATTTAACTGTGGAAGTGAGTTACAGTAGATTAATAAGTGGCAAATGTACACCTTTGAGACGAAAAGACAAGAAAAGTGAGGAAATGATTCACTTCCATTTCCTCACTTGGAAGGGGGGGGAGTGCAATAAAGACCAAATTAGGACAAGGAAAGATGTGGAAATTATGAGCTTAGTCTCTCAGTTGGTGCCAAGGAAGGTTCGATTGGGCAAGTGCTCGCTTACATCACAACCCGCTCCAATATGTGGCAGTTTTTCAGAAACCCAGTTTAGACATTATAGCCAGCAGCAGAATCTATAGTGTGAAATGGGATGTGAAAGCTATCGTGAAGTCACACAACTCACATTACTCATCAGCTTTGAGCATCGTGTCAACTCTTGCAGCTCTTTTTGAAGGGTTTCCCATCATGTTGTGCGCTAGAGCCATTTTAACGGATTTACTATGTTACACTAACAGTATTGCAGTTTAGTTACATAAATCTAAACAAGCAACTACCACCTAACATCCTGTGTGTATATGTAATATATAACGGTTAAGTGGGGATCTTGTCTCACTCAGTTGAAGGTGTTTTACTCTTGACTCAGTTGTTAAATACAAGAGTGTGTGCTAGTCATACTCTATTCATAACTGAAAGAATGATCTGCATAATACAAGCATGCAAGTTTGGAGTCATAGCACACAGTCTGTGCAGTAACTAGAAATATTATTTATGCCTCAAAATAAAATAAAATAAAATAGAATAAAATAAAATAAAAATGTTTACAATCTGTCTGCATTAAACATGAAAATACCACTGGATAGTAATACTAGACTGTGCAAAGAAATTTACCACTTTTAACTGATAATATTTAGCACATTAACTGTGGAAGCACAAAAATAAAAAAATAAAAAACTATAATAACGGTGCCATTAACTAATAATGCAAATGGGGGGAAAAATATTACATGATACCAATTATTTTACAATGATGTATAACCAAGAACCTGTGTGTTAAAATGTTAACACTCATTATATTTATTTTTATTGATACAATTAATAATTAAGACTACAGCAATAAAAAAAAACATTACCTGCTCAAGCAGATTAACTGCATGACTTAATATATAGATATATTTGTGTATGTGTGTGTTTCTGTCTGTCTAGAGTGTTAGACTGCATACTTAAACCCCCCCCCCCCCACTCCCTGCATTTTAAGCATTTTTGTTTTTTTTTCTACTCTGTGTGTGTGTGTGTGAGGTTTAGGGTGGCCGGCTGTCAGAAGCAGCTCTGGCTGCAGTCAGTCAGGAGGAACATGGTGCTTTCTGCTGCCACTCAGCCCCCACGGTAATGATGATGGGCCTGCAAAGCGCCGCACTCCGGGATCTCGTTACACTCAAATAATTGGAGTTTGTTAGAGCCGTCCAGCTTCAATCTGCAGTCCGGGACAGTCAGGTGTGTGTCTGGGATTAGGTAGAGTGCACAACTGACAGCACAGCCCATTTGTATGACCTTATCACCTCTGACTTCTTGGGATTGGTGAGGGAGCTCAGCTCTGGGCCACCACGCATATATTGGCATAGGAAAAAAGATACGGAGCATCCAATATTATCATACCTTATCTGTCAGCACAAATAAATAAGCATATGTGCATGGCGTACTAACTAACCGCACATTGTCCTCTTATACAAGGCCAAGAAAGTTTTTAGACTTGGTCTGAATTAAAGAGGCTGCATCTTATTTGCTTTGAGATGCAATTTTAACCTCAGTGCACACAAACAGACACAAACACATATTGACTGCAGTGCGCTGGTGTTAATGAGTTACTAATACATTCACAGATGAATGGAGGAACATCTCATCTTGTGCACACAGGCTTCTCCATCAGAAATTTGGCCTTCCACACACACACACACACACAAACATACTGCAGCAAGCCATTAAAACATTATTCAAGAGGCGCTCATTGGTTTTCCACTCTCTTGTCAGTGGCACTGCCGTTATTACAAATGTGCTCTCACACATGCGCTATTAAACTTCACCTCGCATTTCAGCACATTTAAGCAGCAGTGAAAATCACCATAATTATTACGGCTCTCACGCAGCGGATGAGTGCCACAGCCAGGGGAAGCGCGGGGAATCATTTGACGCAGCAATCCAAAATTAAACATAACACACATAAACAAGGGAATAATAGACGAAAACATGCAATTACTCGTAATTAAAAAGTGAGAGATCTTCTTCAGTGGGGTCAATCAATCTCTTGCATGAGAGATGATGACTCATAATCATAAACGACAAATATGGCCTCATCAAATACACAACATGGCCAGTGGATGCAATATTTTGTGTGCAAGCCCTTGTTTTTTTTTTATTTATTTTTTTTTATTATTGTGATGGTTCAACCAAAATTGAAAGTTGTCATTGTTTACTCGTCACTTCAAAACTGTATGCTTTTCTTTGTATACAGCCAGCATATGACTTTGAGTCGAAATATAGTGTACAAGTAGCCCAACATGGACTACTTTATGATGCTTTTATTGTCATTGCATTGACATATGGAGCTTGACAGCACCTGGTCATCAATCCCTTTCATTATGCGTAAAAAATAGCAGCATGCGCATCTTGTCTAGCTGCTCCTTTTGTGGTCTACAAAAGAAAGAACATCATATGGGTTTGGAACGATATGAGGGTGAGCAAATGATGACAGAATGTTCATTTTTGGGTGAACTATCCCTTAAAGCTGTAAATCTGTTCTTGTTTCAGAGCACTGTAACATGAATACTCATGCTGCTCAAATAGAATCAAAGTCTTAAAGCTGGAAGGGTTGCAAGAAAAGGGCCCGTTGTGTCTTCTGATGATCACTGGGGTGTAATACATTCTGAGTTTTATAACCTAAGAACTGCAATGTTTCATCTTTGGAGAGATTTTTTTATTTGATCCCAATTTCTCAAGAAACATCTTAGGAAACTTAACAAGACTTTCCTAATAAAATGTGTGAATGTACGCTTATATGCATATGTGATGACACGCCTCCTGCTATTCATTAATTAGTCAGCATGAAACGGCATTCGCAACCCATGATGCATTTCAGAGTAAAATTTTATGAAGAACAAAAATATAGAGTTGGACTTGATTTCATCCATAAGGAATTGATTGGCTTGGAAAAAGCGGGGGTTCCATACAAGAATGCAGCCAAGCTGGTGTATAAATTTGCATTCAAGGATGACTATAGTTATCCTGAAACACAGAGGCTTGAGCTACATAAATAAATAAATCTGCAACCAATTATTTTTTTTACACTGAAGTGCCAAATATCCTATATGTAAAACCACATTTTAACTAGCATTAACTTGCACTGATGGATTATGGACAGAAATGTGTATTAAGTAGCTACATAGGGTCACTTTTAATTTCATGCTAAGAATTAAGAATTGGCTGACTGTTTCTGACTTGGCTACTGATCACACCAACATGGCCAGAGTTCAGGAGCCAAGCGTCATCTTTCAGAATAATCCAGAAAAATTAGTTGTACTGCAGTGTGTGGAGCCTCTGTGGTTTTTTCCTGGATTTTGTTACTTTCTGATGGCAAGAGCTTTTGCAGCTTGTAGAAAGAGAGATTGTGAGAATTGGCTCTGTCTTATTTGGATGAGCATGCCAAGCGAACAAAGCACTGCAAAATGAATTTATCCCGAACATAATATGTTTGTGTGCGCAATTCATTTACACTTCATAGCAGTTGTTCCATTTTTGTTCATCGCATACAGCCGTGCGTCTCATTTTGACCATATTACATAATTTAATTTCAAGTAAAAGAAAACTGCACTTATTTTCCTTTTAGAAATGTTCCATGGCAGTACCACGATAGTTTAAGATGGCAATTCTACCAAAACGGTACTGAATTTCCATTTACTATTTTAATTATCGTTAGGTAATCTATGGTTCTATTTGCTTTTATTTACCAAGGATGCATTAAACTGATCGAAAGAAACAGCAAAGACATTTATAAAAGATTTCCATTTAAAATAAATGCTGTTCTTTTGTCTCCTCATCAAAGAATCCTGAAAAAGCATCACAGTTTCCACGAAAGTAAAACAACTATTTTCGATATTGATAATAAGATGTGCTACTTGAGCATATTAAAATTATTTCTGAAGGATCATGTGACACTGAAGGCAGCTGAATATTCAGCCTTGGCATGACAGAAATAAATTGCATCTAAAAATACAATATATTATAAAAGAAAAAAAACATACAAATTAATAATATTTAACAATATTACTGTTTTCACTGTTTTTTAATCGAATAACTGCAACCTTGGTTAGAATAAGAGTCGTCTTTCAAAAACTTAAAAAATAAAAATTAAAAAAAAAGGGAGAAGAATGGTGCATGTCAAAAAATCTTTTTTACACATCTTTCTTAAAGTTATTTTGATACTGCCATTTCCAGTGCTACTATACTTCACTTCTTGGCGCTCAATTATACATCTGCACTGTCATTTTTGCAATTTTCCATGCAGTAGTTCCAGACAGCCAATAGTGAATGCTTACAGATATCAGCAAAGAGACATAATGAACACTCCAGAGATTGTGTGGGTGTGAGGGTAGTAATACGACCCAGCTTTGTCAGGCACTTCAAAAACGAGAAAACAAACAGCGCTGAGATCTGCACAATATTTTACCCACTCCTCAATATGGAGTTGTTATCATTTTGGTTCCAAAAAGTGAGTCTGGCAGAGTAGGACAGCCCCTCAGTCTCTGCTGTTCTTATGAGGTTTGAGCAGTGCCAGGATGAATGTTATGGACTGCCACAGCCTGCAACTCGTCTTTATGGGAATATGAAAATATTGGGCCCAGAATTCACAGCAGACAAATGCAGTTATCGTCTTGTATAAAGGCAGTTCCTGAGAAACATCAGTCTACAGTATTCACGTCCTAGGCAAAATTTGTTACCTCAAGCAATGCCTTGGAGTAGCTTGCAGGCACCCGGTCGTATCCATCAAGCAGACCTCATGAAAGAAGAAATAAGTTCTATCTCTATATACCTCTCTGATTTCCCTCATCAACTCTATTACGTTGACAGTGAGCCCATGGCTCGCTTATTTCTGTATACAAAATGAGGTTCTAATTTTTGTTTTGTTGTTTCTAACTGGAGCAATCCACCGAGCCAATTCCCACCAGAGAACTAAAAAGTTTGTCAAAAAAAGAGGGGAAGATAAAAAAAGAAGTAGAAGAAGCCTGCCTCACTTAACGGAAGATTCGTCACCTAAAATGAAAAGTGTTTGTCGGGATTTTTCTCCCACCATCTCAATTTCCTACTCTCCCTGGAATCATTAGTCTCGTACTGGGGAACACGAAGGGGGATTATGAAAAAAAAAAATCATATTCTTTCTGCCTCAAGCACAGGGTGTGTGTGAGCTGCTATGTGTTTTTTCGCCCGGCATTTACACATTGAAAACAGCTGAAGGCGCAGTCAGGGACGTGGAGCAGAGCCACCTGCAGCTGGAGGCACTGGGTAGGCATAGCTGATTTACAACCAGCTTTTTTCATTTGAAAGCGATTGTGTAACTGTCTGGACTCAATGCACCAATAACAGTGAGTCAGCCCTATCCTTGAAAAGAGAAGAGAGGATGCTTCAAACACAATTCTGTTTTATCTGGGCTAATTTGATCGCTGAATAGCTAAAGTTATTCAAAGGAACAGGCTGAAAACAACAAACTAAAGCAATTATATGCAATGACCAATTTCTTCTGATATCGGTTTCATAAGTTCAGGCCACACTTTCATTGGGCTGAATTTGAAAAGGGTGCATTGAACGGAGATGAGATGAACAATTGATCAAGAACAGTAGACAGAGGAGACATGGAGACTTTTTTTCTGGAGGATGGCATCTTGCCGTTATTTTTGAGGCCCATTTTTGCCCTGTTGCCCTTTAATGAAAAGAGAATGAAGGAGCAGACAGGGTGTGTGCAGTTGAAGTTACAGGCATTTAAGGGTCTCATTAAAAGTTGAGTGAAGTAAGTGTGTGTGTGTCTGTGTCTGTGTCTGTGTGTGTATTGTGGTTGTGTATCACCAACGAATAAAGTCTTGCAGTCACAAACTGGGGAAAGCTATATGCTATCACTCCCACTCATCTCAATGGCACTTCAAATTGCACAGGACACCCACATGGGAGACTCTGAATTATTTAAATAATACATTTAAATAATAAATGCATTATTATTATTATTATTATTGTTGTTGTTGTTGTTGTTGTTGTTGTTATTATTATTATAAAAATATATGGACATAAAATATATAAAATATATGAAAAATATATATTTTTAATTTTTTAATTCATAAAAATATGAAATAAATTACTAATTTCAAAATTACACAACGTAAAACAAATCAAATATTTGAAATAGGTATTACAAAAAAGTGTTGTAATAACAATAATAATAATAATAATAATAATAATAATAATAATAATAAGGCATTGTCAAATATTTTACTATAATTTATGAAAAAAGACAACTATAAATAAATTACATCATGTAATAGTAAATGAATATTTTTTTAACTACAAAATCTGTAAAAAAAAAATATATATGATTTCACCTGAATACACAGCTACTTTTAAATGGGTTTCAATGGAGAATGATGCTTTTTGGCAATAGAAGGGTATAGATAAGTCATCTTCTAGCAAGGGCTAACTGAACCATGTTAACCAGCCAAAACGTGATGAGTATAATACCAGTGCAAAAACCCATTTTCATTTCCACTTAGTAAGCACTATTTTCTCTTGGACAGAAAATAGAAGTTGTCGGGATGTCTGGAAGACTGTTGTATCATTTAAAAATATAATCAGAATTTGAAGTGGAAAAAAAGCTGGGCGTAGCACTGTGGTACTTGTGAAACTGAACAAGCTATTCGTTAAGAAGTGCTGTGATATCGCGCAAACTGAAGTACGAGGATCCAATGGAGAGAAAAAAAAAAAGTACAACTCTCCTTGTTATATTACATACATAGATGCTCTTAAAAGCCATGTCTTCCCCTTCAAAACATCAGAACATGCAGTGAGGGTTTGTAATATGGAAACATGACAGGCGAATGCATTCAGTTATTTCAAATGTTGGTGCAAGAACGCTTTATCTTTCCCCCCAGACCCTGGGTCCTCTCCGAACTCTCTCCTGGTGAGAGATTTGCTCTCTCTCAGCTCTCCTGCTTTAATTTTCCTGTCTTCCTCTTCACTCCTTTGCTCCCATGAGTGCTTCCTTTGCCACTTCTCTCCCTCTCTCTCTTTTCCCCCTTTCTCTTTTCATACATCCGCTGACGGACCACGTCTGAGACAGCTGAGCCCACAGTTGTCACCAGTGCCACTCAGAGTCCCTTCACAGAGCATGATGTGGAGCTGCCTGCAGTGTTTCATTAAGGCCTTACACACCAAGTCCCAGAGGCGAAAAGGCCTAAACCAATCATTTCCCCTCCACAACCTTTCCTAAAATGGAAGCCCAGCTGAGTGGCCAATAGAGGCAGAGTTAGTGGAACAAGGCAGGAATATGTGTTGATAATAACCTCAACGGGGAGAATCGCAGGGCAAATATAATTTTACAGGGCTAAGCCGCCCTTTTGCGAAAAGTACGAAGACTGGTGCGGCAAACCTCTCTCTCTCCTTCTAGTTTTTATGTGTCATAAATGTCACATTTCATACTAAAGTGTTCCTTTACTCTCATGGTCAGATTTCAAGGATAGTGAATTGTTACGATTCTTTGGGAAATATGCTATAAAATGGGAATGTGGAGTTTCTTTCATTCAAAGAACAGCCATCCACAACAGATGGTCTTAGAATGGTTCGTTTTGTTGACATTCAGGTACCTTGTTTGGCTCCGAAAGGAGAGCAGAAGCAGCCTGGGAGTGATGTGAAGTACCGTATCTCACTCCCTCTTCTGTCTAACCATATGACAAACAGGAGGTTCGAATGAAATGATATGGCTCAGTTAAGAGTTTGCTGAGGAGAGGAAGTGTTCAGGAAACATCTTAGACGTATTGGAGATAAGCAAATGCTTACAAAATCTTCCAGATGAAGATGATGCTCAGGAGTTATTAAAGCACTGAAAAACACTCCTCATGTCATCTGTGGTCTTGTTCACAAGAGCCACCCATGATGTAGTGTCATAATCCATAGAGCCCTTTTCACGGACAAAAAAGTTAGTTCCAAGTTTAAGTATTTAAGTAAATTAGCATGATGGAAGACTTTTTTGAAGCCTGATGAATAAACTTTGAAGTCGGTGTTGAGCGTGATGTGGCTTCTGTATGAATCCCGTAAGCTGCTGTACTATCTCTAACGTCCAGATTGGCTTTGCCGTAATCAGGACCGTACGCTGACTGTGTTTTATCCAGCTGAGCCTCCTGTGTCGCTGCTCGTGCTGAAACAACCAAACAAAAACAGAGCGGGTAGTGTAAATAACCCTGGGATAGTGACACTGGCCGTGTGGGAGGAATACCGCCGATAGGACACAGGAGGGAAGAGTGTGAGAGAGACGACGAGAGATTGAGAGGAAGGGTGGGTGTTGATTTATTTAGCTAAAAGGAAGAGGAGGAGCAACTGTGTCTAACACGTATGCTTGATGACAGAAGACATTAGCAAATGAGAGAAAGAATATAGTGCCTTAACGAAATAATTCAAATTGAAAATCAGTGTCAGAGGAAGGGCAATAAGTGAGACTGGGGCTAGTTGTCACACTTTTTACTCAAATGATTATTTCCCAAATTCTGTATGGGCACATATATTAAAGTGAATACTAAAAAAAAAAGAACAGAAACAAAAGAAAGGGTTTCACTTTATTTTGATGGTTCCTTTAACACATTATGTTTACTATAAGTAATGTTGCAGCTACATGTCTACTAATTATCATTAGAGTGTTAGTAGAGTATTAGTTGACTGGTAGGGTTAGGGTAAGAATAAGTTGACGTACTTCCAAAGTTACTCATAGTCTGCAGAATGTCTGTTGGGAGACTAATCACAATAAAGAGCTAGCAGATATGAAGCAGACAGTCTACTAATACTCTAATGAGAGTTAGTTGACATGTAGGTGCAATGTTACTTATTGTCAACAGAATGTTCAAAAGTGACCAAAATAAAGTGTTACCAAATGTAGGGTATCATGAAAATATATCACACACACTCCCGTTCAAAAGTTTGAGATGGATACGATTTATTTATTTATTGATTGATTTTTGAAAGAAGTCTTTTATGGTCACCAAGACAGCATTTTGACCACAAATACTGTAAAAACAAAATTATTCTGAAAAATATTTTTACAATTTAAAATAGCTGTTTTCTATTAAAATACATTTTAACATGTAATTTATTCCTGTGATGGTATATCTGAATTTTTTGCAGTCATTACTCCAGTTATGTTGATTTAGTACTCAAGAAATATTTCTTATTATCAGTGTTGAAAACAGTTGTGCTGCTTAATATATTTTTATGGAAACCATGAAACAGTATGTTTTGTCTGGATTTTTTGATGAACAGAAGTTTCAAAATAATAGCATTTTTATTTGAAATAGAAATACTTTGCAACAACGCAAGTGTTTACTTTCACTTTTGATCAATTTAATGCATCCTTGTTAAATAAGAATATTAATTTCTTTTTAAAAAAATCTTTAATTTCATTAGTGATTTAAATTTACTATACATGACAATGTGCCCCCCAAAATAATGTGGCTACTTGCCCAAATTAAACATAAAACGTCATAAAAGAGTTAGACATAAAAAAGGAAATAAAAAAGAAAAGAGAGAGAGAGGGGGAGAGAGAGAGAGAGAGAGAGAGAGAGAATGAGAGATAAGACTCAAGGACAGCAGTAAGGTGGTAAAGGTACATCAGAAGACAACAATGGCCATTCTTCTCTCTTGGCATCAGTGAAGTGAGATAGGATTCAGCTAGAATGATGAGGCATACCGAAGGCAGAAGAGTAGAAAGACATAGAAAACAATGACAAGTCACAACAATAAATAGAGCACATGACAGAGTGCACAATGGATGAGATTTACTTTCTTTTTGCCTTTTTTAGACCAGTGGAATTCTTTGAGCATTTACAGTACAGTCATATTATGAATTACACAACAGTTATGTCTGGTCCACTAATCTGATTGGATAAGTGGTGTTCCAAAAGTTATAATATTTGTGACTGACTTGCTTTAGAGAGATTTTAATTAAATGAGATCATAAAGAATAGGACCAGCAGAACCAAAATGATTTATAACTACAATGAGGATGTTTCAATTTGGCGTCTCATTGTTTTCTCACTAGGTTTATTGCTTTCCATAGAGACCTATATCAATGTGCATAAAAATGCAGGATATGTAAATGCGAATAGTTAGCTTGCACGACATGCAGCATGGTCACGCACATGTGAAGGAGAGCCATTTTCTTTGAAGGCAGCCTCAGAAATGTGTTGAAGGATGCCAATACTAAAACGAAGTGAGCTGGAAAATTGGCCCCTTCGGTTGCAGCAGGACTGGGGTGTGCTGGCCTGCCTTGAGCGAGGTGTGTTCAAGCTGTAAATCATTCATCACAAAAACCTTTTACCGACAGTTCATTCGGTAAGCACGACGTGTGTCCGCCGGCGCTCATCCAGTACGAATACAGCAGCGGAAACACGGCGGGCCAATAACAGATGATTGTGTCTGGCTGATCAATGGCTAACATCAAGCTTTAAATTTAAATTAGAGACGAACGGAAAATAAGCTCTTTGAAAAGTGCTCTATACATGTCCTTAGGCATTGTATTAGCCAGGGCTGAACATTAAAGGAGGTAAGATGAATTGATGTCAAAGTGAATTGTAGATATTTAGCCCTGATATGAGCCATTAACAAATGACGCACCCAACGAACCTTTGAATCGCAAAACGTGCCCTTTTTCAACATGGTTTGAGTTTGCCTTAAAGAACATGCAAGGCAGCTTGTCATACTGAACAAGGCCAAGTGTTGGATGTAAAGGTCTCAATACAACTGCTCTATTAATTATGTTATACAGCGGCACAAGTTCATGCAGACAACATTGGTTGAGTTTGACGATCTGATTTATACATGGCCGAACTGGGAATGCAATGATAGACGGCTTCTCAAACCACAGAATCATCATTCACAGTGCATCTCTCTGATAAAGGATGCAGTCCAGGGTTTGATTGCTGGCTCTAGACCAATGGGACGTTTTGACACCCCCGTCACTTCTTTCTAATGACTCCAAGGCCCCGCAAACTAAAAGCGTAAAACAATAACCCTCCCTCTTCTCTCAATAGAAGTAAATAGAATTAACATCACCATGACATCTATTAAATTCCCATAATTAAAATCCAGGTATTAAACATCTGCGGATTCCTCAGCTGTCCGCCTCTGCATTTCTGTAACCTCCTAAATCCTCGTCTGACAACATGGTATATTCATCTGCACGCGTTGCTCAAATCCCTCTCTTTATTATTTACATGCCCCATATGGCGGCTGTTTGTTTAGACCAATTATTTTTAGCTCCTAAACTTGAAACTGCTGCTGTTACCAGAGCAGCTTTTCTCTTTCCTTCTTTTTCAAACCCCTCCCTCCTTCTATGTTTGGATTTGTGTGTGTGTATGTTTGGTTGTGGTGTAATCCAAGTCATACAGGCAGGTGACACATTCACAACCTTTTTTACTAGTGCTAACATTAATGGGGTAGTTCACCCAAAACTAAAATATCTGTCTTCATTTACAGTTTTAATATCTTCCAAACCTGTATGAATTTTGTTCTATCCATACAGAAGAAGTCTTTCATTGTTTATGGACAAACTTTCATCATATGAGCCAAAAATGACTTCATTTTTCATTTTAAGGGGAAAATAGATCTTTTTCTGCACAAGAACAACAGTCATACAGGTTTGGAATGACATTTCTGACATTTACCAATTCATGGATGAGCTCTCATTTTAAATGACTTGTATATATTTGCATTAATTGCAGAAATAGCATAAAACAATGCCTAAATTGTCATTTTAACTAATAGCCAGCCTGACCTGTGTCACAACAGTAAAAAAGAAAGTGATTTGAGAGGCAAAGCTCTCAACATGCTCTCATGATTTGTGCACAATCGGAGCAGGAATGTATATATAAGTAAATAAGAGCAATTTAAATTTCATGTTGACTTCAATAGCTTGATTATACATCTTTCCAAGTCACTCTTTCGCTCTTAGATATTTATTTAGTAGGCTATCTCTAATCTCAAACAGATCTATTGGCATCTCAAACCAATTAACTTGTTAAATGCACTGACTTTCAACCACAGCAACCCAACAGAAGTGTAAAAAGCAAGCATTGAAAAAAGCATCAGTAATAAAACATCTAATCTTGCCCACTTAGCTCAGACAGCAGTTGGCAAAGCACAGGGTTTCCCTCATGGGCGATCGGTGCCAGCACCACCTCTGCCGTATAGTCAATCTGGTGGAGGATGGTTAATATGGCAACTGGGACTTACCTTTTTAGCTCTAAAATCTCTGTCTGGCTAGAAATCAAGGGTTGGAACTGAAAAGCAGTCTATGCTGGTCCATCCCAAGCTATGCTGTATAAATCAACCATTATATTTATCACATTTGCATATGGCACAATCTAAAACCTGCAGATCTAAATACACAATAAATACATTTAAAAAAAATAAATAAATAAATCAACATTATGAAAAGCTATTTTCTATCCTGTCCTGCTGCATTGAGTTCAAGTACTCACAAGGAAACGCTCTCAAGACTTAAGTTCTCCAAACAGCCACTTTGTAATCACTCTGCAAATAATAAAACAATCAAAGAAAACACTTTCTTTTTTTACTGAAGAGAGGGCCAAGACAGTATAATTGCTGTCTTACTTTCCTAAGAGGGTAAATGTGTAATGATTGATTGAGGAAAAATATTAGAAGAGTGACCCTTAACACAAATGCTATAGTTGGAAAAACAGCCTGCTAACAGTGGATGAATCAGACAACACACGCACGCACACATTTTAATTAATGTCATTTATACTTTAAGTTAATTTTAAACTGGCTTGATGTCTGTTTAATTATTCTATGCAAAGCACTAAATTACCACTGTGTATAATATGCTACATATATAAACAAACTTGCCTTGTCTAAGTGATTTTTATGTTTTACGATCCTTGTGGGGACATTTGTTCCTGTCTCCCAGCACATGCACTTGCTTGCCAAGCTTGTCATCTAAATTATGATTTCCCATTGACACAATTGCTATAATTACCTAATTGCTAATAATTACAATAGACTAACTGTAATCCTAAAATGCAGCTGAAGTGAATGTGAAAGCCATTTTTCTGGAAAATATTCAGAATTTTTTAGCATAGTTAGGTTAGAAATGCACACAAAGATTTACTTTTCATGGTTGTGGTTGATGGAGTACAAAAACTTTGTACTAAGATTGTTAGTAATTAGGCTAATACTTGTTCTGCAAGGTTTCATTAAATTAAAAATGACAGTAAAGACTTACATTGTTTACCAAAAAATGTAATTACATTATAAAACATAAATTAATGTAAATTGTAATATTTTTCACAATATTACTGTTTTTACTGCATTTTACTGTATTATTGATTAAATAATTTCAGCCTTTGTAAGCATAACAGACTTCTTTCAAAAATATTATATCAAGGCCAACTCTACTGTATATAATTTATGTACTCATTTATTTATTTATTTTGTGTGTGTTTGTGTGTGCGTGCCATGTTTTACCATATATTGCATCATGCCTTCATGGTTAGGACAACATACGCTAGTTTTGAGGGTTTTTTCTCAGTTTATAAGAAGGAAATACAGCCATGTATTAATGAGGACAATTTAATAAATCTGAAACTGACAAATATAGCAAAGCACTCACACAGTGAAACACACGGTTATTAATTATCAGACATCTCAGCCTTTCATTATTGTTGTCATTAATTAACCACAACAGAATATTGCCACTGCAACATTTTATTTAATAAATAATAACCTCTCTTTCTCTGTCTCTCTCTCTCCCTCATATGAAGGGATTTAGCTTAGGCTAGCATGCTGCTGTGATGAAAAGCAAATAAACAGCTTGTCATTTCATATTGAGATAAATAGTTGTTACATTAGCTAGCATAAGCTCATCGCTAACTAGCAAGCTTAGGGTGGGCTGTTTTGGGGAAACAGAACCACCATGTCACATTAAGGCAGTGGATCACACAAATATAATAAAGTCAATGTGTACTCTAATTGCTGCAATTAATCATTGCACGAAACTAATAGCCACTTCAAACAAATGTCACATAAATTAATGTAGATCATAATGAAATCTGATTATTCAATGTACAGCAGTTGGTTATTCACACACTAAAGCCTCAATCACTTCTTTAATAAAGGTCTGCCGAGATCAGCCTCGCTTTCCAGATAATTGGTTTTCACACCACCAAAGCGACCTTGCGACATGATGACATTGTGGTACTTTTCTTTCCCTAAAACAGCTCATCCTGACCTTTAAATCTTTAACAAATTACCTGACACATAAAGACCAGTGACCTTCAACCTTTTTCAGGCCAAGGACCTCTCTGAGGATGTTGAATTGTAAGCTCGGCCTATAAAAACATGCTGTGAATGTATTTACATACTGTACTTTGTAAATCTAAAATGGTTATTTCAAAGGCTTTGCGATATAAACATCATAAATGAGTCATATCCTTGTAGATTATATATTAATTTAATAAGCTGAACTTCTAAACGCTAGCTTTGGTTGAAGTTAATACCCTTGTGCTTTTGTTTAATGCATATTTTCACAACAATAATTGGCAGACCCTGTTGAAGACCCCTGGTTAAGTCTAAATGCGTTAGAAGGACAAAGATGAAATTGCCTATTATGTCAGTGGTCCATTAATCTTGCTTTTGTGTGTGACACAGCAAATGCTACACTTTTGTTCAGGAACAGCAAGAGATCATTTTTTAACCTCCCAGTCTATGATTAATTCATCTAATGTCTCTCTAACCATAACCACAGTTTAACTTAGAAAATAACGTCTGCAATGACTAAAAACTCACTTGATTTCCCTTTGGCTATGCAAACAAGGCTCCAACTAATCAATGCAGAGCTTTATTGCTTTGTCATTAGCTTGATTGTCAAACACCGTGTGTATGTGCGAACATCAGCATGAACACCTATTATGTGAAAGCATGTCATTTGCGGACTTGTACGAGCAAGGCAACAAACAGCCAAGTGCTTATCAGGGTCCTTAGAGAGAAACAGGAAATTGAGTTTATCCAGTGTAATGGTGGGCAGAGTCACGCAGGGAAACAGACGGACCATTTCTCTCCTATTAGCAACCATGTGTTATTCATGAGGGCGAATTTAGTGTGAACTATGTTTCATTGATATTCCGTGCACTTACTTTGCGCTGACTGTCTGGGGACCGAAGCCATTCTGTTTTATGCTTTTATTTATTTATTTATTTATTTCCACGCTTAAAATCTGCATGGCATGAAAAGGAACGGTGACCGTGGGGTCACGAGGTCAAACACTGAGCCCAGTCGCAGGCCATTTAATCAATCTCGGCTTAACAAGCCTTCAGCAGTGATAGAAGGGTTGAGAAAAGACAGACAGACATTGAAAGAAAGAATAAGAGAATGAACTGAGGAAGTGTTCTGGGTGAGATTGTCGGCTTACAAAAACATGAAACCATGGAAAATACCACACACAACAACATGACTTCCATTGTTCCACAGCCATAATCCCTCTCCGAGTCCCGGGAGCTGGGATTGGTGTTATTGACCGAAGTGCTATGGAGTGGTCAAAACAATCTTTTTAATTTGATTCGGTGACACAGGCTCATTGCGAGGAAAAAAAAAATATGACAATACTCATCCACATCCTCTGTATTCAGTAAATGACAACCCTTCAGCCCCTGTGCCATCCCTCCTTCTCGTTATTACCTCTCATCCTGCTATTGCCCTTTGCCATTCTCCATAGCACTAAAAATATCCTGCCTCTCCTATTCTCTCTCTCAACTTGTCTCTGGATGAGGAGGGTGTAAATTGCTGTGTGTAAGGGATCCAAGAGGGCTCACAGAGGACCAGGATCAGGGAGGTGACAGGTGTGAGGCAGCAGATCTCTCTGGAGTTAGTTTAGTACTGCAAGGTGGAGAAAAGAAGAAAAAAGCTTCACCAAAATAACACTGAGCTAATGCATGCCTGGTATCTCTGGGCTGGTGTGATATGGAAACGAATATACTCAAACAGTAAAATAGAAGGACACAGGAGCTAAATAAATGCCTATATATAAAATTCCTCAGGAGTTATATTAAAGGAAGGACCAGAGTCATATCTAAAGACAAGGATTTTTGGGGTAGGCTCTTTTGATTTGGGCCAGTGGACATGCAACCACCATGAAACCACCCAGAACACCCTAGCAACTGCACAACAGCACTCTAAACCACTCAGAAAACCCAGCTACTACAAAGTAACCACTCAGAACACCCTAGGGAATGCATACTAGCACACTAAAACACACTAGCAACTGCATACTGGCACACTAAGACAAAGCACACTCAGAAAACCTAGCAACCACAAAGTAACATGCTAAAAACCACTCAGAACACCCTCGCATCTACAGACTAACATGCTAAAACACCTAGAACAGACTAGCAACTGCATGCAACACACTAAAACACTCAGAACTCCCTAGCAACTGCATACTAGCACACTAAGACAAACCACACTCAGAAAACCTAGCAACTACAAAATAACATTATAAAAACCACTCAGAACACCCTAGCATTTACAGACTAGCATGCTAAAACACCCAGAACTGCATGCAACATACTGAAACGCAACATACTGAACACCTTAGACACTACAAACTAACATGTTAAAAACCACTCAGAACAGCCTAGCATCTATAGATTAGTATGCTAAAACACCCAGAACACCCGAGCAACTGCATACCAGCATACTAGGCTAAATCACTCAGAAAACCCAGCAACTACAAAGTAATAAACTAAAAAACACTCAGAACACCATAGGGACTGCATACTAGCACACTAAGACAAAGCACACTCAGAAAACGTTGTAGTAACTGCATGCAACATACTAAAACACTCAGAAGACCTTAGTAACACAATAAAAACACCCTAGCATCTAAAAACTAGCATGATAGACTGACTGAGGCTAATTCATAGTGCCACTGGCCCAACTATAAAATGTTGGCTGTAACACACTATTTAGAACATTCCAGAAACCACCCTGGCAGCCACTCACAAAACCATTTCATTATGGTGACATGTTTCATATTGGCACTTTGGCATATACTCATATTTTCTTCAGAAAATGTAAAATATAGTCGTATATGTTTCTCTGAGATGAGGAAGGTGGTGTGCCATTCATGATTAGCTTGTGTGTCACAGATAACTTGTCTCTTTATCCAAAGTTGATTTAAAAAAAGTAATATTGTTATCTCAACTTAACAACTCATGTTGTTAAGGTGATAACCAGTTCTGTTGAAGTTTTATATAGAAAAACGGAAGGAAAAGCAGGAGTTTGAGGAAAATAATTACACCTGCAGTGTGACAAAAGCTGAGCCAAACAGAGGGAAGCACAGTTTGTGCGATTAGGTGATACGCCTCCACAAAAGCCAATGCTATGCCAAAGGAATAAGTCTATTATGTAAAATGCTGAGGAAGAATTTCATTATATGTGATATGCAAAGTTTAATGCGAAGGGGTTTGCAAACAGACGTAAACAGCCAGCGAGTAAGAAAAATAAAGAGAAAAGACTCAGCAGCTCCGCCAGCCAAAGCTGAGTTGTTTGCCTTGTCTTTTCCGTTTTATTTGGCTGAAATCCCCAGAAGCTTAACTTTCCGTGAGCAACTCGGCACACACACTCTTGCTCATTCACTCAAAGGACAGGTGTCACACTAACAAAACACATGGGGAAAGAATGAAAAAATATCCAGTACTGATTGGATAACAGCTAAAGTGATATTGGATTACTACACATCTCATTATTTTAGATCTTTTAAACATTGAGGTGTTTACTGCAATCTATCTTTTGAGCTGCTCATCTCAGCTAGGTAATTCTCCAACCCACAGCTGTACGTGCAGTCTATCTGAACACACAGCACTGAGATTGTTTAAGGCTTGTGAACCAGACATCATCAGTTTGTTGTCTGATTTAGAGTGGAGATAGTGTATGGGTGCTATAATCCCTCATGTATGATACCCTGAAAAGACCCCAGAATTTTGCCATCCTCATTGGGCGGTTTGTGTAAAGAATGTCATATTTTGAAATGTCTGCCATCTTTGCTAAAATACAGTTTTGTACCATATCCAGGCAAGTTTTTGCTAAAAACAGATTAGCATATGTGCAACAGTAGAGTAATATGTATTTCTGCTCCAGGTTACTGTTTACGGCAGTTGACCGATATTACAAGAACAACAACAATTTTTCTGTTAATCCCACACGTATGCACGTGGCCCACGGGGGGAGCTTGTGAAGGGTTCCGGTTGCTTATTTAGTCTGTTGGTGAGGACATATTTCATTTTGGCATGCCGTTAGGACAAATGGGATTACACGGCCACTCTGGGAGCGAGGCTCAAGCGCAGGTGAGGCAAGCTGCTTGGGCGCTGTCATCAGACGCCCAGGGAATCATTGGTAAAGGTCAGCGGAGTCTGCATCTGAATGCCACAGCTTAGACACATTTGGAGTCGAAAGCTATTCCAATAAATATCCGCTCATCTCCTGTAAAAGTGTAATTCTTGCCTCTGTATTTTGAAGGCAGAAACCTGAAGGATTATGGTGATGTTAAGAGGCAGCGGGAGCGAATCAATTTTGAGTGAATGACAGGAATGATGCTTTGAATAATGCATTTTTGAAAAGAAGGGTGGGGTGAAAGCCGCGGCTCGTGAGCAAATGGGACTTTTATAATAGTGGAAAATTTTCTCCTTCCCTGCCATTCTGTGTGTAGATGAATTGGTGGATAAGTTACACAAAATGGCTCCAAGGAAGCATGTCAGGAAGCAGCAGGGGTACTGTATGCCTCTCAGAGGCTTAACACAGGTTTAACTAAGCACTCAAGAGGTTGTTGGTAGGCTCTGGGATCAGTCTCAGCAGAAGCAGGGTGAGCCCGATTTATACACACACGGACAGAATAAATACATGTAAAATACCAGATTTTGCTGCTTCCCTGAAGGGCTCAGAACCTCTAAAGTGGTTCTATTGTCTATTGTCATTGTTTATTTCCTTTTCAAAAGGGGCTTAGTTTCATAGGGCAGACCTTATTTCATTGAAAGTCACAACTATCGCTGCTGAAAAGACCAAATGAACTTCAACTAAATTTGATTACAGTCTTTCAGAAGAAAATGGTTGACCCAGGAAGTCAGGTGGTTAAGCAAGTTAATGGGATTGTCATCCCAAAAATGAAAAGTCTGGCATATAGTCACCCTCATGTATTTTAAACCCTTTTTGTGTGGAAAACAAAAGACAGTATTCTGAAAAATGTATTTTTTTTTTCATACAAAGAAACTCAGTATGGCCCAGTTTTGTTCGGACCCCAACATTCTTAAAATATTTTCTTAAATTCCACATTCAATGAGAAAAATTGTAGAGATTATACGGGTTTGGAACAACATGTGGGTGAGTAAATCATGACAATTTTGATTTTTGGCTGAACTATTTCTTTAAAAGAGGCTGAGGGAGACAAACAAAACACATGCAACACTGGTCTTTTCTAAAGAATATGATTACCACCATGAGTATAAGGCACTGAGCATCTAAAGAAAACACAATTTGATGAGCCAGACGTGAGAGGACACATCAGTGAAATGGTGTGTTATGATCATGTTACATGTCTGGCCTTTATATATATACTGCATATATATATATATAACATTGTTTACCTTGAGGCATGCAAATCACTGATTGATGCAACAGCTTGCAGATACTATTGACACTGAAGGTGATGATACACGGGGCAACTTTTTGAGCAATGTTGCCGGGCAATGTTGCTGTCAACGGGCAACCAGGTGAGACACAGGGCCACAACTGTTCTAAAGTATCCAGATAGAAATTTGTTGCCCAGAAGTGCCCAAGCAACATCACTCTACAAAAATTTTTGTACTGGGTGTCCCTACAGGCCCAACATTAAGGCTCTAATACCCTGCTTGACAACAAACCAGAAATGTGCTGCTCTTACTTGATATTATACTCAATATCATTCAGCATTATCATTCATTTTAAGAGACCATTTTTACAACAACCTTTAAATACAAAAACGAAATACTATGGATGAAAAAGACTCAAAGTATTGTGTCTACATTTAATGAGACACCTGAGCTTTTTTGTCTTTTACAGGTTTTAACAGTTCTGGGGGCATTTACGGAGAAACTTTCTCATAGAAGAACAAACAGCAAATTTCTTTACAATACAGAATGTGTGACTTGGATACAAATAGCAAACACTAAGTCTGTATCTTTCATTCTCTCAATATCTTTCTAGGCTGTGGGCTGGAGTTCCTGCTGGTACTCTGTGGGCTGGAGCTCTCCTGGTCCTGCCCACGTCACTGCATTTGCTACATGGCCCCCAGCACCGTCAGCTGCCAAGCCCACAACTTCCTGTCCGTCCCGGAAGGCATTCCTCCACACAGTGAGCGCATCTTCCTCCAAAACAACAAGATCCATCGACTACTGCGTGGCCACTTTAGCCCTACCACGGTCACTTTGTGGATTTACTCCAACAATATCACATATATCGAACCAACTACTTTCCAAGGGTTCACCTTGCTGGAGGAACTGGACCTGGGAGACAATCGCCACTTACGTTCACTGTCTGCAGAAACCTTTCATGGGCTGGGCCGGCTCCATGCCCTTCATCTATACCGCTGTGGCCTCAGTGCACTGCCGAATAACATCTTCCAGGGTCTCCGCAACCTCCAGTATCTGTACTTGCAGGTGAGACACTCACATAAGGGCTTGTGTCATCTTGTACTTTTGTAGTAGTATAAATATAACCAATATTTTGTTTCTGTGTCTAAAGGACAACCATTTGGAGTATCTGCAGGATGATCTTTTTGTGGACTTACACAACTTGAGCCACCTGTTTCTTCACGGGAACCGTCTGTGGAGCCTGCACCAAAATACATTTAGAGGACTGGGGGCTTTGGACCGGCTGCTACTGCACCACAACCAACTTCAGTGGGTGGACCGCCTGGCATTCCACGACCTGCGACGGCTCACTACTCTCTATTTGTTCAACAACTCCTTGACGGAGCTAGCTGGAGAGTGTCTGACCCAGCTGCCTGCACTGGAGTACCTTCGTCTCAACGACAACCCTTGGGAGTGTGACTGTAAGGCTTTATCTCTGTGGGACTGGCTCAAAAAGTTTCGGGGGTCCACGTCGTCAGTGGGTTGCGTGGCACCGGCAGAACTGGCAGGCAAAGATCTGAAGCAACTGAAGAAAGAGGACTTCCCAAATTGTTCCGGATCTGAATCCCTGCACCAGAGTAAGACCAAGACTTGGGCAGGAACGGATAAGGTCTTACTGAAGCAGGAGCCCCATCCTGCCCAGCCTCCACAAACACACCCCCACCATCCCCAACTGAACGAACAATACCCTTCCCCTCCCTCTCCCCTGCCCCAGCCACCCCCTGCCATAAATGGTGTACATGCAGGACCAGGAGGGTCTCCGGGCATAGTCCCTGCTCAGAGGCCCGGCCGCTCTCGGAACTGCACACGCCAACGTGTCAGGGGCAGCAAGGGAAAAGGACCTAACGAGGTCCACACCTTAAAGGAGATGGCAGATAAGGAGTACTCCTCTCCCGATTTCACCGGGAAATATGATGAAACATCATCTGATGGTTCAAACACCCGCAGAAAGCACAAATGTACCCCCCGGACCTCTGTGCGTCCCCCTAGTGGGGTCCAGCAAGCCACCAACTGGGGACACTCTCATCATACACATTTCTTTTTCTCTAGTATTCTGGGACTGCTTGTGATCATTCTGCGCTGAACTCTGATGCTGGACCATCATGGCATGATAGATACTCCGCAGTCCCCAGATCAGCTCTAGCTCCAGCATTACCAGGCCTACTAATGTGTGTATGTTTGTGTGTGTATGTGTGAGTGATAATGTGTACTTCATTGTGTAAGGAGCTTTGCCATTTAGACTGAAATAGATGAAAACTGAACACCGGATGTTATAAACTCCAAATTTGGGTTGGGGAACAAGAAGAATAGTGAAGCAAACCGAACATGCTTGCACTGCCACTGTTGTTTTTCTTAATTTTTATTTTTCCATTTCCTGTCGGTCTGGTCTCCCCCTCTCAATGGAAAACCATTTCAATGAAAGAAAGCACAGATAACCAAATAAATGTGTTAGCAACATAATTGGAGATTGTGTTTAGAAAGCATGTCCTTCTGCTTCGTTTTTCTTCAACATATAGAAACAAACATATGGGAGACCATCAAATGGAATGGATGCTCCTAATTGTATAAGCACATTGTACTGTGTTAAATATTGCATTATTGCCAAACAGATGCACAAATATATCAGTGTAAGTTCTACATGTTCAGGAGTTTCAACCATTGTTAGGACTTGCTTTCTTCACTGACGGAATACTATATACAGAATGATGTGAAACAAAAAGTGTTGTATGAAATGAAAAAGTGTTACAAACAGTCCTCCTAAACTGAATAGCCAGTACATAAGCACATACATTCTCCTTATCTCAGAAAAGTTAAGGCCTAAATACAACATTATTTTCACTTTAGATGTATTTTTTTCCCTTTCAATAACTTCCTTCATTTATTTTTCATATTTTCTTTGCTTTTGCCCTAAAAAGTTACTTCAGGTGAATCATTCTTATTTTGGATTGTATTGTTTTATTACAGCACATAAAAGCCAATGGTTATACTAGCTGCTATATTGTTTATAGAAGCAAATGAGACCCATTTTACCTCATCTGCTTCCAAAAAACACAGTTTGTGTGTGTGCGGGTGTGTGTCCAGTATAAAAAGCTATGAAAAAAAATTAGAGTTGTGTTCTTGTCCTGTGTTGTTTGTTTTGTTTGGCTGTGACTCAGAGGACTTAGAAATGGACTGCTGATGGGGGCGTCGACTCTGGAGGGGACACAGGTCTAATTGAAGTGAACTCTATTTTGAAAAGCGCCTTCAGCCTAAGCCCGCCATTGAAAACATAGACACCTCTCTTTCTTAGAGTGGTGTGAAATCAACTGTTTTAACAAGACAGACAAGAAGAAAAGAAAACAACAATTAAAAAAAAAAAACCACACACAAAAACTAAATGTATCTTTAAGAGACTCGATGACAAAAAACACATTTCAAATTTAGCATGGCCAAAAAAAAACGACCTTTTGGAGCCATAGGCCTGCTTGATTGACTCTACAGTGTCTGCTGTGAATGCAAATAGGAGTCCAGGAGAGGGACAATCACGTGAACACTCGGGACACTACGGATGACGGACGGTCTGCCGTCACAGATGCTGTGGACTACAGGAGAACTATGCCTCCTGTTCTAAGACACACTTTGTAAAAATAAGGAGAACTGTATCATCAAAATCTGCAATGGAAATATTAATCAGTACTACGACACTGACATCATTAATGACATTTTTTATTACAACAGGGTTCCTGAATCTCTGAAGAACTTCTCTTCAGAACGCAATTATTATTTTTATTATTATTGTTATTTGATTTGCTTTTTTTTTTTTTTTTTGGTTGGTGTTTTTGTTTTGTTTACACGTTTATTTGGTATATTCGTAGGGCACCATTTTCTGACTAAACCGCACAATCCAGTCTCCTCTCGTCCCTCCCTTTCTCTCTCTTCTGTGTCTCTCCATCCTAGTGATTTGATGGTTTAACGAGTCGTTCTCAAAAAAACAAGAAAAAACGTTTATAAAGATATTAAAATCTATATCTTCTTATGTTAAATGTGTTTGCCTGTATTTACTTTGCTTGTGTGTTTATAGATGTTGATGAGGCCTGACAGAGATGCTTTTTTTTTTTTACATATTCCCACCTCTGCTTGCCTTAAATATTCATATAAAGTTTGATTCTTTGATAACTCTAGTGAAAAATGATTATACTAAAATGTATTTGAAATACATTTATTTCATGCTAAGTATTCTACAAGTACAGTATAGTATACCAGTTTAGTAAGACATTTAGTACATTTAGTAAACATTTTTATAAAGTACATAGAAATACCCTGCAATTGTACCTTTACTAAACTGGTATACTTAAAGTCTGTTAAACTGAAACAACTAATTTTGTACTTAATGCAATTTATTTGTGTAGAAGTAGGGCTAAAATTCAACTAAACATATTGAAGTATATTGGACTGTGCTAAAGTGAAAGTATTGCAAGTATACTTCAGGTACACTTTAAATATCTTGCATTTAAAAACCAATATTATTCAAAGATCATATATCCTCATCAATAGTGACATTAAAACACATTTTAGGCTTAATGTTCAGAAATAGTAGTAGAAGTAGTACTCCAAATAAAGTTGAATTATAGTTTTTATATCAGTCTCAAGCAGTATGTCAGTAAATATGTTAATAGAATTGAACTACTTAGTATGAAATAAATGTATTTTAAATATATTACTTTTTACTAGGCAAGTACTTGTTCTTTTTTAAAATATCTAAAAACATTCAATTACCCTAAAAACTAGATTTAACAAGATATTTTCAGAAAATATACTTTTTTTCTTAACTCTTAATTAACAACTACCATTACTACCACACCATTCTAAAGTTGCTTTAAATTAAATTAAACAAAGCAAACAATTAAAATTAAATTAAACAATTAAATTGTCCCACACATCCATGTTTGCTCTACCTTACAATCTTTCTCTCTGGATCCTACACACTACAGCTCCTCTGGAATTCAATTTACCTCTTTATATCCAAGTGTATATCTGCAGACACACACACATAACCAGAATCTATCATGAGTCATCATACACTAATATATGTGCTTGATTATGTGGAGAGCTCAGGTACATCACCACCCACAAACACTATTAATTTAACTGATTAAAGCAATTTCACTTCACAAGTGCTCCACAGGCTCACTGTATGCGTGTGTGTGTGTGTGTGTGTGTGTGCGTGCGTGTGTGAAGTCTATTCAATCAGTGAAACACGCAAAAACTCATACAACTAACCTTCTATAAATCATCTCTGAAGCATTGCGTATTTATGAATGTGTCACTGCAAATCTGGAGATATTCAAGGTTATCATTATGATTTTTAATCTGACTTTACAGCATAAATCCCATTTCCTCTCCCTCTATCCTATCCACCCACCGTGATGGAAATCGATTCCCGTGTTAGAGTGTAAATTACTGTGTAAATTACTTTTTTTTTTCTTTTTTTTTTTTTTTAATTCTGTTCAATTGAAAAAAGGGGAAAAGTTAGTTTTCTGCATGGAAGAGGATGGAAGCAGAAATACATTTGAATTGATGAGCATCTCTAAAGTGATAACATGGTGGGTCTTGGCTCATTCTCTCTGACGTGCAATAGCTCGCTTCACCTCTCCATCTCCCTCTCTCTCATTCTTAACCTATTCCATCCTCACCTCCATCCTGTAGATTTACAACATTCATTGGATAAAGTAGGATTTCACAGGAGCCTCAGTCATATTCAGTAATATTGGCACTACAGGAAGACAACAATATTTATAAAGGCAAAATATAAGCAATCAAACTATCCTGGAGCTTCTGAAATAAAAAATAAATAAAAAACTACTTGATGTACAATGAAAATATACTATAAATCAAAACTTCCTCCCCATTAAAAAAAATAATAATGAAAAAAGTGCATTGATTCGAAAATAAGCTGCAAAGACAGACTGCTCATTATGAATTTCAGCAACTTTGTCACACAGATGACTGCAACAATACATCAGTATCACCTATTCATAGCGGAGACCTGGAGAGCAAAACAGCCATAGAAATGCAGCACAGGCTTGTCAATTTTCTGGCTTTTTAAGCAATAAATATTTAGATAACCTCTCAAAAGAGTAAAAACAAAGATATGTGAACAAACTGCAAGTTCTGGGCACTTGTGATCACAGCACCTGCCACAAATGGCTTAACAAGACAGAGATATTAAAAAAAAATAAATAAATTCTAATTTAGTATACAAGTTATTGATGATGCATTATATATAAAGGTAAGCAGATGAGCCCATATGAATGCAACCTTCTATTGCATGTTAAGTAATAAACATACAGTTCATAGCACTGTGTTCATATTCTGGGTGCAGCTGCTTGCCTGTATATAGTATGCATTATCATTTGTTTCAATAATTTGTTACGTTTAATATCATAGTCTTAGTACATTACTTAGTAGAAAACTAGGTACATGTGCAAGGCACTTGCCAGTCTGCATATCCTATCTCAACGTTAGCAACAATCTGATGAAGTATACTTTTAATAAGACCCTGATAATTCCATTTCGATCTTAACGGTGCATTAGAGTGCAGATGTTTTGTGATCACTATGGTTACATGCACAGATTCTCATCAGTCCAACTGCAGTGTTTATATCTATCCTAAAATCAGCAATCCAGTGAATATATCCATTTGTATGTGTATCACAAGACCTGTTTTTCACACCGTCTGCAAAGTTTGGTGCTGTGACACAAATATGTGCAATTAAAATTATGCACATGTAAAGTCTCATTTACATGCTAATTATTCTTCTAACAAATTAAGATCTGAACCACCACTTTCATTCCAAAAGAAATTTAATGCAGATCAAGCTCAGTCTGATCATTTTTAGTCCTTTTGAGGTATACATTGAGTTATCTGTAAGAATCGAATTACTAATGGATTATTGGGATGCATGTAAACATAGCTACTGTAATGCAGGCTTTGCAACAAGGTTGTTATTGACAGATGGGAAAGACACAGCAAACTCATAATTTCACATGAGAAGAAGGTGCTTCTTAAAGGCACAGTAGCAAAAAAAAAAAAAAAAAAAAGTATTATGAAAATGGTCATGTTTTGACGCAAAAATCATTAACATTGAATGTAGTATGACCATTTTAAAAATGTGTGATGCAGATGTTATTTTGCCTTGATGATAATCCCTGCTTGAATTCAAAACATTTAATATTTTAAGCACTCGCTAAAAGAATAAAAGCTTCACATTAGTGATTCAGCAAAACCCTCGGAGCTAAAAACTGTGATTGTGCCGCTACAGTCGGGAAGGCCAGAGCCAGACACAAAAAAACCTGTGGTATTTCTATTCCCAGCTCTCTGTTTTACTGGCATTTATTTGCAAGGGAGGAGTAGCTTCAAAGCTGATAAAAATAGCCTGAGCTCAGTCCCCTCACAACTTCAAAAAAAACGAATGAAGGAGAGGATGTGTGAGGGAGCGAGGGCAGAGAGAGGAACAGGGTTTAAGGGAAAGAGGAGAGCAGTGGGCCGGGGAAAGAGGTGAGGAACGACCCAATGGGAGAAGAGGCGATAAAAGAGACAGATGCAGAACAGATGGCGGGCCGGGGGGAAGAGTGGAAGAGGCTCACCGGGCCACGGACAGAACCGGAGTACGAGAACTACATCAGTCAAGGGAAATGAGAGCTGATGAGGACCACGGAGCTGAGGGAGAGAGAGAAAGAAGGGGTGAATGATACTACAGTACTGAACACAGAATGGCTACCAAATATACACCAGCCCTTAGTAGTATTTGGACAGTTAAGCCACACTTGGAATCAAAATTAAATCAAAACTGATCGTTTTTGACCATCTTACTGTGAATGATTTTTTTTTTTTTTTGTGAACATTAGTCCAAAGAAGAGAAATGTAAACAATAGCTGTTCATATGAAACAAATAGCTAATGTTGCATGGGGTAATGGATAAATGGCTAATCCTAGCATTTCAACAACAACTCTTCAAGTATGGCACCCTGATTTCATTAGTATTCATAGGTGTTCATACATAACATTTAGACACACATTTTTGTATGTTTTGCTACTTGGAAACATCTAATATGGGTATATTAACAGCATCTAAAATGTAAATATCTTTACATATTTACAACTTAATGTTTACAAATTATCTATATTGTACTTGTACAGTTATTTTACTAGTATATAGACATTAAGACCTTTCTTTTCTCAACATTATGGTTATAATATCCTATTATATAGATATTGTAGTGTAGGCATAAAGTAATGAATTGAACAAAATAAAACCAAAAAAGTGAACATGTTTGTATTTCTTTGTATTTTATTGGTTGTTTTGTAATCATAACATTTATTGTTCCGCTCCTATGCTGCCAAAATGCCATTATATCAATATTCCATATTGTGATGTCTGTTATTTTCACAAGTAGATTAAGCTAAGACTTAAACAGTATGATATCAAAACATATGCACAGATCATTCACAATAACATGCATTTACAAAATAGATTATTTACATGCCAACTTCAATCATTTTAGTTTCAGTATATGTGAAAACATATGAAAATGTATGTGTGCTACAGCCAAACATTACAGATACCTACAATTACTAATGAGATCACATTGGCTATGGAAAGTCCACTTTTCACAGCCCATTTGATTCTTGCCCTATATTTTCTCTCATTCATATCCTATTTCAGTCACGAAGGTGAGTTCTGAATAGCAATTGACAATTGACTATTAAATTGCATGATTATCACTGCTTTAGCAACAAAAAAAAAAAAAAAAATTGGTGAAATTTATTGAAAATTTTTTCTTCTTTCTTTAAAATAGATACCACATTTTTTTATTTTTCATATTTATGTCTAAAGAAAAATCATTATTAAATGTGGCATATACTGTATACTCTTTGGGTCAAGTGTAAATGTATAGATTTATGTATTAATGTGCCACTGCGAGGCTGTACAAGAACCCAAAACGGGCGAAGGACTGTGGTGAGGAAGCCAGTATGCAAGTGAGATGCACAGGTTTAATTGACTTCCTTTCACTGCTGCATGAGTTTAATTAAAAGCAAGCCTTTAGAAAATTAAAAAGTAAAAGAGAAAGAGAGAGAGGAAGAGCAGCAGGAAATGCAGAGAGAGGGAGACATGATAATTAACAGAATAAACGAAATGAGACAAACGTCATAGCACCTGCCTCTCACCACCTCCCCATGCAAGTCCCTCTTTCCCCAGTCAATCACAAACCTAATATCATCTTCCTCTATGTAAGCCCTTCCTCTCTCCACTCCACTGTTTATTTATTTAGCCTGAAAGTCCCATTAGGCCCTGCTGAACCTCACTCGTCTCAGCTGCATATAAAACAGCAGGCGCTTTATAGCTAACACGACGCTACTTGACTCTGGAAGTCAAACTTTACCTGCCGTAAGTGTAAGAATAAAATACAGCATGCATAAAAAGAGACTTCTTCAAGTCCTTGATGATTTTGAGTGATGTATTTTTTACCAGTTCAGTTTTAACCTGTCACGACAGAGTTATGGCCGCAAACTCCTCCGCTTAAAGCAAGTGCCGCCTGCGGTCAAGTGCAGTGTGGTGTATCCGTGGGCTTTACCATGATTTACTGTAGCTGTTTATTACCGTTTGGTAAAAGACAACTGTACTCACTCACACAGCAGCGGCGTGCTGAAACCATCTCTGTCAAGCTAACGGTTGATCAATGGCTGTAATTAAAAGGCCGGATCAATTTCAGCTGGGGCAACCCAATAAAAGTTGGGCTCAAACTGCATGGCCCAATCAGTCCTGAACAAATTCCAAGCTGAGACGAGCCCCTGAGCAGCGAGGCTAATGACATACACAGCACTTTCTGCCTTTCAATTAATCACACACACACACACACACTGGCCTGACACACGGTACACTCCCAAACACAAAACCATCCACTTCCCAAGGTTTTATTTTCCTCTGTGGAGAACTTGTGGCCATGTGCAGGTTTTCCTTCGCTTTTATTTCTTTATTTTTGTAATTTTCTAAAGTGTCTAGATACCAAAACCCAACAGTCAAGAATCTAAAAGGGATTGTTGGAATAACTTATATTTACTCACCCTCATGTCATTTGATATCAAAATATTGTTTGGTTATGAGACTTGGTAAATGATGATGTGAATAATGACTTAAGTATCAACCGCTTTTTCGATGCTTGGCTAGTGACAGCCCATGGTCGTCACGAACTTCTACCACTCAAAAGTTTGAGGTCAGTAAGATTTGTTTTTTTTGGAAAGAAATTAATACTTTAATTCATGCATTAAATTGAGAATAAATAACAGTAAAGACTTTGAGATTTTGATTTCAAATAAATGCTTTTCTTTTGAACTGTCACTGAACTATTCAAAGAATTATGAAAAAAATATATACTGTATGATAGTTTCCACAAACTGTTTTCAACATTGATAATAATAAGATTTGTTTGCTTTTGAAGGACTTCTGAAGGATCATGTGACAATGAAGACTAGAGTAATGGCTGCTGAAATTTCTATATATAATAATAAATTACACTTAATTATGAATAAATTGCTTTTTTAAATATATATTTTTTTAAAAAACTCTTTATATTGTAATAATATTTCTTAATAATACAGGTTTTACTGTTTTTTTTAATCAAATAAATGCAGCCTTGGTGGGCATAAAAGACTTTTTTTTTTAAAAGAAACTTCCTGATCCAAAACTTTTGGTACGGTAGTGTAGATGTAAAAAAAAAAAAAGTATTTGTTTTCTGTTTTCACAGAAAAATTAAAATAGCACATGGGTTTGGAACAAAACTGACCCAAAAATGAACAATCCCTTGAATTAAATAGTGGCTATTATCTTTCAGTGTAAATTACCATATTATATTTATAAATGTCTCATCAGGTCCACATTTTCCTAAGGTCATTTATATAGTTATATTAGCCCATAATCTGTGTTTCAATTTGCATTGAGTATTGTTATACAGAAATGACACTGGAGAACATCATAATCCTCCAATAACATCTGCTTAATCACCTTGTTGCAACCGTACCGAGTCACTGAATCCTCGGTCCCCCGTGTCCCCAGGACCAAATAAACATTCTCAATAATGAACCGCCAATTAATCACAGGCTGGAGGACATCCCACACAAAAGCAGGTTCACGCTGAGGGCGACGCACATGTGCACTGAATTGAGGACTCTTACACTAATGAGTTTTGAAGAATCTGTGACAGACGGAAGCTCACGTAAACAAGTGTTTCTCTTCCTCGCTGCAGTCCAGAGGCCTGCTATGAGAAACAGACCCGCAGGAAAGAGAATCACACATGAGATCGTAGCATTATTGCTCCTACACAGCAATGGAATTAAAGGGAGGGCAAATGGAGATGAATTCTTCTGCGTGTGTTTTTGTCCTGAGAAAGAGATTCTAGTATTATCTACTCAAGAGTTTCAGAAGAGGTCTCAGCAATCTGACAAACTGCCGTTTGCCAACATGTCAAAGTCTGCTATGATAATCACTGCTATGAACTCAAATTCCTCATTCAATTCTTCAAGACGAATTATTTAAGCCATGTCATCCACAATGATTTTATATATAGCTCTATAATAATCTCAGTGTCAATGCCTGTCTTATTTGCAGCTATTTTTATCTCTAGAAATTTAAGAAACAAGAGACAAGATATGTGTATCAGAGAAATATTTCTTCTAGTGTGAGGTCACAAAATCAAACTATATAAAAATAATAAACCTATTGGTGTTTCTATCTTACTATATTAGAGTTTATATATTAAAATACTATATTAAATGTACTAAATAAAAATATATATTAATAATAAATAAATAAGTGGAAAAAGCAAAGTAAAGAGAAAAAGGATAAGAAGTTGCCAAAAAAGACATGAAATCAGCACACCGAAGCACAGCGAAATAATGAAATAAAATTAATTAATTTATTAATTAATTGATTTTTAAGTTATTGGATATGGTTGATATTGGATATTCTAATATTATATTAAATAACATATTATATATAACCATTTCCACTGTTTTTATAATTAAAATTGTAATCATCGAATGTCCACTAAAAGTTAAGCTTTAACACTAATAATGCAATTTTAACACAGAAGTGGCCATAATAGAATCATAATATCAGTGCATGCTAGAAAAAAAATAATTCACAAAAATAGAGTTCATCTGGCAGCCCCCAATAATGGACTGGGGACTTTTCAGACCCTCCTCAATTGCTGTGTAACACATGTTTAAAGTTGTAAATAAAACAAAGAATATTGGAGTATGTTTTACAAGAAAATACTCTTTCAGTTTTTCTACTTGAGAAGTGATTCAATGTGCTGCTTGCTCTTTGTGTTTGCAAAATTTACAAGCATTTTCTGAGTGAAAACTGTTTCGACATCATTTTTTTTTTTCTTCAGTGTATTGGCTGCCATACACTTCCAGCCAGAAAAAAAATGATATGACACATGCCAGTGCAGCTTGGCCTTTAATTAAAAGGTTTAAGATTAACATGAGGCTGATTAACATGAGGACACTCATCTTGTCTGTCATATCTTGCCAGACTGGTGAGAACCGCTACGAACTCTTCAGTTTTTGTCAGACGACAATCAAAGGCACTGAGATTCAATGCCAAGATCAAAGCTGACATTTTAGACACAGTTCCTTACCCCAAAAACGCACTATACAACACCATCTCTTGATTTGCTCTCTCACTCACATCTGTGTCATCAGGGGATCAGTGTCAGCTGCGGAGCTGCCTCTGCCTCTCCCCCTGCAGCTCTTCCTCGACTACAGCGCCGCATCAACTTTTAAAACAAAAGAGAGATGGGAGAGCCTCTCTCTCTGCCTCCTTGCTCTTCTGCGCCGTGGGAGGCTGCGCTGCTTGCAAGACGGAGTTCAAACTTCTTCTCTGTCTTTTTATTTTACTCGGTTTCTCCTTCTCTCTCTTTTTTTTTTGCCAGGAGCAACATACTCTCTCCGATCTCACACTGACAGAAATGACTGTGCATCTCTCTCAGACAGACTCAACCCCATACTATCCACGAGGCATAAGGTGACGCATATGCCAACACATACACGCCTAAACACAAGTGCTGTGTTTGACAGGTACAAAAAGTTAGACTAGCCAAGTATAAATGGACTGAGAGCAAGTTCAAGGACATATATAAAGTATCTAAACATCATTACAGTAAGATATCTTTCATTTAGAAGCAAGATTACGTTATCTGTATGATTTTTTCAACATAATTTTTGAAATACACTAATACTGCTAATGAAACCATGAATTTGTAATGGTTAATATTAAATATTAATACTCTTTAAGGTCTTTGCACACTGAGTCCGAAATTTTCGTCCAAAATTTTCACACGTTAAAAAATAAATACAATCACACGTTGTGTCAATCACGTTTACACACTGCCGATGAAACTTTCGTCCATCATTAAAAAATTTGGATCGGGTTAGATTTTCTGCATTTTTTTGCATCTGTAGCACGCATTTTGACTCAGTGTGCAAGGTTTCTGTGTGTGACAATGATGAATACAAAAAAACACACGAAAATTTCACACTTGGTGTGCAAAGACCTTTAATTTGCGTATTTGAACAGACACCAAATGAATAAGCAAGTTGCCAAACACATGCAAAGATAAATCAGCACAACAAAGTATAGCTGAAAAAAATATTGGTACAATAAGTAAATAAATAAATAAATAAATAAACATTTTTTAGAATTTAGATTCCATTTGCCATATTCTAATGATCATTTAAAATTAATCTTTAAAAACACTTATAATGTAATTTTACATTCAAATGCAATCTTTAACAAATTCCAAAAACAAAATGTAAATTTTTGTTTTATTTTTAATTCATTTATACCAAATACCACAAACAGTAAGTTTAAATCTGTCATAATAGAAATGTAATGTATCGGGGGTGGGGAAAATGGTGGCACTATAGAGTTAATCTGGCAGCCCCCAAAAATGGACTGGGGACTTTTCAAATATATGAACATACTAATTTAAATCAAATAACTTAATAAAAAATATATATTATCTGATAACAATTCATATCCTACAGTTTTGCTTTATATCCTGTTCTAAAGATGTTTTACTGGAAAACACAAAAATATTGATTAAGAAAATGATTTTTGAAGTGTATATGTCTGCTTGGCCTCTACTCATTCTTATGCTCTCAAACAGTCTGACAGTTTTGCTTTAGTGAGCCTGTATCAGTCAGTAAAATTATAGTCTTTAAACCAGGTGCTGAATAAATCAGCCTTAATAGCAGAATTCATTCTGGAAGAGTGAAAAAGGCAGCTCATTATGATTAATATTGGAGTTGTAAGTCCTTATTTCCTGCAGAACACCAGCCACTCACACAAAATAAATGTCCTCAATACACACAAAATTACAACATGTCATGAGACAAGCAGAATAATACAAAAGAGAGACAGACCCATTTGCACAATGCGGGAATGTACCTTTTTCTCAAATTGTTTATCTGTGATTGAACAGAATGCAGATCTTCTTCTAAAACAGCCATGTAACCCATGACGGAACGTGTCATTTAGACCATTTTGTTCCACTTTGTGAATCAGCCTGTACTGAGAGACGCTGCAAGCGGGAAACGCTGTGTAAAATCTCCTGGTGGGAAGGGATATGATATCTGACAACTCTATACTACATAACTGTCTCATATTAATGCATGCTAATGATATCTGAGCTTTTAATTCCTCTCATTTTGTGCCTACATGACAGTGACCAAGTAACTGCAGTCATTCATTTAAGTCCTTTTTACTGGGCATTCTGCCTAACATCTCCTTTTGTGGAAGAAATTGTTTGAAACAACGTGGGGGTGAGTAAATAATAAAGAATGTTTATTCATTATACTTTTCACACATTCAAACACACATTTTCACATCAGATCACAATCAGATAGCACTTGATCACATTAAATGCCAGGTGTAAATGTAAAATGCCTATTATCCAACCACATTCTGAGTTATCGAGTAACAAACGACAACATTTAGACCTTATTTATAATGTTAATGCCAAACTATCCTAATGAGTCCCAGCCAACGGGCACATATTCATCTGTCAATCCATCATCACCTCAACCCCAAATAAGCACATCACAACTGCTCTTAATGAAAAGATCTCATAAAAATAATGACACAAACAACAAAATCTGACAAACAAGATCAATAAAATACAGTTAACATTTCCTTCCTTCAAGGTAGCATGCGTTGGTCTGGAAATTATTTTATACTCCCTTATGGCTGTTGCAGTCAAAATATCTAGTTTTTGGCTGAGATCAGCCATTGTTTTTGTTGTTGTGGAAAACAATCAATTGACCCTTTCGTTAAACCTTGACCTAAAAACACTTCACCAATCAATCAATGTTTCGATTGTGCAGCTTTCTTTCCTCCCAATCTCACATTTTTGGACTTTTTGTTGACATACTGCTAGTATAATGGCTTCCATTTTCATGGAGTCTATAAGATTACCTCTAAATGTTTCCATTGGCTGAAATCACTTTTTAGGGATCCTGTTCAGTGCCTGATTGAAATCCTAAATTCCTGTTTTTCTAATACACATCAGATGCCACAATATATAACCAAAGTTGCAAATTGTTAAAAAAAATAAGTTAGCTTCTGGTTAGCAAGCTAATCAATAGCATGTTAAGATAACATACTTTACGTTTAGTAACCGATTAGCAGTATAAGATATCATAGAAAGGTAACAATTAGCATGCTAACCTACCATACCTTATGATTAGCAAGCTAATTTATTAGTATGCTAAGCTAGCCTGCTTTAAAATGTTGTATGATATGATTACTTTAAATCATACATCACTATCATTCATCACATAGCTTCTCCATGACCCCAGAGTATGGCACATTTTCCCCACTTTCTTCTAATATAATGCATTTACGTGATCATTGACCGCATATAGAACACATCACAATAAAAATAGGAGCATTTTATTGATCGGAGGTTGCTCCATAGCCAGAAGAATAGAGCCATGTGAAGAATAGAGATCTGTTATTTCATCAATAATAAATTAAAGTGTACTTAAAGTATCAACTTTTTCTCATATTTTTTTCTTAAAATCCTTAGGAGAAATAAAAAATATATGGAATTTCAAAATGTTATTTTTCTCCCATAAAACGTCTTTTTTTATTACTGTTGTTGTTTACTTGATTTATTTCACAAATGAAGGAAGGGTTATAATATGGTAAATTCTCATACAATTTTAATATGGTGCCAATTTTTGTTTTTGTTCTTTCACATGAACATTAAACAATGTAACACCAACTACAAAAATAAATTAAAAAGAAAATCCATTAATGTGCACATTTTAACAGCTTCTTTCTCTGAACTTTGACCTTGGAAGTTTTTAACATTGATAATACCAGTGCCAAAGGGGACAAGCAATTTTTCTTAATTATTTGCATTGTTAATTACTTTTGACTTGCTTTTTAGCTCAGTTGTTAGACACTGGACTAAAGCTTAACCTCAGGAAAGACAAAGATTTAAATATCAAATAATAAAATAATATTCAAATAAATAACTGTAAATGTCACGTGGGACGAGGTATTTTCAGCCATTTTTTTTTTTTTTTTAAATGTGTAAAACAATATAAACCATCTTATATTTTTCATAAAACCTGACTATTTAAAAAAAATTGTGAAACGTCAAGACACAGGTTTATCATTATATTCTGACAATGACCCAGATACAAATAAGACAACTGTTGACATGAAAAGAACCTACACTAATTTGCTTAAATATTGTGGTCTTGGATGAATTTGATGAGAAATATTTATTCATAATATTGAATTCTCAGACAATCTTGGCAAGTGCAAGATATTGTTGGGATGTCTTCAGAAACTCTAAATGAGGCACATTTACTGTTTTTTTTTTTTTTTTTTTTTCTCAAGAGAAAGGTTTGAGATACAGAAGATTTAAGTAACAGTCTCCATTTGCTTTCTGTGTTTACAATCTAGGAGAAACATTAAAGAGATTTTGTTTGCATTTTTTACTTCATATGGAATGGCAAAAACACGAGGACCTTGAGAACCAGGAGGTTTGACAGATGTAAGAAATGTCTGGATCGCCTTAATTTTAATCTGGGAATAAAACCGCTTGAGCACTACTCCCATCTGGTGAAATGGCGTGAAGAGAAAGCTCCAATAGACATGTAAAAAAAGTAAGTCTGGAGGCATCTCACTCTTACGGTCTGCCCGGGGGACACAGAGCCCCACATCACAGCCCATGGTGCTGACAGCACTGAGGAACACAGACCTGTGAGTGGCACTCTATCACTGGGGAGCACACAGCAGTGTTCTGCACACACACACAGCCCAAATACAGGTGGAAAAACTATTGGTGAAAAGACTTTTTGCTTTGACAGCTCATATGGAATAGGATCTCCGTTCCTCCAAGGACATTTCTCAGCATTGTTTTGTTTGTATGTAAGGCCAAGATAAAAGAGAGAGAGAGAGAGAGAGAGAGAGAGAGAGAGAGAGAGAGAGAGAGAGAGAGAGAGAGAGAGAGAAAGAGAGAGAGAAACAAGACCTCATAGAGTGGCAATTTCAAATTCTGTGTCTACTGAGATTCATTGTGTTAGTTCATGCAATACTGTAGTTGAAACCAGCATGTTGTGCTTTCTAATTTTAAATGCAGACACTCTGGTGCCTCTAAGTTATCAAGGACAAATCCAGCTGATAATCAACAGAATAAACAATGAAACAAAGTCTATGGCAGCAGTAACTATGTAAATCTACACTTTAGATATAAATTATTAGTTGAACATACTCATTTTTAGTTATATCAGCTCATTTCTCAGTTTCTTTATCAAGAACACCTACTGTACAAGCAAATTTGTTAAATATAATAATTAGAATTTTTAAAAAGGATCCAGAAAAAATAAAACAAAAGATAAAATTGTGTTCTAGCATGCTTCATATTTGTCAGTATGAGAAAAAATAAATCTGTGACGGTGTTTGACTTAATTAGAAGAAACAATAATCTAACACTAATGGTGAACTCAAATTATCGGCAAAGATAAAAACCATAATGTAACAAAACAACATAACGTAGATAACACTAAACTCAATTTAATTACAAAACAATAACTGTTTGCGTGTCCTATATGGCTAATTAAACATTCATGTGCATGTTTATGGCCACGCCCCCAAACACAATACGCAGGACCTTAGCTAAATCAACTCAGTTTTATTTTTTCAGACGTTATTTATTGAAACACATAAAATGTCTTATTATAAAATTAATAACATTTATTTGATCATTTACCTATAGGGCTCAGATATTTTGGAGGAATTGGGGTGACCGTACATCCTCTTTCTCCCGGACATGTCCTGGCCAGGATATCTAAATTTCTAAATTTTCTGAATTTCATGGCGTGTGAGAAGGTAGGATCTACAGAGAATGGTCAAATCAATGCAAATACATGTACATATAATATATGTGCTCTGCAGAGAGCACAACAATAGAAAAACAAAGTCAAAACCCAGACATTTCAGGTCATTTAGAAATCCTGGGCAGGAAATGCCTGGGAAAAAGAGGACATGTGGTCACCTTAGAATAAACTTATCTATTTGAACTCAACCAAAGCATGTGTGGCCCAGTAAACAAAGTTTCTATTGCTCTGATGTGTTTCCTGTGTGGCTCACGGCATCATCACATTCACCTGACTGTGGATCCTCTGTTCAAAGCACGGTTAAGAAGGTGAATGAAGGGACAGTTATTAAAACAGCTCAGCTCTCCAGTGCCTCACTGTGTCCTTCTCCTCCATTTGCCCTCCTTAGCCTAAACCAAGTCAATTAAAATCAGACTTGTCAGATCAAACAGACTTCCATTTACTTTTGCACACATAACAACCCCCCGAAGAATGCAGGGAGGCTGAAGAGCACTGCCTTTTATTCACGACTAGAGACTGATCAGGAGAAGAAAGCTGACGTTCGAGGACAGGCGAGCACTCTGCCCGGAGATCCCATGATGTATTCGCTGCTCGATACGTCCCTCAAAGCTGCTCCAGTTCAATTAGGAAAGTGGTCTGTGAGGCCGTTTGATCTGCTTGAGGAGCCAGAGAATAAGCTACAATCTCCACATGAATGCAGGATGATTCTCACACACACACACACAAAAGGGGGTCCTTCTCAAAGTCTGTTTTTTTTTTGTTTTTTTTGTGGCTAGATGATATGCTTATTACGTAATCACAGGCAAAAGTGTGATATTGCCTTTATAAAAGTTTAATAAATAAAAAAGTTAATATTTAGTCACTTCAGTTTTAGACACAATGCTGCCAACTAAGATAGTCTGAATCTAGTGCGTGTCTGAAATGCACTTAAATTAAAAACTGAAATTAATTTAAACACTCGTTCTGTCCTATGGAAAGCCAAGAAGCTCAAAACACACAAATTTTAACCCTTTAACGCGTACGATCACACCGGTGTGATCAGTCTTGGCTGGTCCCTGAAGCGTATGATCACACCGGTGAGATTAGAACGTTCAGTGCGTCACGTCATCAACTGCTGAATTCAAATCTGCTTTCGCGCGTTGGCTGGCGCCAGATCAGACGCGCAAGCGCTTGTCATATTATCACAAATATTTAGTGTTTTCAACCATATAATGCTTATTTTAGGTTTCAGATATTTAAATACACATAAGTACTAGCAAAACCATACATTTATAGTTTGTAAAATACACGCTGATGTCTATGGAAGCAGCAATAATGATCCTTACAAATATAATCTGACAACATGTTTTATTAATATCATGTACAGATTGTGTAGATAACTATAAAGTTTAATCTGCTCTTCTCCCAGTTTACCGGAGACTTACTTTAATATGTTTCGGGAGGAGAGGATGAATTTACATGTTGTAAATCCCACAGCTCGGATTCAGCGCGAACAATCATGGCGGCACCCATCACCCGGTATAGATAAACTAACACGGTCATTATAAAAGTGTTTAAACTACCAAATACATTTACTTGCACATATTTCTGAATCAGAATATCAGATATTTCAGAATATAGTAAGTATGTTTATGAATATTAATAATAAAAAAAGGAAAAACGAAATAAACATGATCCATGTGTCATACAGCGCCATCGTGGCTGCGTTGTGTCACATGACAAGCATGACGTGTCACCATGGAAACAATAAGACTAAACATTCTAAAATAACAGTCGCCAAAAAAAACTCACGCTGGGGGCTCAGCTAGAATATTTTAAACTCACGTGTGAAAGGGTTAACATGCAAACAACACATTGAGGATGTGTTTTAGAATACACATTGTTTTCACGTTGTTTGATGTATAAACAACACGTATTCTACTCGCAAACAATGCGTCCTCAACATGCGTTTATGAGCTTCATAGCTTTCCATACTGTCCTGCTCACTTAGCATCTGTGGACAGGCAGAGTAAACACTGTGTCTCTGCAAAGCACTCAATTGTGGTGCCTGTGGTTTCTCAATGAATCAGAGTTTTTGAACAGATTGGTTGAGTGAATGATTCATTGACTCACTCAAACAGCCAGTCACTTATTCATTCCTGAATGAATCAGCTGTTTTAAATGAATCGATTGATTGAATAAATGATTCACTCATACGGGCTTGTATCATTAATGAATGATTGTGTTTGGTGAATGATTTAATCACTTCTTTATACAACCAGTTTCTTGTTTCATTCCAGTGTTTCATTAAACTAATCAGTTGAACGAATTAATGAATCATTCATAAAGATATACTGGGGTAACTTGAGGAAAAAGTCAAAGACAAATATGCATAACCATCCAAAATTTGTGTTTAAATGATGGCTATTCAAATCATATGTCTATAGAAACTTTCTCTAAAAAGCAGATTTCAACAGCCTTTGGGTAAAATTAAGTACATTGTAAGCAAAACAAAATGTTCTGACAACAAATATGGCCTTAAACATGAAAAGTGTTCTGAACGGCTAAAGAAGTCCAAAAAACTAAGGATATTCAATTAAATATTCAACAACAACAACTTTCAATCTAATATAAAAAGATGACAAGGTCTTGTTTTATTAGACTGCTGACACTAGAATGAAAGACAGTGTCATCGCAGGACATCAGACAGCTCTGAGATTAGACATACTTCAGTGAACATCTAGCATACCTCTATAGTTAATGAAATTGTGCTACGATGGAATTCAATAATGCTAAAACACTCAGTTTCCAATAGGATGAAAACAATGAAGCGGCTGTGTACAAATATGGCACTGCAAACTGCTGACAAAGGTCTTTGGTCTAACTCCTAGTTTGTACAACATGTACTGAGGCAATACATTTTGGGGGGGATTTTAGATTTGTAATATTTCTAGATAGATTTTCCTTCTGCCAAAAAAAAAAAAAAAGTTTAAAAGGGAGTGAACTTTTCTGCTACCGTTGCTTTTTTGGAGTCTGAAATTAACCTTTCAGTAACAAGAGGACATTTGCCCCATGGATGTGATTTTCACTGGCATTTTTATATTTATGAGGGCATACTCCTTTCTAACCCTATAAAAAATGTGTCATCCTCATGTCAAATACTTCAATTTAATCAGTTCATTAATATAAAATCTTGTTAATTATTAACTCTTATCCATAAATTAAATCAATTTAAACTTAAACCTTATGCGATAACAATATATATATAAAATACAGTAACCTTCTTGAATCTAAACAAATGGTCCTATTTAAAATATTATGAAAATTTGAAAATGAAAATTTAGACAATTTACTCACCCTCATGTTATTCCAAACATATATGAGTTTCAAGATATTTTGAAGGTCCCTACTGACTTCTAGTAATTTTTTCCATACTATGGAAGTCAGTGACTACCAGCAACAGTTTGGTTACCAACATTCCTCAAAATATTTTCTTCTTTTGAGTTCAACAGAAGAAAGAAACTCATACAGGTTTAGAACAACTTGATGGTGAGTAAATGATGACAATTTTCATTTTTGGGTGAATTATTCCTTGAATAAAAGAACAGAGGAATTCATTACCAGCCCGCCATAATTTCAGGGGTATTTTTGTCATTTTTAGAGGCATTTTTGATTCTTTTCTGACCCTGCTTTGCATACACTAGACTCATCAGATATTGTTCTCTAATTTCAACAGCAGCATACAAAAGAGACAAATTCTATGAATCCAGATCTCATGTTACAGATGCTTTCAATTTGTTTAACAGAGCTCCACTGCAAAATCTCATTAGGAATTTTATAACTTTAATATCTGAAGTTCTTCTAATGCTGTCACAACATTTATTACACAATACCCTAATTTGCATCATAAGTGATAAAGGCGTGCATAATGACTCCCATTATACTGACGTGACAGGGGAATTCAGGTTCTTTTCAGCACCTCCTTCATTACGAGACTTGCAGCCATGATGGTTATAAAAGACGATGGTGACCTGTACAATTAACTCTGAATCACATGAAGGAACTCACAGAGGAAGATGCGTTATTTACAATGACTGAATTTACTTTAAAAATAATGCCTCACAGAAAACTTTGAATCAGCGAGTGATGTCTCCATGTGTTGGGACTGTGAGAGTTTGCAGAGATGCTCCCATGTCTCATCTGACCTTGTCACCCAGGACAAGAGGGCCTTGACGTAATGACATATACAAGACGCCTCATTTTGGAGAAATAATCACCAGTGCTTCGGCAGAGATCAGGTCAAATGTCGGCCGCTCTCCCCACTTTTTACTTAACTTAGCATTTTGTCAGCGTGTCAACAAGGCACACTTTGAACATGACAGAAGGTCGACATTTACAAGGCACCCTAATGACCCCGAGAAGACAGGTCACGTCGGCGTCACTCACTAAACTAGTGATTCTCTAACGGGCCCATCAGCACGAATGCAAGAAGGTCGCACAGACCTTGTAACGGGATAGAGACTGAACATAATCTGATGAACTGCCATATCCCATAACTGCCATCCAGCCCAAACGAGAGCAGCGCTGAGCTCAGAAAGGTGTCAGAAGGGAGCAGATTTTGACATTAAACAGTAAGAGCATTATCATCTTCACCCTGACAGAGCCAAAGACTAGTTTAAGATTATACGAGTGAGAGGGTTTAATGTCACATGGTGGGAGAGCTTAACAATACCAGCAGCTGTCAGACAGGATGTGCAAAAAGGGCAGTCAGATGTCCTACATCAGAATCTAGAGGATGTTTCTCATTTGACTTCCTGAAAGGTAGGTCTAGTAAGGGGGGAGGGGGGGCTGGGGCATTTCATGCACTTCACAAGAAGAAGGATTAGCCCGCCATGCAGCAGCAGGGGACAGAATTAACAACAGTGAAAAAGAAATTCACTGTTCTGCTATCATACTGGCTATATTATTGAATCAGCAATAGGTCATTCTACAAAATTGAACCATGAATTTGAAATAGCATAGTCAACAGGATGCAGAAGTGTAATTTAAATTTGAGGACGTAATGAATTTTAAAGAAATTTTAAGCCAACAGAACAATGAATTTCCCAGAATGCCATTATTTAATAAATTCAGTAAGAAGGTCACTACGATTTTTAATTAATGCATTAGATTTAAATAAATAAATAAATAGTAAAGACATTTACATTGTTACAAAAGATTTATATTTCAAAATAAATGGTGTTCTTTTGAACTTTTATCTTCTTTAAAAAAACAAAAAAAAAACAAGTAGAACAGTTTCCACAAAAATATTAAGCAGCACAACTGCTTTCAGCATTGATAATAACAATAATGTTTCTCAAGCACCAAATCGGCATATTAAAATGATTCTGAAGGATCATGTGATACTGAATCATTTGACTTAAGTAATGGCTTGCTATCACGGGGGGAAAAAATGACATTTTAGAGTATATTGAAATAAAAAGTTATTTTTAATTATAAAAATATTACATTAATAATAATAATATATAAATATGAACTACCTGTATGCCTTTATTCTCTCAAACATATTATATATGTGAGACTTGAAGATGTGTCCCCAAGTTATGTCCCCAACCTTATTATCATCATATTTGAATTAATGAATTATTTCATGACTAATGAAATTCTCCAGAGAGTGAACTATTTAAGGACCAGTTCAAGTTTCCTGCCATCTTTCTCACTTTATGTTATGTTGGTCAGTAGGGGGCAGCCTAAAAATGTCAACCCAATCATCATGATTTTGTACAGGAAACAAATATTGTGACAACCTTGTGACCTTGAGTTTAATGCCTCAACTGTAAAATATTTTATTTAAGTAAGTTTAAAATGATTTGAAAATTGTTAGAAAGAAACTCTGGTTAGTCTTGTAAAAAATAATAATAAACAATGAGACTTTTTTTTTTTTAATCTTCTTTTATGTTCCACAGAAGAAAGAAAGTCATATAGGTAGGGAACAACATAAGGTTGAGTAAATGATGCCAGAATTTCCAACCCTCTCAAGGAAAACACACACATTTTCAGTAGCCTGCACACTAAAAAGCAAATCAACTGATCGATAATTGCAATAAACAGAAATACACAGCTTCTTGTAAGCAGTTTCTTCTGCAGGCCATAGATACTGTGCTTAATGAGGGAGCATTTATAGCACTAGCCTGGTCACAGCATAGCACTACCTGACACAAGCTGAGGCCAATAAATACAGCCAGAGCCACATCAACACACTAATCAGCTAAACCAGCCGCATGGCATTCACTTCACGATGACCAGACACCGGGTTAAATATACAACGAGCACCGCGGAATGAATGACTGTAATTGCAGCGTAACCTGGCCTTGTCTTACTCACTGCTAAGGGAATTTTAACTGTGTTTCGTCCCAGGTGCTCATGAGGTCATTTAGGAAACCGATTTCACCGACAACAAGGGTTACGGTGTCAGGGGATTAATTTGATGTCGTGTCAGACTCTGTGTGCAAATTCTTTGATCTCAGGGCAGAATCTCTAAGCTACGACTGGCCATGTGATTATCCACGAACAACCTGTTACTTGCAGTTTCTGACCTAATCCTATCTTCCTCTCACAGTCCTTTTATCTGTCTCCCATCTCCCATCTCTGCTCCTTCCAGCAGCGCTTTCATTCCACACCACCTCCCAATCTTACTGTCTTACTTAGGCCACAGTCCATTGAAAAGCCATCTGAAGCCATAATCAATTCCAGCTAAATCAATAACACTTGGCTAGGAGGAGCAGGAGGTGACAGAGTGCTCATTGAGCTGTCAATCAAATACTTACTCCAATCTTAGAGTCCACAGCATTCCTAGCCGTGGGCAGGGTGAACGCTGAAGCTGCAGAGGTCCCTAGCTCAACATTTGAAATTCCAGACGAGTAACGAAAACACTTCGCTCCGCGCCATCAAATGCAGAGTAATCTAAAACGGTTCTGTCGGAGTGTAATCTTTATTACCGCCTGTATGTTTATCAACTTGGGATTGAAGCGATTTGATGGAAAGGACTGTGATTTATAACTTGGAAGAGTGTTTTTGTGAAACATGTCTGCTGCCAGTAAGATAATTGCTTGGTGATTTTAAGGTTACCAGATAGTGCAAAGTTTCTAGTCTTTTTGGAAAATGATGGAGAAAAACATAAATAACATCTTTTAAAACAGGGAAGAACAAAACAAAGATTGCCAACAATGCATTTGTTCGCCTGACGTGGTACTTTTTCTTCACTGGGCAGAAAAATGTGTCTGATGGGAGTTAGAGTTAGAACTTTTTCTGGGGTCCACATACACACACGGATGACTAATTTGTGTTGTTCTTAACAGACTGCTAGCCTAGGTCCTTTTTCCAAAAAAAGGCTGTGAAAGACCAACCACTGAGCCAAAAAAATTGTAGTTAAACATCTTCTCTTGAATTATGATTGCCACAGTCTAGAATCCCTTTTTTTTTTTGGTGATGCCACAGAAGAGCCATTGTGGGTTCTTTAAATAACCTTTCAGTTATTAGTTCTTAAAAGAACCTTTTCTTAGTTTGAAGAAGAACATTTTTGCAGTGATAACAGAAAAACCAATTATGGTTCCCCAAAGAACCTTTCAGTGAACAGTTAATCAGTGAATCCATTAATCAGTGAAAAAAAAAAACCTTTTTCCACTATAAAGAACCTTTTATGCAATGGAAAGATTCCATGGATGTTAAACAGTACCGTGTCTAGGCATAGGCAAGCTAGGCGGTCGCCTAGAGCAGTGGTTCCCAACCACGTTCCTGGAGGCCCCCCAACACTGCATATTTTCCATGTCACCTTAATCAAACACACCTGATTCAGATCATCAGCTCATTATTAGAGACTCTAAGACCTGAATTGGGTGTGTCAGACAAAGGTGAGATGCAAAATGTGCAGTGTTGGGGGGCCTCCAGGAACGAGGTTGGGAACCACTGGCCTAGAGCACCACCAGCTGGAGGGGGCGCCATTGAGCGCACGTACTGCCACTACATTTTAACAGGGTTGTGATCAAGAATGGCATGGACACCCTGAAATATGATTGCCGACCCCACTGGATCCCCCAACATCATTGGGCTATAGTACTGTCATTCTGACGACGCCTGTATGGCATTTGATCAGAGCGCTGTCCATTGATGCCTCTGATTGTTGCTTGCAAAGTTTGCATTTGGATTTGGAGCGCTCAACAATGCCATTAGATCAATGGGTTCTGTCAGTGTTTTGGCAAGGTAAGGCTTTTTTTTTGCCATGCAAGTTCAAAGGCCAATTTAAAATATTGGTACATAAAAAGTGCACAAAATCAGTATTTTGTTTAGGCAGTATTTGTGGCAGGCGAGAAATGAAAGTTTCATGTGAATGAATGAAAGAAATCATGTTTCATGTGAAACTGGTCTAAAAGGTGTGCGTTTTTAGAATCAGATTCTATCGGATTCAGTGTGTCGTGTAATATTCCCATATAAAACTTTTATGGCCAATTAAAAATATTGGTGCAGTAAAATTCGCTAATTCACAAGATCAATACATACTTTATTAAACCGCTTTGTCAAATTTAACGCATCCTTACGGAAGTGTCGAAATGCTGAATCAATTAATTTGCGTCCAAATATAAATAAATAATAATAATTCGCTTTCAACAGCTCTTGAAGAAGCAGCGTCATACATGTAGAGGGCAGAGCGTCACGTTATTTAAAGGGAAAGTTCACGCAATAATGAGTAATAAAAGAACAAGTAGCTGCATTCTGATTACTTTTTATGTCACTGATCAGGCTTTTATAGGCCTATGTAGTTTGGGGTAACAAATGGTTTTATAGGTTTGACTGAAATAATAATGCAATAACTGACACAACAACAACAAAACAATTGAACAAAAAAACAGATAAAGTCAAAAAAGTAGCCACTGATAATATATGTATTCAAATCCAAATGTAATAAAATTAATTTATGTGTGATGACAATTTCTTAGCAACTAGGGATTGTTACATAGAGCTATAATGGTATCACAGATAATAAACTGTGCAAAATATTTTATCTTAACAGTCAATTTACAAATAGGCCTAATGCGTTCAGATTTGTGGAACTCACAATGCACTGAATTTCCACAAATTAGTGTCGTTACTATAACAACCAATTTAAATGTGACAAGAAACTGATGTCTGAAAAAGAAAAACAAAAAAAAACAAAACAAAAAAAAAAATATATCTATATATATATATATATATATATATATATATATATATATATATATATATATATATATATATAAAACCTATATACAAATATAATTTGTAAATGTATCAATGTTGTTATTTAATATTTAAGTGTTTACATAATCAGTTTTATGTTATTTTGTATGTAATATTAATTATCTTGTTTGGGTGTGGGAGTTGGATGGGAGGGGGGGCTAATAGGGATTTTGCCTAGGGTGTCAAAATGGCTAGAAACGGACCTGATGTTAAAGGTTGTTCATGGAACCACTGATTCCAATAAAGAACCTTTATTTTTAAGAGTGTATAAAGAAACTTTTCATGCATTAGAAAGGTTCTATGGGTGTTAAAGTTTCTTTATGGAACCATAAATGGCAATTAAGATCCATTTGGAAAGGACTTCATTTGGGGCTCAAAAATGCTGTCTACGTAGGATTGGAGCAGAGCAAATATGTGTTTGATTATTTCCGCCCACCATCATAGTAGCTAAAGATTAAAGTGAATGACTGTAAGGATTTAAAAAAATATAAATATAAAATATGCCTTTGCATAAAAATATGCATTTTGACGTAGCATAACCATGTTAAAAATGTTACAACAATCTGCATTTTTTAAAATAAATGCTCTTTTGATCATCAGGTGTGTTGCATTTGACTAGAAATTTTATTAGGCAAACTACAATAATTGTATATATCTATGTATAGGGATAAAAAGGGTGACAGTAATAATGCCAAAAGATGTTGCTCCACAGCGTAACATATCCCATCTCTCTTTATCTGTGGAATTCAGGTTTCAATGATAGCTGCTGTTTGTTTTTCACATTACGTCCTGGCAGACCTCCCACCTGGAGCCACGAGAGAATCTGAGGACGAGACCTGGAAAGAAAACCAACACCGTGGGCTTGAAAGGACGGATTTAGTTCAGGGCTTGCCGCTCGCCTGCTGCTCAGAATGGCTTTGAAGCCTCGAGTTGGTCCTTCGTCGCACTGCCCACAGCATCACTTTCCATGGCAGAGCTCACAGCAAACCTTTACTAACGAGACATGGTCGCGGCATCCAAACAGACATATCTCTTTCTTGACAGGTCTGTGTAGTCCTATCACGTTCCAGAGCAGACTGCAGGACAGGCTGTGCTGCTGATCTTACAGCGGTCTGCCAACAACATCAGTTGCCCACTAGGAAACAGAGGGTCACTAGTGGGCCAATTTAGGACACAGTGTTCCAGCATAAGATGGGAGAGTATTACTACAGACGTGGCGCCTTTGGCTGTGAAGGATAGACCTTGCCTACTCGCTGTCTTATCTCTCGTTTTACAGGCCTCTTTGCCATGCCTAAAGCTCCCCCAATGGATATTTCCAGCATTGGTTGCTTTCCAGTGATTATATCCACTCAAAGTTATGCACAGGCATTACCTTGGTTTTTCTTCTTTGATGCTTGTCACAAAGCCCCATCCTCAATAAACACGCACCATCAACAACTGCTCTCAACACCACAGACTGTTAGCTCATTTGGCAGTAAGCTTACTTAGTCAAGCTGGTCTGTAAATAACACTCCACAACAAGCAAAGTATCTGCCAAACCTAAACTAATTTGCCCAACTGCATTTACATTGCTAATTAAAAAGACTTCTGGATGTGTTGGGCTACTGCCTTTTGTCTCTCTATGCAGAGAAAACCATGGCCAAGACCATCATGAAACGACATTTACAACCAATTTAACTTGATGAATTTATACTTTTGAGACATAGATGATACGCAATGGCAAAAAATGTAAGCTGGAATTTGGTTGAATTAAAATCAAATTAATCAGTTAGGTCATGAATATTAAGGTGACATAAATAGGGAAAATAGTCATAATCATGCAATGGCATTTATAACCAATTTAACTATAAGAACTTGACACATTTCTGAGTTAAATCATATGTGGCGACAAACAATATGAGGTGGGATTTGATTGGATTATAATCAAAGCAATAAGCTTGGTTCTTGAATATTAATTATGTGACATAACACTCACCTGTAGCCCTGATTGGGGAAACACAGGATATCTGCTATGGCAAAAACTACGTGAAATGGCATTTACAACCAACCAACTATAAGAACTTGACATAATTCTGCTTTAAATGATATGTGGTGGCAAAAAAATGCAAGGAGGGATTTGATTGGATTTCAATCTAAGCAATCAGCTTGGTTCATGAATATTAATTAGGTGACATAACATTTGCCCACAGTCCTATCTTGGGGAAAATAGGGCACTCATCATTGCAAAAACATCATGAAATGGCATTTACAACCAATTTAACTATAAGAACTTGACATATTTGTGAGTTAAATGATATGTGGCGACTAATAATATAATGTAGCTTGGTTCTTGAATATTAATTAGGTGAAATAACAGTTACCTTGTAGCCCTGACTTGGGGGAAAACAGGATTTCCGCCATGGCAAAAACAATGTAAAATGGCATTTACAACCAACTAATTATAAGAACTTGACATGATTTTGCGTTAAATTATATGCGGTGGCAAAAAATGTAAGGTGGGATTTGATTGGATTACAATCAAAGCGGTCAGCTTGGTTCAAGAATATTAAGTGACGAAACATTCATCCAGTAGCATCCTAACTAGGAGAAAATGTGACACTAGCCACGGCAAAAACATCAGGAAATGCCATTTTCAACCAATGTAACGTTATGAGCTTGACATACTTCCAAATTAAACAATATACAATTATAGAAGACACAGAACAGCAGATTTTTTTACAGTTTTCTTTAGCGGAGCAAAAGTAAGTGCCAGTACTATCTAAAATGTAAGTTACTTGATATGTATTTACTATTTACTCAATATTAACTGTTACTGTACATAACAGCAATATGGTACTTGCAATCATTCTTAAACAAGTCAGTATAAAACCAGCTTTTGTTACGTCAACGAAAACAGCAGTAGAGGGATCAAAAATCAAAAGATCTTGAGAATAGCATTTACTGATGAACTGTTCACAACGAGACGACTGACATTTATTTAGAAAGTTTATTTACAATTTTGATGTTTGAAAGTTTTCTTTTCCACATACGTTTTGGTGGGACCAAAGGAGGATTGTGAACTTTCGTCATACATTCACTGACAGATGGAGTGGAAACGGAGGAGATAAGAGTAATGTCTGACAGCACTGCAGAGGATTCTTTCATTGTAGTACTCCACGTTTCCACGTTTCATCAGCTGTCTGTCTTCTCCCTGGCCCACTATAAACTATACTCATGAGTGACTGGAGGGATCCTATGAAATCTGCCTTTGCTTTTAAGATCTAAAATAAAATGTCAGATTCTCTCCCATTGACCCAGTGTAAAGCTATCTGAGTGTGCTTTCAGTTAGACACAACATTCATATAGACAGAGACAGATTTCTCCCACTCATCTTGAGATATTTTAACTGACAAAGAGTAAATGAGCCCATTTCTTTCAAGTGTAGGAGGTGGTCTGAACTAACGGTGGGGGGATAGAGTGCAGAAAAATTGCACTGATCAAACAATTTATCACACTAAGATTAGACAACTGTTCACAAAGTACAGAAAGTGAGAACTCATTTCACTTCAGACATGCTCTTTTGTGACTGTACCATCTTTATTAGCTGAAGAACTATACTTTGGAGGACTTTTGAGGAAAAAAAAATGCTCTACCACACCATGCAGCCAGAGGAATTATTACAGAACTACATGAATCCAGGAAGACAACGCAGATATCAGCAGTATGCAAAACTAACGAAAACCTCAAACCAAATCACCCAGTGAGTGCTCTTCTTTTTTTTCCGCTTTAAATGAAAGACAGACTTTTCAGTCCTCAAGACCAGGCAAACCAATGTGACTGTATTGATCTGCACAGAGGCGTCTTTGCTTGTCACTGCCCAGCACACTCGCAGTCAACTCGTCCCCCACTGGGACTCAACTTAAAGGAATAGTTCCGGTTCAAACAATCTTCAGCCAAATTTTGGGTGAACTATTCCTTTAGGCCTGAGCAGTTTTATTGTACAATTAAACTGTATGAATACAGTCCTGTTACATAAACAAAACGTCTATAGAGAAGCTTGCAAAGCTGTTTTAAAGCACTGTTTTTTGAAGTCCATAAATGTTAAGAGCTTTTCTGGATGGTGTAACTACTGCGGCAGACAGTCAAGAAAAAACAAGAAGAGAGAAATTAAATGGTGAAAGCAAAACATCTCTTCAGTTGAGCGATTCTGCCATGCTATGCCAATGTGTAGAGTCAATGATACCCTATGTCTGGGGTTTGCAAACTTTTTTTAATCTAAGGGCCTCCAAATATAATAAACCAATGGGATTCCATTAATAAAATATTAAGCAAGCTATTTTCATGTATAAAGACTTTTCTTTTCTCACAATTTTTTAAAAGATTATATTATATTATATTATATTATATTATATTATATTATATTATATTATATTATATTATATTATATTATATTATATTATATTATATTATATTATATTAAACTAGCTGACTTTATATTAATAAAATAAAAAGTCAGCTAGTTTTAATGTATAACAACCCAGATATTTTGCACGATTTAAATATTTTCTTATATTATATTTTCTTATATTATATTATATTATAACTAGCTGACTTTATATTAATAAAATAAAAAGTCAGCTAGTTTTCATGTATAACATCCCAGATATTTTTCACACATTAAATATTTTCTTATTATATTATATTATATTATATTATATTATATTATATTATGTTAATACTTGTTCAATTGTTATTTTCTAAGGCTTTAATCTTGTCACAGTTTCATTATTAAAGTAATGTTTAAATAAAACAGAAATAAAACAGTAATAATATCAAACTGATTAAATGTGTTAAAAATGATTAAATAAAAATACATTTAAACCCCAGTTTGAAAAGCCTTATAATATTGTTCCTTCTTATTCTACCAGCAAGTTCCTTTGGGAAAAAAAAAGAATCCAGTATTTTCTGAATTTTAGAAGTACTGTTGATTTTGTACAAGGATATTACCTTTCATTCAACATTGATGAAAAAAGCTCTGTTAAACTCAAATAAAAGCTAAACAGGCAGAATCTACAATATCTGCATCTAGAATTATCAAAAGATTTTATTGAGATTAGTTGGGCTATGTGACTTCGCCGGTGACGTGACACACCTTTGATGTTCTGCCTTTGTATTATGTTTCTTTCATGATTTATTGTCATTCTGCAATCTCACTTCCCAAACCCTTCACCTGTTTCATGCAAAGAAATGAAACCTCTTGACAAACACATTTTGAGGAAATCAGTCTACATTCTCCAGTCACAATAAATAACAAGAAGATATGGTGTTTCATCATAATGGCTCTATTAGTCTCCATCTTATAAACTGCTCTCAGTGTCTATTTATCTCTGTTGAGGACATTGCGATTTAGCTCAGTTAACTGAATTTCAATTTGAGTCACATGTTCTAGTGCTGGAGGACCAGAACAAAAATGATCAGTCTTGGACTCATCTCATAACTCAAACTCTGTCCTGTCACATAATTCTGTAACCATTTAGTGGATATTAAATATTCATTCATTATAGTGGCACACTTTAAACTGCTCACTGCAGTCTGCTCATCCATACATTACAGTGATATATGCATGCTAATAGTCCTGCAAGGGCTTAAGGCTGCTGAACATATGTTAAGTCCTTAAAGCCTTTTTGTTTGAATTGTATAAGCCTATTGTATGATAATGAATACAGACTTTTAAAATATTTTGTGTCCAAATATAAATAGATTTATGGTAATTTTAGTGTCCCAGTTTATTTTTATTACAGTTACATTATTTAACTTTATCCTGGCTGCGAGGTCAGGGACAATTATAATAATACTGAAATTGTATGAATGAATCAAAAATTTAATCTGCAAAAAAATGCAGTGAATATTTATTATCTGGTCAATATACAGTGTGTGTGTGTGTGTGTGTGTGTGTGTGTGTGTATGTATGTATATATATATATATATATATATATATATATATATATATATAATTTAGCAAGGATGCATTAAGTTTATTATTAAAACTGACATAAAAGACATTTACAATGTTACAAAAAAATTATATTTCAAATATATCAGGGTATCTGCAGGATTTTTAAGCTCATTTAAGCATTTTTAAGACCTTTTTTAAGACCTTCTCAAATAAAATTAATACCATATGAGCGAGGTAGGGCAACATGGTAACATATTAAACTGTAAAATGAATGTAAAAAGCATGATTTACAGTTTAGATACAGGTTTTCACAAAACAAAGTTTTATAAAATGATCAACTACACATTTCAGCCTTTAAACCATTTTTAAGAAAATGGATGAATCAAAAGTATCAATTGTTATATTAATTTAAACAATTATCAACCAATTATTATATTAATTTAATAACATATAAATGTATTAGTCTTTAATTGTTTAGATTTTTATAATGCATTATCTTTTTGTCAATCCAGTTCACATTTAAAACTCTGCGGGTTTTTAGCGTAAAAACATGGGTTGATTTTCACAATAGTCCCTTTGGAAATGCTCATATTTATTCAATGAAATCATAGCCTTTTGAAGTTTAATCATCATATTAAGCCATATCGCAATTCTTGTCTTTCTGTCCGCAAATTTAAGACCTCCATAGGAAAACATAATTAAGACTTTCTTGTACCATTTAAGATTTTTTACGGCCTCAAATTTGATACAACTAAATTTAAGACTTTTTAAGGATCCACGTAAACAATATATATGCTGATTTTTTTTTTTTTTTTAACTTTCTATTAATCAAATAATCCAGAAAATACAGCAGCTAAAAAAAAAACTCATCTTTGCCATCACAGGAATAAATTACTTTTTAAAACACAGTGTGAACGATTTCCAGTCTTCAATGCAAGCAAATGGATGAAACCATCAGTTGTGGAGTTGTGGAGTGTTTGGAAGTGAATACTGGAACATTGTTTTGACAAATTGTGCATCTTTGATGTTGCTACAAAATTCCATCCACGTACAAATTATTGTCACGTGGGTCGTCGTGATGGGAAGGATGCTCTCCAAAATTCTATTTATTTTCCCAGACTGACACTTATACAAGGATTTACAGACTGAAGCTGGATAAAAAGGAATGATCCACATTTGGAGTAAAAAAGCTCCTGTCTGACAGATATAGATGCTGCGGAGGGAAATAACAACACTGACTCCTTTTGCTGCCAAAATGTATTATTTATTGGCATGAAGGAAGACGTCTTAGTAATCTGGCGTCTGACAATAGAAAACAAAAACACTATCTAGAGCCTAATCCAATTACAGAGGAGAACAGGAGAGGAGTCACAGTGTCATTTGTATCTACAAATTCAATCTCACCCACTTTTTCGCAGAATACACAGAAAGCCTGCTTTCTTTTTATCTCAACAATTATGAAAAGTATCTGCCTTGCACCTGACAACTGCGTAATTGTCTGTGGAATTTTCTAAATCTAACTGAAAGGGCAGGACAATATAACTAACTTACTCTAACACCAGAGTGTTATGTTGATGTACATCTCAAGCCCTGCTCAGGTTATAAGGTCTGCTGGTTAAGTCTTACTGACACCCGCTTTCTCTATCTCTTTGTTTTCTCTTCTCCAAACCTCCTCATCTGCGGCAGGCCAATGAATCTTAAGTGAGACGCCCACATACTGTTCCCCTCTCCATCCATAACAATTATGGTCTCCCATCTGAAGGCTATCTCTGCATTTGTCTCCAGCATGCTGCCATCATCAGTACTACTGATTTACAATCTGTTTAAGAGTCAAATCACATGAACATGCAAACATTTTAGACTGAGGCAACCACTTCCAAAACACCTGTGTGATACTATATGCATCATAGGCCACTGGTGGAACCAAACGTTGGAAGCCAGTTTCCATCTCAGAGTAAAACATATATTTAAAGCAAAATAAAACAAAATGAAATAAAATAGAAAATGCTACAAGTGGCAACGAACTATGGAGTTTCGAACTACAACTAGTTTCGTCTTAAAGTAAAAAAGAAAAAAGAAAAGAAAAGAAATGCCACTTAACTATGGAAGACTATGGAGCCCCTAAAGGGACAGTTACAAAAAATAAAAAATGAAGACTTTCGCGTACGCACGAGAAACACTTCTCGTGAGAAGGAGAAACTATCGCGTGCGCACGAGAAACTATCGCGTACTCATGAGAAACTTTCCCGTGCGCACGAGAAACTATCGCATGCTCACGAGAAACTATCACGTGCACACAAGAAACTTTTTGCAAGCTCACGCGTTACAGTTTCCAGTTGCATAACTGCCATCTTACAAAGAAGAAAATAAGAGCACGCATGCACATGAATTAGCCTAATTGAGATGTATTTTGGCCTTCAATACGAAAACATTGTTTCTGTTCTTGCAGTTCGACACAGATAAATCACCACTGAATGGCATAAGAACAGCTTTTTCCCTCAGGCTATATTCCACTTGAACAATACATAACATCTCAGGACTGTACATCTGTACATAACTTCTCTAAACTTTCCATCTGTAAAATAGCACATTCATAATTCTTCCTATTTTCTCTAAATTTTGTACATAACTTCCTAAAACATTTGCACATTCATAATTCTATTTTATCTATATTTTTATTACCATATAGCTATTTTTTTTAATTATTTATTGTCTATTCTGTTTATTATTAGCGTTATATTTCATTCTATTACCTTAAATTATATGTGTCTGCATGTCTGTACTTTCTCCACTGGATGCCCCTGTCACCAATGTGTTAAAATATTCTTACTTCTCAAGATTAAAACATCTTTTATTAAACCACTTTGTCTGATTTAATGCATCTTTGCAGATTGCAGAGAAATGCTGATTCAGCCTCATACTCCACAAACTGCTCTAAGGTAATCCAAAATTAAAGTCAGCGCGATCGTTTTGTTTTCATCAGCATGGGTTTGAAAATCATATTTCACTGGTTTGAACTCATGTCATTGAGAATTCGATATGAATATTCACAAAGCTGGAATGCTGCGCTTTGCAACAATAGACCTACAACTTGTGGTGAAGCAGCAGCAGTTGTCCAGAAGCGAGCAGAGAAAAGGTACTCAGAAAACGTACAAATAAATGTCATTTTAGATGTTTAATTACTATTTGGATCACTGAGATCGCTAGAAGAGGGCTTAATGAACTCATTTTAGTGAAAACCTCAAATTCGACCAAAACTGACATTTTTCATTTCTTTTGCCTGTAGCTCAAAATTAGTCTGTGCGCATTCCGACTTATTTTGCCAGCACAGGACAAATAAATATATATATAAAAATATATATAAAAAGTGCAGCCAGTCGATTAAAAAAATAGCTAATTAATCGCACGTTTTTTTTTTTGTTTTGTTTTTTTTCTGAAATCCGCATTGGTCTTTTCGCAACAATTAAATGTTTAATTTTACTTCTAAAATGCTTGTTAAACCAGTTTAAATGAAATATTGTATACATGTTAAACAGTAAAATATGTTGTTTTAGGAACTGTATTTAACGAAAATAAAGGCATTTAGGCAAAGAAAGAAAGAAAAATGTCAAAGAAATGTCAAAGAAATAAAAAACGAAAATGAAACGAAACTAACAGCAGTTATTGAAAACCTAACTGAAGTAATAATTATCAAAAATAAATAATTGCTTTCGATTATATACATATTTAACTGGCTTTTAAATTTTTATGCGGGACAATAGCTATTGCCATATCGAAATCCAAAATTTGAGCTTTTATACTGTAGCTACCAATCGCTTCTAGACCTCAAAATGCGTTTTAAATGCATTTTTTTTTTTTTTTTTTTTTTTTGCAAATGTCCCTTTAGGGGCTCCGTAGAAGACAGTTTCACCTTAGATAAAATAAAATAAAATAAAATAAAAATAAAATAAAAATGCCACCAGTGGCACTAAACTATGGAAGCCAGTCTCAGTTTTCAGCTAGTTAAAATTATAAGAGGAAAAATAAAATAAAATAAACTAAACTAAAATAAAATAAAATAAAATAAAATAAAATAAAATAAAATAATAAATGTCACTAAACTATGGAAGACAGTTTCAGTTTTCAATAAAATAAAAAAATAAAAAACAAATAAAATAAAATAAAAATGCCACTAGTGACACGAAACTATGCAAGTCAGTTAAAAAATTAGTTTTATAGTTCAATATAGTTCAGCTAGTTAAAATTATAAGAGGAAAATAAAATAAAATGAAATAAAATAAAATAAAATAAAAATGCCACTAGCTGGTACCAAACTATGGAAGTCAGTTTTGCCTTAAAGTAAAAACTAAAAAATAGAAAGTTTAAAATAAAATAATGAAATAAAAGTAAATAAATATATACATAAAATTAAGCATAAAAAATAAAGTTTAAAATAATAAAAAACAAAAAAATAAATGCATAACATTTAGTAAATAAAATGAAAATAAAAATGCAAGCGATAAAGTTGCTGTTTCAAGAAATAGCCACATTGCGAGAAATAGTCACAATTATGAGAAATAAATTCACAATTTGAGAGATGTAAAATCACATTGTGAGATAAAGTTACACTTGCAGGAAACAAAGTCACAATTTGCCAGAAATTAAGCTGCAGCTATGTGATGCAAAGTTGTAATTACTTTTATTATTTTTTACTCTGAGGCAAATATGGGCCTTCATACCAGACAGATGTTTACTTACAAGATTACTTAAAGGTTTGCACATTAAACTGGGATGGGATCAATTATTTAATAAACACAAAATTCACCTTTAAAGGAAGGCAAGTGGAAAAGATGCCATTAGCTGAATTCTCACAATGCCCTTTACAGTTAAGGTCAAAGTTTGGTGCAGAAGGTGTATGCGTTAACTTGATAGAATAAGAGCACTTTGCACACTATCTGTACTTCTCAGCCTTGTCACAATAAGCAGGGCTAGACCAGTGCAAGCCTAAAAGATAATCTTCATCGCTCCCCTGAACCAAATCACTGTTTGAGGTCTTAATCAGGGCGGAAGGCCTCAGCGCAATGCAAAACGCAACTCCCGTGCAGGACGAGCTCCAGGGAAGCAACCAGGCAAACCGGCATTTTCATTACCACACACATATCTGCCGCTCTGAGACCTGCCAAGAGCCCTTTCGTAGTCTGGGTAATAGCAAAGTGCATCTCTCTCCAAGGCGTCTGAGATAATCCTCCTGCATAAACTTCTCTGCCACTCTCTTCTCAGTTGTTATCACTTCAATGGATTTATAACACTTTTCAGGATGTTTAGATTTTGTAAGTGTAGTTGACAAACCCTTTATCTGTTTGGCTTCATAATGAGATGTCACAAAAGAATACAAACATAACAGAACAATAATGATGCAATATAATGCAAAAAGGTTAAATGCAAAATCAACATGAGGCCAGAAATGTTCTAACATCATGTAGAGTTTATTTGTTATAAATGTTTTTATTATTATTTAAGTTTATTTAATTTTATTTTAATAAAGTAATTTGTTCATTCATTTATTAATAATTTTGTTAATGTATTATATTTTCATAATGAGGCACTAATGTGCCTTGCTTTAATGATTTTTACTTTGTATTTCAACTCTTATTATAAATCAAGATTATTTATTTTGCGCAATCAGAAATTTTCAAATATAATGTAGAGGCATGTAGATGAATGTAAAGGAATAAAAATAGGCTACTTTTATTTCAGTATATATTTATTTCATTTTATTTAATTAATCCCTTAATTTAATTAAAAGTTTGTTGATGGTTTAGATTTTTATATTGTGGTATTAATGTGCCCAGCTGTTTTCTTACTTTGTATTTAAACTGTCATTATATGAGAACTATTTATTGTGTGCAATAGCTGTTTAAGATTTAAAAAATATGTGACCCTGGATCAAAAAACCAGTCTTAATTACCACGGGTATATTTGTAGCAATAGCCAAAAATACACTGTATGGGTCAAAATTATCCATTTTTCTTTTATGCCAAAAATCATTAGGATATTAAGTAAAGATCATGTTCCATGAAGATATTTAGTAAATTTCCTACTGTAAATATATCAAAACTTAACTTTTGGATTAGTAGTATGCATTGCTGAGAACTTCATTTGGACAAATTTGAAGGTGATTTTCTCAATATTTAGATTTTTTGCACCCTCAGATTCCAGATTTTCAAATAGTTGTATCTCGGCCAAATGTCCTATCCTAACAAACCATACATCAATGGAAAGTTTATTTATTCAGCTTTCAGATGATGTATAAATCTCAATTTCAAAAAAATGATCCTTATGACTGATTTTGTGATCCAGGGTCACATATATCATCCACACCTCGATTGAAGACAAATAAGAGTCAAATAAATTCAAACAACGCAACTTTTTTCCTTTCAAATGACAGTTTTATGTTTATAGCCTACTAATGTTAATGCATGTTAAGTTCATAGCCTAATTTGAGTCAGCTGAAAACAAAACATTATTCATAATAATTATATTAATTGTTCCTACAATGGCACTACCTAATTAACAGTATATCCCTAAGGCAGAGAATTATTTTGACAACAATAAAGCACAGTTTGTGTGAGCCTATGAACGCAAGTGGGAATTTAATTCTTAACTTGTAAGGTGAAGAAAAGCAAGCTCAGTAGTAGGCCTACCAGTATTGGATTTAAACGGAATACACAGCACCTCAGACGGAAATATTCACAATATTGACTTAAATGAGGTCAATATCACATAAAAAATAAAAATTAAAACATATTTTAATGTTGTTCTTAAAACAGCCAGGGGCACAAACTTGCACAGGCGCAGACTTGCACCGTGTGTGCCCGCCTCCATCCCAAGCCTGGACTTGCCCTGAGGCTTCAACAAAATACATACCGCTCATTATGTCGCTATTCCTCACGAAGACCCATTCATATGAACCAGCAAATGATGCTATAGAAGCACTTTCATGTCAGTCCAACTCTATGTATGGCGCTTTTTTACTCAAATGTCTAAATTTAGAGTGCGAACCGTCACGATTAGCGCTACAATGCTTCACCCCACGCTAAGCACGTAGGTTGTTTTCATTGTTACGTTACACGTGACCGACTGGAACAAATACATGCAGGCCTTCAGAGTCGTTGGTATTAACAGATTCATCAACTAGACCTTAAAAACAAGAATAATGCCACTCAAAACTACAATTCACAGCAGCCGGAAGGAAGAAATGAAGGATGTGCCAAGGTGGGGTGACGAAGAAAGAAGAAAAGCATAAAAGGAAAACAGGCTGTTTGGCCTTCACATACAACAAAGCACCTCTGATGTGAACAGTGCGCTAGAACGGTGTTTATGTCGTGTTGTGTGTTTGTTGCTGGGGGATTTCACCAGAGGAGGCTATTATCAGACAGCGATAGGCTGAAACAAACAGTTTTAAGGGGACTGGGGCCTTTATAGAGATGTCTTTTAGTATTCGGCAGACGTAATGGGAGAGAAGAACAACAACAGTCTCACTGCTGCTCCCCTCAGAAAGCCCAGAGAACCAGACTTCAAGAGATTCACCAAGACACACAATCTTCAAATAGAACTTACAACAGTCCAGTTGAATAGTGGCCAAACTCAGAAGGCAACACTTTATAAGGTGTTATATAGAAGGTCTGCATCTTAAACGATACACTTGAAATGTAACAGTGGTAACCAGGAGTGAAGAAAACACTTAAAAAGAGATTTTTGAGTATCTTTGACTAGTACTTACTCATGCAGGACTTGCAATGTGGTTATTTGTGTGAATGGTTGGCCCAACTGAGGGTGTGTTCACATTTGTAGTTCGGTTCGTTTGGTTCATTTGGTCCCAACCAAAAAGAAAAATGATACATTTGGTCCTGGTCCGCTTAGCTTTCACATTGGCATTTTTGACCTAAAGGCATAGTGATACGTTCACAACCTGATTGGTCGGGTTGAACTTTACCTTATCGTTGCTCCACGTTTGCACTCTGCTCATTTTGTTTTGGTTACACCACTAGTACTTACTCATGCAGGACTTGCAATGTGGTTATTTGTGTGAATGGTTGGCCCAACTGAGGGTGTGTTCACATTTGTAGTTCGGTTCGTTTGGTTCATTTGGTCCGGACCAAAAAGAAAAATGATACATTTGGTCCTGGTCCGCTTAGCTTTCACATTGGCATTTTTGACCTAAAGGCATAGTGATACGTTCACAACCTGATTGGTCGGGTTGAACTTTACCTTATCGTTGCTCCACGTTTGCACTCTGCTCATTTTGTTTTGGTTACACCACTAGTACTTACTCATGCAGGACTTGCAATGTGGTTATTTGTGTGAATGGTTGGCCCAACTGAGGGTGTGTTGTAAGAAAAAATGATGAGGACGTTGAAGATCTTGATGAAGATGTTTATTGCAGCATAGCAGAAACAAAGTACATGTTGTACCTTGGGTTCAACGGAGTCGGAATGAACCCAGAACACACTAAGTTCAAACCTTTTATACATTTTCAGTTTACTACCCTTCATGTAAATGAAGTTGCTCCTGTTGTAACAGCTGTAGTCTGTATGTTAATTAAGTTCTGACACCCCTTTGTCTGAGGTAGTTCTCTGTGTCCCACACCTGTCCCATTCTACAATTGGTCACCATTTGCTCAGAATGTGATCATCCCAAATGGTCAAACAACATAACTGTTGACTTTCTTCTTCTCTATAATAATTAAGCCATTTAGGGAAATGAGCACGATCAAACATATTGTGGAGTGGAAGCTGGGTCGAGGCAGACTATAATTTCTTACAGTCCCCTCTTTGATGCTCTTGGCCCAAAAGAAGCATCACATCCACTCCCTTACACAGATTACACCTCCCTTCCTGGGTAGGTGCCCAGTGGCGGTGAAGCCCTGTCTTAGGTTGTCCCCCTCTGGCCAAAGGAAAATCTTACCCGTCATTGGGTCATCACCTCATGCACACTGGTTATCGCTCCATCCAATTAGGCAAAATGTATCACAGAGACTTTTCTCAAATTTGGCAAAATGGCATACAAACATTTTCTTGGGTTTGGGAGGGGAGCACCTGAGAACCATACCAGCAAAAGGAATTATCTAAATTTACTAAACATTATGACCATACAAACATAGCCTAAAGCTAATGGAGCAAAAACATCAAACAATAGGCAACTCTGTGTGTGTGTGTGTGTGTGTGTGTGTGTGTGTTCACGTGTGTTCTGTCCCTTTTATCAATGTGAACATCCTTTGTCCACATGTGCATTCAGTAGACAATAATATATTTTCTGCATTCGAGCATGCATATATTTGTGTCTTTCTAGTGTCATATGCAGTGAGTCTGTGTCTTTGCGCATTTCCTAGTGTGGGTCCTTTGCCCACTTGTTTTCTATCTCAGTGGTAAGACTGCTGTCCACAGTCTCTGAAAATGGTTTGATCTGTCCTTGGTTCTCTTTTCCATTGTTCATTCTTTTCAGTTTGGAAAAGTTCTTCTAGAAGAAGCAGTCATTGCTGTTGTTGCAGTTTGTGAAATTCCATCAGATCCATCCATGCCATGGTGGGTCTCAGTGTTTCTAGATCTTTTAGGCTTGGAGTTCTGAATCTTGCAGGTCTGAAAATCTCTGGATGAACAGTTCTGATGATCACTCTTTTCTTTAAGTCCTTTTTCTTGTGGAAGTCCTCTGGCTCCACTAGTTCTGCTGGCCTTCTTGTCCTTCAGATGACTGGATCATCATTCTCCAGGAGATTACACCTTTCAAACAAACATCTCGATGCTTATACCTGAAACAAGATCAAAAAGAAGAGGTTGCCCCCCCATCCCCCACAAGAATCTTTTCACATTCAAAACATCAAAGCTACAGAAATTTAATCACCATGCAATTAAATCATTTCTCATAAATTAAATGTAAATATTAATGCAATTAACACATTTCTCAAAAATTATTAAGAATCACCCCCTTTTGATAGTAAACATATTTTCCTAAAATATGATACTGTCATAAAACAATTCCTGCAGTTCACATCAGCATCTGCTTGTGACTGAGCTACAGTCATGTCGTTCATGCAGTGCTGTGTCTGGCAAGGTGTGAATGGCTTCTTCCTTATTTCCTTTCAACAGTGCCAACTGAGTTTCTAAATTGCCTATCTTCTTAAGCAAATCACGATAGCCTATCCTTCTTTTGTGTGAGAAGTGACACTGTCTTGCCTTGTGTCTCATCCTTCCACAAGCAAAACAAACAAATTCCTGAACTTTTCTACCTTTCTCAAAACAATGCCTTGCTATGTGACCATCCTTTCCACATGCATGACAGACAAAGCTTTGATGAGGTCTCTCGTTATCTTGACAATGTCTAGCAATGTGACCAGCTTTTCCACATGCATAACAAAGAGTAACACCTTCTGAATTTACTCTTTCTAATTTCTTTGATCTCTGATGGAAACCATTAGATAATCTAGAACATTCTCTCCTGCCAAAGGCAGCAACTGGATGTCTAGATTCTGCAGCTTTCATTTGATTTCTTGCATTGAAATGCTGTGTCATTTTGGAAATGATTTGCTCGTATGGTGTATTTACATCTACATGCAGAGCAATGGCTTCTCGCATGTGTGAACTACTCTGTGCAATTAATGCAGACTTAAACATGAGGTCTTGTTTAGTTGCATTTGGCAAACCACTGTAACAGCTGAACATTTCCCACAACCTGGATGCAAATGCTAGAGGATGCTCTCCAATTTTCATTGTCACCTCAGTTATCTTTCTCAAGTTAATCAAATTAGTCCCAGCAACTCTAAGTAGAGCTTCTCTCCTTGCCCCTCTGTCTGCTCTTTTGTCACGAACTTCGGGTGAGAGAGCACTAGTTAATGAGCTTGGAATGCAGATCATAAGAAGTCTACAAGCATCTTCGTCTGACACACTATAAACATCCACTACCTTCTCCAGTTTTGACAAAAACTCTACAGGATCCATGTTATTATGGTCAAAAGTACCCACTGCTGTAACAAGACTTTGAAAGTCCATAAAAGACAGCTGTCTAACAGCTTGTCCATTTTCAGTTCTTTGATCAAGAACCCTCTCATTTCCATTTCTATTTCCAGTCTGTCTTGTTCGCACTGGTGCTACTGGGAACCTTACAGAATCATCTGAACAATTATGTTGTTGACTAAAGGTTTCCTTGCAGTTATTTTCATAATGTTCAGTATGGGATTGGGCATATTCCAACTGTCTGGATGTTGCTTCAAACAAACATCTAAATGTCTCCCTCTCTGATTCAGACATTGCAATTTCTTCTCTCAATTTCACTATTTGTTCCTTCAGAATCATCTCTTCAGCCTTGCAATTTCTCAATGACATGACATTGTCGCTGACTTGAGAATTTAGCAACTTGTTTTCAGTCGTCATTTCTTCTAATCTTTTCTTAGTTACCTTGTATGAGGCAAAAAGAGCTTGAAGTGCATTAGCAACTTTTCCCTCTTTGTTTTTAGGCATTTTGGGACAATTTTTGAATTGAGACATAGCCCACATGTATGGATCATCTGCCTTCTCTATCCCATCAAACATTCTCACTGAGCCATGCTTAGCAATGTATTTAATTATCAGCTCTTCCATTTTCACAATCTTATTAAATTGTCTTCAGCAATTCAATAGGCTTCTTTTCCTTCACTGACTGAACATTATCTAGTTACTTTAAGATACCTGTTAGTCTAATTATTCACTGTTCCTGTGTACTACGTCGGGCTTCTAAACCAAAATTTTCACTTCTTCGCAAACGGCCACACTCCGTCGGGCCTTACACTTCACTACACTAAACCGTTAAAAATGCAACACTGCCACAGTACGTCGGACAAAACCACACTACTTTGGGTTTTATGTTATATTTTTAAAACAGTTTACGTAGCCACAGTACGTCGGGCAAATTAACACTGCTTTTGGGCTTTAAACTTCACAGAGTCACGGTGCGTCGGACTCACTACACTATAATACACAACAGTTATGAAATAATTCTGTGACCACACTGCGATTCAGTTACTTTAAAATTCCATCAGAATTATCACAACTTTACAGTCAGTTTCAATTACGTTAGAAACTTACAACTTTAGACACAACAGATCTAATACAACTCTGCCACCACAGTGCATCGGGTTGATTCAATTACTTTAGAATCTTAACAGAATTATAAAAGACCAACAACAAGTTTCAGTTACTTTAGAAACTTTGACTTAAGCACTTTGCTTCAGTTACTTTAGAATCAACAATTCCAATACAACTCTGCCACCACAGTGCGTCGGGCTGATTCAGTTCCGTTAGAATCTTAAACAGAATTTGTACAGAATAGGCTTAAGAACTCCTCCTAATACTGACTAAACCAAATTCTCTTCTGTCCTTAAAATTTTCTTTTCTAGATTTTTTTAAACGAGGGGGTTCCCTGACAAAACCAGCAAAAAGAAACTGCTTTTCTTACCTTTCCCCGCTTTTTGGAAAACCCTCGCTGGGTGGCTCGCCAATGTAAGAAAAAATGATGAGGACGTTGAAGATCTTGATGAAGATGTTTATTGCAGCATAGCAGAAACAAAGTACATGTTGTACCTTGGGTTCAACGGAGTCGGAATGAACCCAGAACACACTAAGTTCAAACCTTTTATACATTTTCAGTTTACTACCCTTCATGTAAATGAAGTTGCTCCTGTTGTAACAGCTGTAGTCTGTATGTTAATTAAGTTCTGACACCCCTTTGTCTGAGGTAGTTCTCTGTGTCCCACACCTGTCCCATTCTACAATTGGTCACCATTTGCTCAGGATGTGATCATCCCAAATGGTCAAACAACATAACTGTTGACTTTCTTCTTCTCTATAATAATTAAGCCATTTAGGGAAATGAGCACGATCAAACATATTGTGGAGTGGAAGCTGGGTCGAGGCAGACTATAATTTCTTACAGTGTTCACATTTGTAGTTCGGTTCGTTTGGTTCATTTGGTCCGGACCAAAAAGAAAAATGATACATTTGGTCCTGGTCCGCTTAGCTTTCACATTGGCATTTTTGACCTAAAGGCATAGTGATACGTTCACAACCTGATTGGTCGGGTTGAATGACGTATTTGTGACAGAACTTACCGAACACCCCAAACAAAAGGTGTGTTCGACTTAAAGCGGCGCCGCAGGTGTATGATATCAAAGCACCCATTAACCGATCGGTCTGCTCAGCGTCACTAAGTCGAACATACTTAACGTAATGCCATCTGCTGGACTAAGCGCGCTCGTTGCGTGTACATATAATTTTATTTTCACCACCTGCAAACTCACAGAGAGCTCATAAAAGGCACTTTACCTCATCGTTGCTCCATGTTTGCACTCTGCTCATTTTGTTTTGGTTACACCACTCGTTCCACGTCGTCAAATCATGTCGCATAGCGTCGCATCTTGTCATTACTTCCTGTTTTTGGTTCATTTAGAAGTATTTGGTCCGTGTTGTGTTCATATTTCATTCGAACCACACCAGAGTTTGTTTGGAAGTGGACCAAGACCCATCTTTTTAGCGGTCTCAGTCCGCTTGTTTGGTGCGCACCAGGGTTCGGATGGCAGCGTTCACGCTTAAACGAACTGCACTAACAGATCAATCGCACCAGAGTTTGTTTTAATTGAACCAAACATGACAAGTGTGAACACACTCTAAGGGTGTATTCACACCAGGAAAGTCCACTAGTTCACTTGCTTTGGTCCGGACCAAACATATACATATACACTATATTGCCAAAAGTATTGGGTCACCCCCTTCTAATGAACAGGTTTGACTACTTTAGTAATTTCCATGAGTACAAATCTTAATGTTTAAGCATATAATGATATTCTAGGGAATTGTGTGCTTCTAATTTTAAAGCAACAGGTTGGACAGGACACTTTTCTATTCTAACATGACAATGCCTCTGTGTATAAGGCAAGGTTCAAAAAGAAGTGATTGATTCAGTCAGTGTGGAAGAACTTGACTGGTCTGCAGAAAGCCAAGTCCTAATCCCAGCTGAACACCTCTGGTGTGACTTTAAATGCAGACCTTGAGCCAAAAACTCTTTACCAAACACCAATGACTTGTACATACACTATATGGACAATATTGGGACACGCCCTTCTTTAGAACAGAAAAAGGCACTTCCAAAAGTGTGGCAACAATGATAGAAACATAATTCATGTATTTAAAAATTGTATTTCCATTTCTGTTGCAACAGTTTTGGAAGTGTCTAAAATGACTGTACCCATATGTACAAGTCGTTGGTGTTTGGTGATGAGTTTTTGGCTCAAGATCTGCATTTAAAGTCACACCAGAGTTGTTCAGCTGGGATTAGGACTTGGCTTTCTGCAGACCAGTCAAGTTCTTCCACACTGACTGAATCAATCACTTCTTTTTGAACCTTGCCTTATACACAGAGGCATTGTCATGTTAGAATAGAAAAGTGTCCTGTCCAAACTGTTGCTTTAAAATTAGAAGCACACAATTCCCTAGAATATCATTATATGCTTAAACATTAAGATTTGTACTCATGGAAGTTACTAAAGTAGTCAAACCTGTTCACTGGAAGGGGTTGACCCAATACTTTTGGCAATATAGTGTATATATATACATATATATACATATACATATATATATATATATATATATACACACACATATATATATATATATATATATATATATATATATACACACACACATATATATATACACACATATATATATATATATATATATATATATATATATATATACACACACACATATATATATACACACACATATATATATATATATATATATATATATATATATATATATATATATATATATATATATATATAAGTAAATCTAAATATATAGATATAAGCCTGAATATATAAATGTAAATTGTGAATATATAGAAGTAAATCTGAATATATAGTTATAAGTCTGAATATATAAAAGTAAATGTGATGTAGTTATAAGCCTGAATATATGAATGTAATTTGTGAATATATAGAAGTAAATCTGAATATATAGTTAAAAGTCTGAATATATAGAAGTAAATCTGAATATATAGTTATAAATCTGAATATATAAATGCAAATTGTGAATATATTGAAGTAAATCTGAATATAGTCATAAGTCTGAATATATAAATGTAAATTGTGACTATATAGAAGTAAATCTGAATATATAGTTAAAAGTCTGAATATATATAAGTAAATCTGAATATATAGTTATAAATCTGAATATATAAATGTAAATTGTGAATATATAGAAGTAAATCTGAATATATAGTTAAGTCTGAATATATAGAAGTAAATCTGAATATATAGTTATAAATCTGAATATATAAATGCAAACTGTGAATATATAGAAGTAAATGTGAATATGTAGTTATAAGCCTGAATATACAAATGTAAATTGTGAATATATAGAATTAAATCTGAATATATAGTTTTAAGTCTGAATATATGCATAAATCCTCAATATATAAATGCAAATATGGATATATATCGTCTATATGTCAATATAACTATATCTTTATTACAAGGCATATCAATAGACTTTTTTATTATACCTGTACATCCTATAGTTATCAATGTAAAAATTTTACTACATTGATTATTGTAAGTGCATTTCGCTAATCTAAACCAAAAGGAGTATTTTCCATCTACTTTAAAAAAGGCTGGCTGTGGTCAATGACAATGCTAATACCCATCTTTTCTACACAGTTCAACATGGCTGAGAGGGCTAGGAAAATTGCCAACAACATCATATGTTTACAAATAGTGATTGGAGTGAATAGAGACAATTGCAGCAGCATGTGACAGATAGACAGTAATAATTAATATAGTACAATATCTGCATTGATACAACAGTATACATAGGCATACTGTTTTCATTAAAAAAGCAAGAACATCTGCCTATTGACATGCCTAATAGAGGTGGGAATCTTTAGGCACTTCACGATCCGATCCGATTCCGATTTTGGGAGTCACGATCCGATTCCAAAACGATTCTTGATCTACACTTTTTCCTAATTAATTCTTCTACTGTGCAAATACATCTTTACAACTTTACATTTTAACCAAAATCGGAGTTTCTATGCTTTTTGTTTATAGTTGGATGTATGTCAGTACTGCCATCTTAAAATTAGGGGTGTGAATCGGCACTGGTTTCACGATTCGTTTAGATTAAGATTATCATGTCAACGATTCGATTCAATTCGATATCACCATGCATCACATCCTCATGTTTCAATATTACTGCACATGGCTACATTTTCATATAAATTTAATTTTTTTAATTTATTTGATTTTTTAAATTAAATTACATAAGCAGGCTACTTTTTAAAATAATTACTTATTTAAAATAAATGTTCTTTAAGTATCCGAAAGTTTACCGACAATCATAGCTGTGGGTTTTTCTTTTTCCTTCAGCATTATTGCCGTTTGATTATTAGCCTACTGATGAGATCAGACAGTGGCAGCTTTAATAGGCTGCATTCACACTAATGCACAGATCTAATTCGACATATCAAATGTTTTGTCCTGCTCTGAAAACACGACTGACTGTGTTTACATCAGTTTCGTATAAAAGTATTCGGAGATGCAAGTGCATTTAACCGCAGCCGCGAGCTTCAGGCAATATGTAAAAGCGCACGTGAAAGTCTGTCAGTACGCGAGTTTCGTGCATCTAACATGTACTGCATTCCAAATGGCATATATGAAAGCATATCTAAAGTAAAACGCTGAAATAACAGCGGGTGGAATCACACACTGCCCAGCAATACGAAGGCGTCTCACGGCGCATATCCTATGCAATGAAGCTGCCGCGAGTGTCTCTAGCGTGCACACGTGCCAAACGCGAGGAAAAAACAAGCTCAGAATCGATTCTGAAATGTTTAGAATCGATTTTTTCTCCCACCCCTAATGCCAAATAGTAAAGATATATTTATACTGAAATGTAGATTATATATATTCAGATTTGCATTTATATACTCAAAATTTATAAATATACATTGTGATTTACTATTATATAATTAGAATAATAAATATAAATGCACAATTTACATTTATATTCAAACTTTACAACTGTATTTTCAGATTTACCTCTATTTATTCAGACTTTTAACTATATATTCAGATTTACTTCTATATATTCACAATTTACATTTATATATTCAGACTTATAATTATATATTCAGATTTACATTTATATAGTCAGACTTATAATTATATACTCAGATTTACATTTATATATTCAGACTTATAACTATATATTCAGATTTACATTTACAGGTGCATCTCAATAAATTAGAATGTCGTGGAAAAGTTAATTTATTTCAGTAATTCAACTCAAATTGTGAAACTCGTGTATTAAATAAATTCAATGCACACAGACTGAAGTAGTTTAAGTCTTTGGTTCTTTTAATTGTGATGATTTTGGCTCGCATTTAACAAAAACCCAATCTCAACAAATTAGAATATGGCGACATGCCAATCAGCTAATAAACTCAAAACACCTTCAAAGGTTTCCTGAGCCTTCAAAATGGTCTCTCAGTTTGGTTCACTAGGCTACACAATCATGGGGAAGACTGCTGATCTGACAGTTGTCCAGAAGACAATCATTGACACCCTTCACAAGGAGGGTAAGCCACAAACATTCATTGCCAAAGAAGCTGGCTGTTCACAGAGTGCTGTATCCAAGCATGTTAACAGAAAGTTGAGTGGAAGGAAAAAGTGTGGAAGAAAAAGATGCACAACCAACCGAGAGAACCGCAGCCTTATGAGGATTGTCAAGCAAAATCGATTCAAGAATTTGGGTGAACTTCACAAGGAATGGACTGAGGCTGGGGTCAAGGCATCAAGAGCCACCACACACAGACGTGTCAAGGAATTTGGCTACAGTTGTCGTATTCCTCTTGTTAAGCCACTCCTGAACCACAGACAACAGAACTGGACTGTTGCCCAGTGGTCCAAAGTCCTCTTTTCAGATGAGAGCAAGTTTTGTTATTTCATTTGGAAACCATGGTCCTAGAGTCTGGAGGAAGGGTGGAGAAGCTCATAGCCCAAGTTGCTTGAAGTCCAGTGTTAAGTTTCCACAGTCTGTGATGATTTGGGGTGCAATGTCATCTGCTGGTGTTGGTCCATTGTGTTTTTTGAAAACCAAAGTCACTGCACCCATTTACCAAGAAATTTTGGAGCACTTCATGCTTCCTTCTGCTGACCAGCTTTTTAAAGATGCTGATTTCATTTTCCAGTAGGATTTGGCACCTGCCCACACTGCCAAAAGCACCAAAAGTTGGTTAAATGACCATGGTGTTGGTGTGCTTGACTGGCCAGCAAACTCACCAGACCTGAACCCCATAGAGAATCTATGAGGTATTGTCAAGAGGAAAATGAGAAACAAAAGACCAAAAAATGCAGATGAGCTGAAGGCCACTGTCAAAGAAACCTGGGCTTCCATACCACCTCAGCAGTGCCACAAACTGATCACCTCCATGCCACGCCGAATTGAGGCAGTAATTAAAGCAAAAGGAGCCCCTACCAAGTATTGAGTACATATACAGTAAATGAACATACTTTCCAGAAGGCCAATAATTCACTAAAAAAAAAAATGTATTGGTCTTATGAAGTATTCTAATTTATTGAGATAGTGAACTGGTGGGTTTTTGTTAAATGTGAGCCAAAATCATCACAATTAAAAGAACCAAAAGACTTAAACTACTTCAGTCTGTGTGCATTGAATTTATTTAATACACAATTTATTTAAAGTTTCACAATTTGAGTTGAATTACTGAAATAAATGAACTTTTCCACGACATTCTAATTTATTGAGATCCACCTGTATATATTCAGATTTATAACTATATATTCAGAGTAACATTTATATATTCAGACTTATTATATATTCAGAGTAACGTTTATTCATAATTATAAGTATATATTCAAATCTGACTTCTATATATTCAGGCATAATACATTGACTTATAACTATATATTCACAATTTACATTTATATATTCAGATTTTCATCTATATATTCAGATTTTTATATAATTATTTCCTGTTTGGCACCTCATAATATATACATACATATACATACATATATATATATGAAGAGTTTATTTGCAAAAACAGATAATTCCATTTTTTAAAATGTTCAAAAATCATGTTTTTTATGTTGTTTTTGTGTTGTGTTAGTCAGCTAGTATTTTGTAGTTATTTTTTACCTAATCAAAATAACCCAACTGCAGCTTGACTGAGATTAATTGGAATGCACAACGAAAAAACGTGATTTTTGAAAATTGTTAAAAACGGAGTTATGTTTTTGCAAATGAACTCTTAAATGATCATGAATGTTTAGCACTTAATCTATTCACAATATTCAGGCAATTTCTTATTAAAAGTGAGCATTTTACAGCAAAAATACTTACAGCACTACTTATGGTGCATTTAACATGGTGTTTGTAAATCCTTATAGTAATACGAGGCAGAAAATACAGAACCAAAAAATAAAACCACAAACAGACTCGAGAACACAAACAGCTTTATTATTTGTATAAGAGACATACAGTGTATATCTACATAAATACAGTGCGTGCCTGGTAAGCACGAGTGTGGATAGGTTTATCAATGTTCTGCAGGTTTGGTCCAGGCATTCTTACAGAAACAGGGGTTGTACTTTTCTCTAGCCAACCTAAATCACTGCAGCAGACCCCTGAATGTGCACTGATTTATAATTATCCAAACTCCAAGTCCATTTCTTTCTCAATTTGTCTCTTCTACAATCTTCACTTCACAAAATACATCAGCAATTTCTAAAGAACTTCAGGCCCTTTCCAATCAGTCAACCCTGGGGACAACAGCACAAGCTAATCTGATCTTGCAGTTTTTGAAATAGCTATTGTGAAATTACTGGTTGAAATAAAAAAATGGAGGAAAACAGAAACTAAAGAAAAACATAAAAAAGAGACTTCAGAGATGCTATACAATTAATACACACAATATCATAAGTAACTCAAAAGTGCCACACAATGGCTTTTGTTGGTTTTTGTTCTGTGTAACCCTGGCAGTTCTTCTACTGTGCAGCCAGCTTCCTTATGTTGATGATCAGCCGTTTGCTGTATTCTCTGTGGTCAACCGGCTTGGCGTCCACCACTGTCACTTTAATGCGTGATTCGTCCTATGAAGACAAAACAAAAAGGGATTGGCATCCATGTGCCCAAATTTTCCAGCTCATCCCCATCCAAAAGCAGTTGTAAGGTCTCCTAAGGGAGTGAATGTTTTCAGTTTGAATATGAACTGTTCCTATTTTTAAGCACAAATCAGCCACAAGTATTTTGAGTTATATTTATGAAGCAAGTAGAAACAACGAATGATCTTGGGAGGGGAGAAAAAAGTGGTGTGGAGGCACAAGCTAAGAATAACCTGTAAATAGACTACAACTCACAATTTTGGAAAAATGATGAGCATTTTCTAATCACCCCTGTGGAAACTCCTAACACCATTAGTTTAACCTAAAAACCTATTTAGCACAACTGCAGAAATTAAACATCTTTTAATGTGATACTGCCTCAGAGACAAAGGGCAGATTAAATGTAAATCTGCCATACATTAATAAGCTTTAATAAAATCATCCCCATTAAGACCCACAGGATACAAAAAACAATCAAATGAAATTGCATAAGCAGCATTTTGAAGATTTTATGTTGTTTTGACACTGAAGAACTAGGTCTAGCAAAATCTTTAAAGCTGCATGCAGATGATGGGCAAACGACACAATCTTTCACCAAATTTCAGTAATCTTGTATTAGTCATTAGCAGATTTAATCTTCCTATTGAGTCCTAGATGGCATCAAACCTAACCAACCAAATACACTTCAGCCTCAAAACCAGACTGCATATTTCTCAGAGATGAACCATGGACATATCTTCATAGAAACCCAGGCAGTCATTCCTATGCAAATCCACATGAGTTTTGCTCTCTGAGCACTGAACTGTGTTGTAAGGCAAAAGTTCATAGCCTGTAATGGTTTATGACAAATGCTGCTTTATTCTACCACACACACAAAAAAAAAGCCTCCACAAAATCAAAAGATTGTCACCAAACAGCCTGTAGATATTTTAACAGACAGAGCAGTAATGAAAAAGATTAACAGCAATCTAATAAACAAATTAGTGCATAATATTTGGCTAACATTTAATGACTATGAAACAAGACAGCAAAAGGAAAAAGATTTGTTAGCTTCAATCTCGATTAAGAGGCAGGAAAACATCTAAATACTACTTTTGGGTTCACTGGTCTCATTCACTAATTGCATAAAGTGTTATGAATGCAGAAAAGTTTCACACACCCATGGGATTCACAACTTGTGTACACATAAATCTGTTCTGACATTTGGGTTATTGTAAATGAAAATAGTAATTATCAAAACATGTTCCAATTATTTGCGTTTCTACATACATTTATTCTACAGGATTCCCAATTCCTTTGATTTTCCAAATAGAATATGAATAAATAATTTTAACAATTATTAATAATAATAATAATAATAATAATAATAATAATAATAATAATCTGCCCTACATTTCCAACTAATGAATATAACTAAAATTCCCATAATTATATATATATATATATATATATATATATATATATATATATATATATATATATATATATATATATATATATATATTTAAAAATTCCCTCACATTTTAGGATTTTTTTTTTTCATGGATAGGCAAATCCTGATTGTATTTATTCAATCATGACTTCACTTTATAGTACGAAAAGGCCTCCATTTAGTCTGATCTTTAAGTGCAGGTCACATTTGATCAACTGAATAAAACTGAGGACAGTTTACTCCTATCTTGAACTTTCCATGTCTATACCTGGAGAAACTCCTAACCCTGACAAGATCCATATTTTCATACACCCAAGTTAAAGATGTCCTTCACCAGTGCTGACTGTGGCCTTTGTATTCTGATTTCATTACCTGAACATGTAATTTAACGATCTCCAGCAATGTGATGGCTGGGAATTCGGATACTGATACAGCATTTTAGATGCATACTAATTTCCCTGCAGAATAATAAATCGCATTACACAGAGACCAACTGCAGCACTGCTGTATGCCTAACTCGATTAAAGAAATAAGCCAGCCAATTTAAAGCTATAAATTATATGTAGCTAATAGGAAATGGAGTCAAATTTAAGTTGATTTGAAATTTGAGACGTAACATGAATCTCAACTCTGATAACAAGAAGAAAGAAGGTGGTAAAAGAAAATGCTGAGATGTTGTTCTTTGCATTAGGTTTGTGAGCAGGTGTGTTTGAGGAAGGCAAATGGAGTAGGTGGTGTACTTGGCTTCAGGTTCACAGAAACAATACAAACATCCTCAATATTCACAGCTAATCTGTCAACATGGTTCTCACATGGCTCTCGTGTAACACGTCATGCAGAGAAAGAACAACGTGCAGAGCAATTTTCATCAGCAGCGCTGTGATGGACGGGGCGGCAGAGATGCTGTGTCAATTTCCATAAATCGCAATCACATCAAAAGGTGCAAAAAACATTGAGATATACACGTTTTGTTCAGCTTAAAAAAAGATTCTTTCATCCCTGTTTTGTATGCAATTTCAACAAAATATTTTGGCTTAGAAAGTAACAATGAAGTAAAAAAAGAGAAAAGGGTCTTCAACATTTTTCAAGGCAAAGACCCCTTTGGTGGAGAGAGAGAGACGGAGGAGTTTGTTACAGTATGTATAAAACGTGTTACGTTTTACACGTAGTCGATAATAATGTGCATGTATTTATATACATTACTGTTTGAAAGTAAAAAAAAAAAGGATATTATGAGCAAGGCTGCATTTATTCACTAGAAATAGTTATTTTGAATTAGAATTTCACAATATTACGTTTTTTGTTTTTTTTTAAAGGGGTCATATGATGCTATTTTAAAGATCATTATTTTGTGTATTTGGTGTAACAGAATATGTTGACATGCTTTAATGTTCAAAAAATACATTATTTTTCAAATACTGTACATTACTGTAGTTCCTCTATGCTCCGCCTCTCTCAAACACTCGTTTTTATACAAAGCCCCTCCTTCCAACAAGTGCAGTCTGCTCTGATTAGCCAACTGACCCAGTGCATTGCGATTGGCCAAACAACACAAGTACGCATCGGAAATGTAACACCCCTTACCATAATCGCGAGCTTCAGCTTTCAAGTTAGTTTTATCAGTTCAAGCCCGAAAGGGGAACAGAGTCGCATGACAGACACAGTGATGATGCTCGTATGTATTTGCAGTACACAAGCCGCAGTTAAGACGATTTCTGACGGGCTGTACACTCCGCTGTGATGTGACCCTGTTCCCCTCACACACACACAACGCGTTACGCGCAAAACTCAGCATTTAAACAGTCAATAGCAAATACTTGAACTAATAACAAAACATACTTACAGTCGTTGATTCAGAAGCGCCAGATTGTCATAGCAAAGTCGGAATTGACCCTTTTTATTTTTTTTTAGAAATAGCCTTCGTGCATAGCCAACCTTGTACTCTACTAGGTTCACAAAACTGTCGTTCATAAAATGCGTTACACAAATTCGAACATTTGGGTTGTGCTCTTGTGTTGTAAATAGTCTTAACCAATGATTCCAAATTGCATCTACTTTCGGAAGGCCAAATAAAGTGCTTTTGCTTTCGCACAGAAATACACAGCGTCTCCCTGACATGGCTGCATCAACACTACTACAAACCACGCCTTCTTTCTTTGTGTGAACATTTCGGCGGCATTACACAAATATTTCCACATCGATGGGCTGGGCGATAATTCGATAACGATAATTATCGCAATATAATTTTCCTCGATAAAACAATATGAAGAGTTCGATAAATGTTCGATATAATGTTTATGCGCCAAAAGCGGAACGAAACAGCATGACTCATTTGAATCGCACCACACAGACCACAGATCCACTCGGATCAAAGTTCAAACTGCCGCGCGGCGCGAGCTCACTAGAGCAGATGCGTTTACTCGGTCACGCCAGCACTAAACCGCGCTGTGAGATCCAGTGTGAAGTGCTTGCATTCAGCGATGAACACAAATGTCTCTGTGATTTAAACTAGTTTAAAGCCACACAGGAGAAACACTGTGTGCAACGAGACAGTCAGAAGGCTTTTCAATCTACACCTCGCCATCATTTACCATGGATTTACTGTAGTAACACTCACTGCACCATGGTATTGTGGCAAAAATGTGGGATATTCACATTGAATTTTATTACAAGAGTAATGGTATATACAGGTGCATCTCAATAAATTAGAATGTCGTGGAAAAGTTCATTTATTTCAGTAATTCAACTCAAATTGTGAAACTCGTGTATTAAATAAATGCAATGCACACAGACTGAAGTACTTTAAGTCTTTGGTTCTTTTAATTGTGATGATTTTGGCTCACATTTAACAAAAACCCACCAATTCACTATCTCAATGAATTAGAATACTTCATAAGACCAATAATTTTTTTTTTTTTTTTTTTGTGAATTATTGGCCTTCTGGAAAGTATGGTCATTTACTGTATATGTACTCAATACTTGGTAGGGGCTCCTTTTGCTTTAATTACTGCCTCAATTCGGCGTGGCATGGAGGTGATCAGTTTGTGGCACTGCTGAGGTGGTATGGAAGCCCAGGTTTCTTTGACAGTGGCCTTCAGCTCATCTGCATTTTTTGGTCTCTTGTTTCTCATTTTCCTCTTGACAATACCACATAGATTCTCTATGGGGTTCAGGTCTGGTGAGTTTGCTGGCCAGTCAAGCACACCAACACCATGGTCATTTAACCAACTTTTGGTGCTTTTGGCAGTGTGGGCAGGTGCCAAATCCTGCTGGAAAATGAAATCAGCATCTTTAAAAAGCTGGTCAGCAGAAGGAAACATGAAGTACTCCAAAATTTCTTGGTAAATTTCTTGGGTGCAGTGCAGGTTTTCGAAAAACACAATGGACCAACACCAGCAGATGACATTGCACCCCAAATCATCACAGACTGTGGAAACTTAACACTGGACTTCAAGCAACTTGGGCTATGAGCTTCTCCACCCTTCCTCCAGACTCTAGGACCATGGTTTCCAAATGAAATAACAAAACTTGCTCTCATCTGAAAAGAGGACTTTGGACCACTGGGCAACAGTCCAGTTCTGTTGTCCAAATTCCTTGACACGTCTGTGTGTGGTGGCTCTTGATGCCTTGACCCCAGCCTCAGTCCATTCCTTGTGAAGTTCACCCAAATTCTTGAATCGATTTTGCTTGAAAATCCTCATAAGGCTGCGGTTCTCTCGGTTGGTTGTGCATCTTTTTCTTCCACACTTTTTCCTTCCACTCAACTTTCTGTTAACATGCTTGGATACAGTACTCTGTGAACAGCCAGCTTCTTTGGCAATGAATGTTTGTGGCTTACCCTCCTTGTGAAGGGTGTCAATGATTGTCTTCTGGACAACTGTCAGATCAGCAGTCTTCCCCATGATTGTGTAGCCTAGTAAACCAAACTGAGAGACCATTTTGAAGGCTCAGGAAACCTTTGCAGGTGTTTTGAGTTGATTAGCTGATTGGCATGTCACCATATTCTAATTTGTTGAGATAGTGAATTGGTGGGTTTTTGTTGATGTGAGCCAAAATCATGACAATTAAAAGAACCAAAGACTTAAACTACTTCAGTCTGTGTGCATTGAATTTATTTAATATAGGAGTTTCACAATTTGAGTTGAATTACTGAAATAAATGGACTTTTCCAAGACATTCTAATTTACTGAGATGCACCTGTATTTATAGTGTATGTATTTGTAATTAAGCTATAGCATGTGTGCATTTACACTGAATGTTTTTAGACTACTGTTTTTCATACAAATAGGCTAACTTACCTAAAAAAAAAAAAACATTTATATTTTTACCATGCTATTGAGGCGCTATATTTGTGGTTTTAAATGTGTTTATCATGATTTAAATGTATGCTACTATGGGGGACCAATGTTTAATTAAAAAAAAAATAAATAAAAATAAATAAATAAATAAATAAAAATAAAAACTTGGTCAGAATGAGTTTAACCATATAAAACTGAGGTTGGTACAATTTTTACATTTGTTTCTAATTTTAAAAATGAACAAAAATTTACCTCTGCATCCTAACTCAAGCTACTATCAAATGTGCATTTCTAAGAGACAAAAAAGTGATATTATTATTATTAATATTAATATTATCAGGCAACCCAAACCTTGATTTGAAACAATATCACTCAGAACATGCAGAAACTAAGAAATAAATTTTTCTATTTAGATATTTATTTTAAGGAAAATTAACGGTCTGGTTTCTACAACTTTCCCTTTGGAGCAAAATTCTGGCTTTAAACTTGAAAGAAATAAAGATTTGACATTTATTGTGATAATTATCGATATCGACTGTTATGAAAAAAATTGTGATAATTTTTTTGGCCATATCGCCCAGCCCTACCACATCGTGATGTAGACATGTGGGGGCGTGTTTTAATGAGCCGTTCTAGGGGGGTGTGGACGAGTCTTAACTTTTATAAAGAATCTCTCTTTGGGTTTGAGACTTTAGTCTTTGCAACTTTAGGGATCTCATCTATGCACAAACAGCTTGTAACACTCCAAAGAGAAAGGAAAACTTGAAATCGCATCATATGACCCCTTTAAAAGACTATTTTAAAACTTATTCCTATGATGGCAAAGCTGAATTTTCAGCTGTTTTCGTGTGACATGATCCTTCAGAAATCATTCAATCAATATGCTGATTTTCTGCTCAAGAAATACATCTTTTTTTTTCTTTTTTTTTTAGGATTCTCAATAGAAATTAAAAAAAAGAACAGTGTTTATTTAAAAAAGAAACCATTTGTAACATCATTTACTGTCACTTTTGATAAATTTAATGCATCCATTCTGAATAAAAGTATTAATTTATTCTTGTTTACCCCAAACTTTTAAAATGTAATAATAATAAAAAATAATCATTGATGTACAAAATTGTATTTTAATTTTACTTAATAGGGATAATGAAACATTTAGCCAAACTTTAACTTACCATTAATTTTCTTAAATACAATATAATTTTTCATAAAAAATTAGTAAGAGATCAAACTGTAATTTGCAGGCACCCTGTTGTACCACCATGGCCTACATATGGAAGGGCCCTGAGATATTTTTTGCTAAACTTACATTGTAGGTCTCCAGCTTCGCTCGGTTCCGGAAGACAAAAGTATTGAAGTTTGCATGCTGAAAGACCTCATCAAATGCAGCTTCGTTCTGTAAAAGCAAGGCAAGACAATAATATAAGAGGATTACAAACAACACATTGTAAAAAAAACACAGTTTGTCTCTTAATATAGAACACTCCATGAGAGATTGAATCAACCTCTTGGAGTAAGATCTTGTTAAACATCCTTGGGCTTAAAAGCCTATTTCATAAACACGCCACAGAAAGAACTCCAATTCATACACAATGTGCTGCTTCTCGGAGCGTCTTTGTAATATGCTGGCCAATCCTCGAGGCCACACTTTCATGTACCACATGAATGGAAAGCATAGGAAAAAGAATGAGAGTGAGAAGCAGACAGGAAGAAGAAACTCACAGAGTCCTTGAGTTGGCCGAGATAACCTGAGTTTTGGCCCAGGAGGGTCTCAGCACTGTCCTGAAAGCAAGTCACCCATTGATTGTCTCCAAAATCAGCAATGTTGGCCTGACAGAATAAAAGGACAATTAATAAAAAGCAGTCCAGTGTTAAAGACAGCAATGTATTCTGCATATGGAATGAAAAACAAGAGAAACTGACTTATTTCTACATGTCTGGATGCTGGAGCCAAATGGAGTCTAAATAGAGTTGTAACATTTTAACCTTTTGAGCGGTACGGTCCCACATATGGGATTTTCATTTCCGTGCCCCTGGGAGTACGGTCCCACATATGGGATTTAGAACGTTCAGTGACGTCGCATAACTGCCAAATTCAAACTGCGTTTTCGCGCTTTGTCTGACGCTGAGATGACACTGCACTTGTCATATAATCGCACCTATGCAGTGTTTTTAACCACATAATGTTTATTTTATGCTTTAGACATTTAAATACACATAAGTACTAGTAAAACAATACATTTAGAGTTTGTAAAATACACTCAGATGTTTATGGAAGCAACAATAACAGTCCATTCAAATATAATTTTCAGACGTGTTTTATTAATATCAAATACACATAGTGTGAGTAACTATAAAGTTCACTCTATTCTTCTCCCATTTCACCCGCCACTTACTTACATGTATTTCGCGAGAAATTGATGAATTTACGTGATGTAAATCCGACTGACAGGACTCTCTGAACTGCAGCACGAACAAACATGGCTGCGCCCATCTCACATTACAGATCACGATCAAGATAATTTAGAACTGTTTTTAAACGATAAAACACACTCATCTGCACATATTTGTGAATCGGAATATCAGATAGTTGATTATATGGTAAGCAAGTTTATGAATATTTTGAATAAAAAAGGAAAAACGAAATAAAAGCTATCCATCTGTCATACAGTGTTATTGTGGCCGCGGTGTGTCATGTGACAAGCATGACGCGTCGCCTTGGAAACATTAAGGGGAAACGTTCTAAAATAACGGTCGCCTAAAAAAAAAAAAAAAATCTCACTCTGGGGGGACCCCTGGAATATTTTAAACTCACCACTGAAAAGGTTAAAGTTTGTATTTTTACAACTTTTTTGGCTGTAGACCAGCAGCAAGATATATTTGCCCATTTCTATCCTGCCCCGGAATTCGAGATGCAGCTTTAAATACAAAAAAGCGCAATTAACAAAACACAGTCTGAGCTGATGAACAGCAAAACAGAAAGTGGCCTCAGAAGAACGATGCATTTAGAGCAGGAAAACAGCAGCAAACTCTGTTACTAAATCCTTTCAGAAATGACTATTTTCAGAGAGCGTAAAGGGGATGGCAGAGATATTTATTTTAGGACAACCAGAGAATACTGACTGGAGGAGTTTGATGTGTTGTTTCAGAAGGGGCAGGAGAGCCAAGGGCAAGTCCCTTACCGAGAGCATGAGACGATATTTGAAGTCAGGGAACTCTTTGTCGCATTTCTCACAGCGGTACATGCCATTCTGCTGGTCCACCACCTTCTTGTTGCAGTCTTTACTGGGACAGGCCTGATATAAGCAGTTCTCTTTACGGATGTAGACTATGGTGGCGACGCAAGAGAAATAATCAGCCTGGGAAGAGAAGAACGTTGACATCACATTTTATATGAGTGTAAAAGGAGACATTAGTACCATTTCTGCAACAAAAAGCTGATAAACACAGTAGCAGTTTATTACTATTTTGCACAACAGAGTTGGTGTATCCAAACTTTTGACTGATACTATACATCCTAACTACCACTTCTATGGTATAAAATCCCTAAGGTTATTAGGTGGTAGATGAAGAACTTGCATAACATGATATATAGAGTTTAAAAATAGAAAAACTAAATGCAACCTGCCTGCAAAATGGGCCAAGCAGAAAGGCAAAACAAAAAACTTGCCTTTATTCATTTAAAAGTGGTATATGCAAAACAGGATATGCATAAACATTAAAAGGGCTTTTGAAAGGGGGCTGAAGGCAGAAGGGAAACAGCAGCCTTGGAGCACCTGGAGGGGAGGTCAAAGGCTCTGTGCTAAATGTATGCAGAAAAGACAATGGGAGGACAGGAAGTGCACAGCCACTGGGGCTGGAGATGAAAAGGGAGACAGCGATACTAGGAATTATTTTGTGCAGTTGGCACTTCCTGCGAAGACGGTACACTCTGGTATCCCAATGACTTTTCTGAAAGCTTTAGAGGCACAGACACCATGTTTTTTTGTTTTTTTTTTGTGAGAATCATTAGATGTATCCGATAAACTATTATCTAACAGAAAATAACAGCATAAAGAGGTTTTTTGCATCTAAAATACCTATTTTTTATGTTAACTACATTGATCAAGCTCAACCATTCAACCCTGTTATCAAAACCATTACAAGAAAAAAGGTCAAACAAGTATTTCTTTAATACATGGGAAATACATTTACAAACCAACATTTAGTCCAGAATATTCCAACACTTACTGGTTGCTTAAATAAAAATCAATATTTGTACCAGGGTTCTGAATTTCACTTTGTGTTTGGTTTATTTTGGATTTTTTGTTTATTGCCACAAAACAAATGGGTTTTAAAATTGATTTAAACAGGTTACAGGGTTGGAAAATCTTTCACAATGAATAGAAAATTAAATTCTCTGTAGCCTTTTTATGGAAAATACCTCATCTAGAAGGTAGAAGGGGTTCAAATAAGAAAAATTGCGTGTTTGAGGGTGAGAAGAGAAAGGAGGTTAAACAAAGTCCTGAAGAGTCAGCTAAGGGCACCTTATTGTTTTACACACATCACACATCAAGAAAGAAGATGGAGGACAGACACAGGAGATTGCGGATTACAGGGTGAAAAAGGGGTCATGGGCTGGACATGAGCAAGATTTTGCTCTTCAAGAGGCTCTTGAGAAACACATTAAACCAAATCTTTCCTCCACAAACACACATGGCACCCATGCTTACCCTGGTGACAACGGTATTGATGAAAGCACTAAGATGAGATTCTTCTGCAATGACCTACAGTGGGCTTAAGAAACTCACATTCCTCAGAAAATCAGGCCTTGATTCATATTTATGCTGTAAAATTGACTCTTTAAATGAAATGCAAAAAAGGGCACTTTGCCTTTTCGAGGACCGAGAATTCAGCTCACAGTGGATTTATCATCTCTCTTTGGACCATAATCTATACAGAGCCTCTAGCAAAGTCTTAACCCCATATTTTCTAAGGAAATGGGATAAGAAAACAACAAATGACAAAAACGTGTTACTACTGTAATTTATTTCTCTTTTAACAGGTTTACTGCTGACCACCCAGTTGTTTCGCTTTGAGAATTCGACCCCAATTAACTTCTCGAAGGGCTGGAATTGATATTCCGTGTCATTTCAAATAAATAAAAAGCCTCCTGGGAAATGTGAACGACAAAGGCAGAAAGCAGACAGAAAAAAAGGCTTGCTATTCAATAAATGAAATATCCCCTTAAATTACTGTCATTTCACTTAGTGACAAAAAAATTCCCCCTGAACATTTCCACCTCTCTGAAATAAAATAATTAATCCAGTAAATACCTATGTAATTGTCACAGTCGTTTGGTAGATGAATGGGTCCTCACAGAGGGTGCAGAGCAGAATATTTTTCTAGTTGCCAGTCAATATGGTTGACAATTTTACTTTTTGCTTTTTTTTTTTTACAAGATAGAGTAGCGGTTTGGGAAGTCAGAGCCAAGTCATTTATTTCATTTTATTAGCACAGACGGAAAAAAATGCAGATGTTAAAGTATCATGAAAGTCCCTTGTTTCCAGTACATTTAAAATGGATTGTTTTAATAAAAACTTATTTTCTATTTCCAATGCAAGTTTCCATATCTTTTGATCAATGTATTTCCATGAGTTTTCTGAATTCAGCTGTTCATACCAGATAGGAATTTCATAAGAATTTTCAAAACATTTTTATAAAGATTTCCAAAAGCACAATTCCTTGTTGATTAAATCTTTTAAAAAATGTAACAAAAAAAAAAAATAAATAAAAATCTACATTCCCTACAGAAATATTTTAAAATTCTGGCAACATGGGACAGAAAACCAGGACAAACTTTTTTTTGCGAGGAACGTAGTTAAAGACAACTGGCTGTGAGCTTTTAGCGGAATAACCTTGAGTCCCAATAGAGCAGACAGGATGAGATCGGGGTGAGGCCATGAGTGAATTTCGTCACAGAGAATAAACTGATGGGGTTAACGTTCTTGCCAGTGGTCCATTAGGGGCCAGGTATTAGATATGTACCCCTAACACCTACAGTCAGTCTTAAATCAACCATTTTCCCAGTGCTGAGAAAAGTAACACCTGACAACACTACCAATGTGCTACTTCAGTAGCAGACTGGACAATAACTCATTTAATAACTCAAAGACAGCTTATTTACCAACGTGCATGATCAACTGAAGGCAAAGTGTGGGTTGTTAAGCCCTAACCAGTTTGTGAGATTCCATTTCATTCCACATGCTTCCTCTATTATACTATGGTGTGAGTCTTACATGCTGCTACTTTGGTTTGCAACCACACTTGACTGATGATGCAGTGTTCAACAGCAGTATCACGCAACACCCAGTGTCTCTGTGCTAAATCACATACTTCAGAAATTTATGATGCAGAGAAAAGTCTTGTTTTCTTTCTGCTTTAATAATTGATTTCTAACTTATGTGAAAACAGTCTTCCCATTTTTCACATATTCATCTGTTAGTGACTTCATTCTGCAGCCCCTTTCCTTTTCACTGTTGTGCTACACCTGGTAAGCTTGTCATTTTTCTCTTTTCTGGACATCCCTCGTTAATATTGCCACCCAAAAAAAAGATTAGCATCTCTTGTTGTTCATGATTAAAAAAAATAAAAAATACAGCACATTATGCTTGACTCTTGTTCTCAGATATTAAAAAATCTATTTTTTAATATCTGAGAACAAGAGTCAAGCATAATGTGCTGTATTTTTTATTTTTTTAATTATTTTTTGAAAAACAATGGCGCCAACTTAACAATCGGCATAGAAAAATAGGAAAAATATAAGAATGTGTAAACGCACAGATAATTTCAAAGGTTAATGTCAATGACATTAACCCAACAATAACATTTACTTAATAAATCCTCTACAACCAAACAAGAATAAATAAAATGTATTATTTAAAAAATAATTACATTAATAAAACAAATAAATAAGTATATACCTAATTTAATTTAGAAATACTTGAAGGCCACATGCCATACTTTGTTAATATTTAAATTGTTTTGCTGTGGTATTGAAATTGTCATCCAATTAATACAATATAATCTCCGGTACTGGTATCAACTACTAAAACACTAATATCGTGACAACTCTACTCCTACGTATACGCCAGAAAAAAACAAAAATAGGCAGCGGACCAGGTCAGATTTATTATGCAGCTTATCTGCAGTACAATCTCTTAATTATTAGGCTTAGTAAATGGAGTCCTGCTAATCTCCATTCTCTATCTCCAGTGCTGAATGTGAGTAATGCTTAAGCACACACCTTGGGAAGACGGGAAGGGCATTACAATGCATGATTAATGAGCAGAGAGAAAAGTAACAGTGTAGCTAAATGATTGCATCCCTATCTCTTTTGTTTCAGAACACGTGTCACGCAGGACCGACTGATTACAACTAATCAGATGAACAGACAATGAGACACCCTAATAAAGTGATGCTCCACAAGACAAGGAATTTCCAAAAAACGGTCAAATTTACAGCTTAATCATTTCATCTTGTTAGATTTTTTATTTATTTTTTTTTTTTTTTAACACCAAAACGAGTCATTTTTATAGCCATTTTCCACCCTCTCTGTGACCCTTAGAATTAAACAGGCCATTCATTACTGCAGTTTTGCAATATGTATACAAATTTGCCATATTCTACATTATAATAAGGACTGTTAATGTGTACATGTGGGCAGTGAAGTGTTTTAGGTTTATGATGCTAGAAATTCAACTATTTTAGAATGATCCAATTGAAAAGATGGTCTTTTTAGACCATCGTGACAAGACCTCTTTAAAAATATTTATTTATAAAATATAAATTTGAGATAAAAACTTCATTTTATTAAGTAATTGTTTGGAAGTGTATTCTAGTGTTCTTAATAAGGAGGCAAATCTTAATGTGTGGCCAACATACTTTGTCTCCGTGTCCTAAGTGCTCATTCTTGACTTCCGCCAGGGTCTTCCAGTTTGTGTTTCCACCACCACCACCAGGTCCTCTCAATTCCGTCATCGACTGTCCATCCATAGCATGTCCTTCCTTATCATACCTGTAAACAAATAGACAAAAAATGGTCAGCCTCTAATGCTGTCAATCATCAAAAAAAAAAAAAAAAAAAAAATCAGTCAGACATCTGTTCATCTCTTCATACAAGGCAATAGCTCATCTGTTCAGGCAGATAAGTAGCTGATATCTTAACTAAATCTACAGAGACAGAGAGAGAGCTAGGGAAAAACAGCAGCGGTGGCCACAGAGATGCTGGGGGCTGCTTGTGAAACAAATCAACAGTGTAGGAATGGTTCAGGGAGACGGGGTCAGGGCTGCAATGGTGAAATCAGAAACCCATTTTTCACTCATGCTCCGGAGTGGCTGGGAAGACAGAGGTTGGAAAGAGAATAAAAAACAACAAAGCTCACTCACGATGAAGCAGTGTGTCTGAGGAATCGATACCGCATTATAATCTGGTTACCAGAGGGGTAGGATGGGGTGGATCAGTAAATACAAGGGTTCAGGGCTTGTTCTGGGAGGCACGACTAATTGAAAATATTCATGTTAATAGACAAGCGTGTGGCCCTAGCTGCTTGTGCTGTGTTTGCCACCTGAAAAATGGGTTTAATTCTAAAGCACGGTATCTACCTTTAGTTTTCAGCTTCTTTGTTATATCACCGCACTTACATACTTCCCAAAATAATTCCCTAAATATAGTGCTAGTTGTACGTTGCAAAAAGGATCAGCCTATTTCTGGAAGAAAAAAAAATTGTCCTCAACGTTTCCAGCACAAGGAAAAGTGGCAAGAAAAGGCAAGCGTATTCATACGAAAGTGGCTGTAACTGATATACTATGCTGCAATAAAGCAAGAAACTAATTGTGAATCTTGCGAATGAGTCATAAAAATAAACAATACCGCGGAATAAAACAAACGCTTCACATGGTCAAGACCTGATGATGTGTGGTAATTGGCTGACTGAGCCTGAATGTATGGATGACGGGCAGTGCCATCGAGGAAGGCAGAATGAACACCGGAGGAGCAAATTGGAAATGGCATGTGCTTTAGAGCAGTGGAGTGACAGGCTGGCGCTCAGTGCAGCGTGTCTGAACTGAGCAGAGCAGACAACAAGAGGAAAGCAGCGAGATTGAGCACTGAACGGACTGTCACATGTCAGAGGACATGAAATACTTGTGACAGGAATAGTAAGAGAGGCAAGAAAATTAAGAATCTATGAAGAGATGTCATTAATAAGTCTTGGTTGAGTGTCGTTTCTCAGCAGCTTTAAGAAATTATTGCGGTTTTTAAAAAAAATTATGTATAAATAAACTATATTTGAACAGCATTTGTGTCAATACGGTATAACTAGGTCCTTCAGCAAAATTATGTAGATAGTTCCCAAAAATTAAAATTCTGTCATTAATTACTCACCCTCGTGTCGTTCCAAACCCGCAAGACCTTCGTTCATCTTCAGAACACAAATTAAGATATTTTTGATGAAATCTGAGAGCTTTCTGACCCTGCATAGACAGCAATGCAACTGAAAAGTTAAATGCCTAGAAAGGTAGTAAGGACATTGTTAAAATAGTCCATGTGACATCAGTGGTTCATGCGTCATAGTACTCTCGGACACGTGGCGGAAACTGACACTGAAGAGAAGAAATTGTTGAATAAAGTTGTTTTCTTCGTGCACAAAATGTATTCTCGTAGCTTCATTAAATTACAGTTGAACCACTGATGTCACATGGACTATTTTAACGATAACTTACTACCTTTCGGGCCTTGAAAGTGTCAGTTGCATTGCTGTCTATGCAGGATCAGAAAGCTTTCAGATTTTATTAAAATATCTTAATTTGTGTTTTGAAGATGAACAAAGGTCTTACGGGTTTGGAACGACATGAGGGTGAAGTAATTAATGACCATGTTCATTTTTAAGTGAACTATCCCTTTAACTTACTGATTAGAACCAATGTACAAGTATACAATGCATGTCATAAATAGCTTCACTAGTAAGATGATCAAAGGAATAATTCAGCCAAAAATTAAAATTGTAATTTATTCAACCCTATGTCTTTACAAAATCATTTTATTTCCTTCAGTATAACAATATGTTATGCAGCTAATCAAGCAGCTCTTTTTAATATAGAGAAGTCTTCTGAAGCCATAAGATGCATTTAAGAATCACAATGAAATTTGAGTCTTAATTGACTGATATCTTCTACACTGCTATAACTGTTCACAGTTACATTTCAGCAAAATTTTACAGATGAAAATGTCCACTTGTCAATAGTGTAGTAATATAGAATACAAGTCACATTTTAAATTGAAAACAAGTGATATTTAAGATATCAGTAAAAAACTACTTAAGTTTCAGTTTGTTTCTCACACAATGCTACTGTATGGCTTCAGAAGACCTAGAAAATAAACACAGCAGTCATACGGACTGCTTTCATAGAGCTTGGCAGTATAAATCCTCTTCTGCTATATGGAAAAGCTTAAACATTCTGCCTAAGATCTCCTTTTGTGTTTCACAGAAGAAAACAACACTGGGGTGGAATGATATGAGGGTGAGTAAACAATAACATTTTCATTTTTGGGTCAACAATTCCTTGTACAATACAATAGGGTTCCCCGAGGAGAACTTTGCTCATGTGTGAGCAGAGTGGAGACCCCCCAAAATTTCTTTTAACAAAACCGAGTCACTGAAACTAGTGACCCTCGCTTAATATCTCAAACTGAGTTTAATGGAGACATCTAGTGTAAGCACAGGGAGTGCAAGCACAGACAGACTCCTGGGTGTGTTGCTTTATTCCGCATGCTGGTTTGAAGGCTCTGACAGGTGGGGTGGAGGCAGGAGAGGTTCCGCTGCCTCTGAGAAGACTGTCGAAAATGAGCCAGTCAAAGTAATTGGCAACTTATGAGTAAGAGCGCATCAGCGAACGAGAAAGAATGATAATGAACGGGCGAGAGTGGCAGGGTGAGAAGGAACGACGGGAGGCGTGACTGATGGGGGAGTATGAAGTCCGTTCTTCAGGAGGAGCAGACTAAAAGTGACCCTAATCTCTGACGCCATCTATTGGAGAAAAGACGACTTGCATGAAAATGCTGACATCCGTTATCTAGAATCATTAAGGGTTAGTTTATATACTGTATAGAAGCTTCGGCCAAATATATAAACTGACTGCACCAAAAACAACCAAGGCAACAAAGAGCAACTACTTGCCAATGAAATATTTTAGAGCTGAGCATTGAAAGAACAACACATACTTAAAAGTCTATGACTTCCCAGGATCAGACAACACAAATGTAAAATTCCCTGATATGTCCAGGTTTTCCAAGTGAGAATTACACAAAATTGACAAGTAAAAAAATTTGTGAAATGTTTATCCATTGGTAAGGTCTATTATACAAGATAAAACAGGCAGAAACATTCCTCTCAAAAGACTTTCAATCATGGATTATTAGTTTTTAATAAAATCACAAAAGTAGGCAGGAACATGCATTAAATATTCCATCAATTCCTGCACTATAACTTGAGAAGAAATAAAACACCCACATTATCAACACCAAATTGCACAAAGCCAGAAATACTGACAATAAATCAGCACGGTGACGACAACTCCCTACTCTGAGCTCTGGCGCGTGAGAATGAAGGCTCCTCAATCAATGTGATTAATTGGATTGACTTTAAATGGCAGACAACATGTGTGCACCCCAACATGTTCAACTCCACGAGGACCAGACTCCAAGGTTAAACCTCACTGCGCCTACAGCTTAACAGATCAAAGATGGACACCGTCATTTAAGTCAACATAGTACTGTGTTTGTACATTTTACTTACATAATGTAAAGCATTTACAGGATATGCAACTGAATAAAATTCAGAAGAAAAAAAAAACTATTTATATGACAGATGGCTGGAGAGGAGGGGCTGATAAACAAGAGTGCTTAGTGACAATCAAAAAACTTCAGAGGCAAAACGAAGTATTAGTCAAAAGCTCTTCCTTTGTATAAAGAATCAAACAGGAGCAGTATTTGGATTATATAAGCTGAATATTTACAAAAGAATATTTATTAACAGTAAATGCTGTAAAATATTCATGTACAGTAACAGTTTGTTTCTCCAACAAGTGACCATAAAAGATACAAAAGATAAAATAAGAATAGTACTATTTATGGATTGAAAAAACTGCACTTTATTTTTAACCACTGGCGGCAGAAAAATGGACTACTGCAACAGCTGTAAAATAAAGTTACAACTTTAAGAGGTCTCAGAAGTAGAAAAATGGCACAGTGTGTCAAGTGGCTGAATGAGTCCTCATGCTGTAGACCTCAACAACACCTCCAGGTTCAAAACAGCACTTGCTGCAGCTCTACTAATTGAAGGGCATCTATCGATTCCACAGTGGCCCGCAGGAGCTTCAGAAAGCTGGCCAAGAGGCCATGCACTGCACATTGGCCCATGATTTGAAAGCTCATTATCTCTGGCTCTTCAAGTGAGAAGAGGACAGACGTGAGCCCAGAGACTAAGTGGCTGAACTTACCTACGACTGGATCAGCAAAACTGAAGTTCTGAAACGCAGCTGACAAAGAGCATTTTGAGCCCCTCAAAATGCAAGGAAATATGCCGGTCCAAGCCTTACGCACAGCCATGCATAGAAACCAGATGCTTCGAGCTGGCACTCTGGGACTATAAGGAAAGCTGCTGTGAGATCACTACCTCACCCCACTGTGTTCAGTCACATTCCCCTAGCCTCATTATGTAAATGAAGCCTTCAGATCCCCCCAAAATAATTACCCTCTCAAACTTGCAGACTAGAGGCTGGTGAAACAGAGGTTTTAATCGCTTGTCAAAATGTGCAAAAAAAAAAAAAAAGTGGCAGAAAATAAAGTGAAATTCAACTCTGCAGCCCTGTTATGCACCACTTTCATCTTATTTCCCTTCAAGGCTGGGGGTCTGTATTACTGGGAGGTAAATAAATGGAGCACACGGAGAGGAATTGATTGAAACCTGCAGGGAGAATGAAGAGAGACACTCGTGGATGGCTTCGGCCAGGTGGGCTGTTAGGTGGAGAGTATGGATTGTTAACAGGTAGGGAGGAAGGATTAGTCAGTGTGGCACTGTAACAAACAGGGTTAAGTGAGATTGAAGGCTGAGCAACACTTCATGAGTAGCACAAGGACCATTTAAAGGCATAGTTTGCTCAAATTAAAATGGTCATTTACTCATCTTCACTTCATTCCAATGAAACCGGTATGATTTTATTCTATTCTGAAGAATGGTGGAGTGTGGCTATATATACACACACACACACACAAGTAAATGCTATGCACTTGAGTAAATGCAATTATGTAATTACGTATGCAATTATGTGTGTTAATGTCACATTATAGTCTAATACATATACAACTAAAGAAGTCAAATATTCCCATCAAATTTAGCACCTTTTATGTTCTTTTTTTTTTTTTTTTTAAACAACTATTAAACTGGGCAGAAGTGGAATATATTTTCTATTTGCAAGTGGAACTGCTCCATAATGAAAATTTTATATATGAACAATAAAGTTTTAGTGGTGCACCTCATTATTCATATTATTTTATTATGAAATAGTAGATGTAGTTAATAATGCAAAATTTGTGAACTAAGATGATTACCGTTCAGCTACCACATTCACATAAAACTCTATTACAATGGAAAAAATGTATTAAACATTTCATCTTTTTTTTTTTATATGACAATTTCTGTTTGCAACAAAGTGTAGAATGCTTGTTGTTCACTCAAAATATCACAATCTGGTGATTATGTAATAACTTACATAAGACAGGTCTATCCAAGATATTTTAGGCTTTATAATTATAAATTTGGCAGTCCCAACACACACCTAAATTGGCGAGAGAAAGCAGAGGAAAACATTAAATGTGTCATAACGGTTCTTCAATTCCTTCAGTAGCCAATAAGATTCTATGAGGATTAAGACTGCTCCAAAAACACATGCAGCCATGATATACTCGGCACTGCTGCCTTGTATGCAAGTATTTAGAACACCACCATCTCTCAACAAGGCATTCAGTGCCGTCGTTTCCCCATCTTCCTTGTTCCACATCCCCAGAGCAGAAATAAGCATTCCTGTTCTCAAAGGAACCAAGTCACACGAGTCCACCAAGGGAAATTGAACATCTTGGCAGGGGATTAGCCATGATTTGCATTCCTATATCAGCCTGAATACAAAGCCCACCAGAGCGCCGCTGATACAGCTAATCTTGATATCAAAGGCATGAGCATGCTCACCCTCTCTGAGTTCTAGAGTGTGCATTTTAGTGTCTGCTCTCTGCTCGTCTCAATTCTCACAAGTGGAGAAATAAAAACAGGAGCGCATCAGAACTCATCTATTTCGTCTAGGACAAACACTTAACAACAGATGCAGCGTATTGTCTCTATTGTATGTATGATTTGAGAGAGAGAGAAACAGAGAAAAATCACTCACCATCCCCGCAGTTTGTATGCCTCGGGAATGTCAGGGTTGATCATAACCGTGCTGCTGTAGAGAGCTGAGAGAGAACGCCCACCAAAGTCAGACAATCTTGCTCCCTTAATGGCCAAGATAGGCTGCCCACTGCCATCAAATGTCTCTGCCTGGAGAGTGAGAAGGAAAGAGAAACAGTTAAGCACTGAACAACTGCACATACTCCTTTAACAGTGTGACATTTTTCTTGCAAGCACAAGTGCAAAGGATCCAAGTATTTTCCATCTAATTGTGGTTTTATGCATTTGGTCTTTTATGGCAAATCCTGATTAGATGAGAATGGCTGACATGCCAAAGAGAAGCCGACATCTGGCAGCTGTAATAGGAGAGGGAAGTCTCTCCCAGTGCTTGACAAAAACATCATCTGGTACAAGATTACAGTGTTTAGGGCTGGATGTCACTGATTACACTACCATTCAAATGTCTGCAGTCCATAATTTATTTTTGTTTTCTTTTTTGAAAGAAACTAATACTTTTATTCAGCGAGCATGCAATAAATTGATTAAAAGTGACAGTAAAGACATTTGTTACAAAATACTTCCATTTCAAATAAGCACTGCTCTTTTGAACTTGCTATTTTATCAAAGGATGAGAAAAAAGTACAGTTGTTCTGCTTAATATTTTAATGGAAACGGCATTGATACTACATATTAAAATGTTAAAATGTTTCTTGAGCACCAAATCTCCATATTAGAACGATTTCTGAAGGATGATTTCTAATGTGAAACATTAAAATCAGTTTTAAAATACTGAGCCTTTCTGCAACTTTGTGGTCCACAAAAAAAATAAATAAATAAAAAATCTTAAGTAGTATTACAATTATCACATTATTGACTAATTTTACAAAAAGCACTGGATAATATATAAAGATACAAATAAAAATTGATGGTGATCCATTACGTACATCGCTACCCCACATGGTGAGCTGGATAACTCTGCCGGACATGTCCATCAGTTGGATGTTTCTCTTCGAAACCTCACGACTGTTCTTGGTCGTGATGCGTGTCACATCCTCTGTGTTTTTACACACTCCAATCACATCTGCAAACACACACGCCACAAGGGTTTACAACACTGCTACTCCCCCCAATTTACCAACAGTAAATAGGTTTGGGATGACTATACCACTCATCCAGAATGTAATTTCACAACACCCGTCAACGCTCCATTACAGCGCACCATCTTAATCCTCTCATATCAGACGCCATTATGAATCATTTAGCTGCCATTAGGAGCGTTTCACAAATCACTGCCAGCACCTGACTCAAATCTCGGATAAGAAATACGCCTGCTGCACCTCGGCATGCTCCGACTGCCATTACCATAATTAGAGGCATGCTTATTGACTCTTCATTCTACCAGTGACAGCATCTTTCTCCTCTGGTTCTGCTAGAACCCGACAGGGACACAAAGTCAATCTGCGCCACAGGCCATTACTGTCATAAGCATTATTAATATTGCGTTCATCATCAACGTTATAATTACCACAACCTCCTGGGTCTCAACACATTTGTTACGCAGAGCCGCACCACAGTCTCCATCGCAGTTAATTATTAAAATGCTGGTTATAGATGATGCCAATCGCACAGGCCGGGGAAGACGCTCACCTACGATGGTGTCTTTCTCCCGGGACTCCAGGTCAGCGATGGAAACAAAGTCGCACTGCACCATGGGGACGTCATGGCTGTCCTCGCAAGGCATGATGCTCGTCTCACCGTTTAGAGTCATCTCATAGTCATTCTTAAGCGAAGAGAACTGTTTGTTGGCAATCTTCAGGGTGCCTTTTGAGATGTAGTAGACCTGAGGACAACAAGAGGGATGAATCAGGTCACGTTATCAACACATATTGTTCTGATAAATTGTGTAGCCCTCCTTCCACTCCATATTAGATGAGAACATATAGTAGGTCTTACTTTTCCCTGCTCAATGAGGGAGTAGAATTTGTCCACCTCGTTATTAAATCCAGTTGCTCTGATCTCCCCCTATAATAAACAAAAAGCAAGATGTTAACACTCTTTCTAGTTTCTAATCTGATCACTGCTGATGAATGCTTACGCTTTCATCCACAAGCTCCATGGAGAAGAGCTTCCCATCCCCTCTGGAGTTACTCCACGTGCGGATGGCACTCTTGTTGGTGACTCTGGCTCTAACAGTCCATCTGAAGAAAACAGCACAATCTTATAAATTATGCCCAACACAATATGTTACATGATATGCAACAGTCAATTGGATTGGAAAGAAAAATATTCAGGGGTGTAGTGATGTGATATTTAGACTGACTTTGACTGGTATGGATTGAGGCTGGCAATGGGCACGACTTTAGAGCTGCCTCCAGGAGTGTTGGGGGCAGCCATGGGCTTTTTCCCGAAGCTCTGAGCAGAAGGTCTGTTCATTGAACCTAATGAGAGTAGAAAAGTAAACCACACATCACTGCAGAGAACTATAATAAGGGAGACATAATCACAGACACCTAGAGCACAATTTTGAAATAATGACTGACTGTAATGACACAACACCTCTGAAACAATCTTATGTGACAATCTTGAAAGTGTGAATTAAAACTGCTGTCGAATACAGCTTGTGAAGTTAAAACTGTCAAAGAAGATTAGACTGTGCTCAAAAAACAATTAGAACATCTTCAAATGCTTTTTGATAACAAAAATTGGTATCTGCATGCTAAAAAAGAATGAAATGAAGACTTTCTATTCTTTGGAATAAAAATTACATTAAAACAAAAAGCAGATCATGAATTTTCACACCATCAAACCCAGAGTCACAAACACTACTTGATGGCTAGACGTTTTGGTGTTTCCACTACAAAACTATATTTATTTATATATTCCTTAGTGAAGTAATATTATACCCCTCCTCAACAAATCACATGGTTTTACATTCACCACTGACAGCACAGGGCAAGTTACACTTTCAAGTTTAATACTTATGGCTATGAGTTGGATCAAATCCCTGACAAGAAGTGCAAGCAAACGCCTATTATCAGTCATGATATTAATAGTCATTCATTAGCACATGAACAGTAACTAACAAGATAGCACACCGGCTGCAATATGATTCCTACCTTTTCTACTGCTGTTCTACTTCATACTGTTTCTATAAACCAGCATGTCATGTTTAAACCATTTCCAACAGTGTCAGATTTTCAACTAATATATTTTAATTATTTTAGCAATCATGCAATTTTTATAATCTAAAATGCAATCAGTTCAGAACTTCATAACACAGCTACTGCATTACAACTCAGGAACATATTACTATAATTTAATTAATATACATATTTGAGGGTTTTTATACAAAAATCTATACTAAAAACTGAATATATTTTTATGCTTATTTCCATACCATCACTTCCATTCTGAGGCTGTAATGGACGTACAGATGGAGTTGGAGCTGTATTCTGTTGTGGCTTTGACTGACCTACAAAAAAAAAAAAAAAAAAAAAACTCAGACATGCCAGGAACATGAAAGATTTGATCACCTTAAATCTTTCTAGACAAGGTGACTGTCATACAAGAACCTCAATGCTAACAACAAAATTGAAAATGTTTTAATATGAGCATAACTAACATAAGTTTCCATAAAATTTGACGTCAAATGAACTCTCACCCTCCACATAAGGAGTTGGGTCTCCAATTTTTCCTGTCATCTGGTCAGCAGACTTGATCACGTCCATGTCCAGTATAACTACCACACGTCTGTGTACAACAAACACAAAAGCTTGATAATAAATAAACATATGCTATTGTTCAAATGTTTGAGGTCAGTAAGATCTTTTTTTTTTTTTTTTAAGAAATGAATACTTTAATTCAGTGGTTCCCAACCACGTTCCTGGAGGCCCCCCAGCACTGCATGTTTTCCATGTCTCCTTAATCAAACACACCTGATTCAGATCATCAGCTCATTGGTAGAGACTCCAAGACCTGAAATGGGTGTGTCAGACAAAGGAGAGATGCAAAATGTGCAGTGTTGGGGGGCCTCCAGGAACGTGGTTGGGAACCACTGCTTTAATTCAGCAAGGATGTATTAAACTGATCAAAAGTTTTCCTTTTCACAAAAAATAAAAATAAAAAAATAAAACCTGTTCTTTCAAACTTTTTATTCAGCAAAAAAAACATGGAGGGAAAGCACAAGCACTTGATTTAGTTGCACTTTTTTTTTTTTTACTGGGATTGATCAATGTATGCTGATGAATAGTTTCTTTTATCCTATTTTATAGTTACATGGTAATAAAAGTGGTTAACATTCAACCCGTTATTTTTCATCAGAAGGCTATTGTTTGTGATTTGAACTTTGTGAATGGTAGTTCCTCTTTTGCTGTGTTATAAGCCAGGCTTTGGGCGCTCTCGCTTTCGAATTTGCGGTTTTTTTTTTTGTCACGTTTTACAAGAAAAGATAATTGCCTGCTTTGGTTTAAACAAACGCTTAAAAGATGGATTCATTGTTATTCATAATTAAAAAGCACAATAATAAAACAGTAGGCTATAAATCTAGCTTATATAACGTTTATTAAAGGGGTCATATGATGCGATTTCAAGTTTTCCTTTCTCTTTGTAGTGTTACAAGCTGTTTGTGCATAGATAAGATCCCTGAAGTTGCAAAGATTAAAGTCTCAAAACCAAAGAGACATTCTTTATAAAAGTTAAAGACTCTGCCACGCCCCCCTAAAACGCCTCATTCAAACATGCCCACACGTCTACATCACGGTGTGGGGAGATTTGCAAAACACCGCCCAAACGTACACGCAAAGAAATAGGGCAGAACAGTATTGTTGCTGCCGCCGGCCTTAAACCGCATAAGTCAAATCAAGTCACCTTTATTTATATAGCGCTTTTAACAATACAGATTGTGTCAAAGCACTTAACAGTATCAAATTGGAGGATAGAGTGTCAGTAATGTATAATGATAAGATTAAACACTCAATTTTCAGTTAAAGGCATTTCATTATTGAATTCAGAGATGTCATTGTCTAGCTCAGTTTAGTTTAAATAGTATCTGCGCAATTAAATCGACGATAATCGCTAGAAATTAAGTGTCCCCAACTGAGCAAGCCAGAGGCGAGAGCGGCAAGGAACCAAAACTCCCTCTGTGACAGAATTGAGAAAAAAAAACCTTGGGAGAAACCAGGCTCAGTCAGGGGGCCAGTTCTCCTCTGGCCAGATGAAACCCGCAGTTCAATTCCAACCGCAGCCATGTCAGATTGTGTAAAGGGCTTATCTGATTCCTGTGGTCTTGTCCCGATGGGGCATTTTAATTTATAATTTAATGTATTTGTTATATTTGTGTTTTATTCATTATTTGATGTTTTTCATTTATATGATTTATTCATTTGCTATAATTGTAATGTATAGTTTAATGCATTTATTGTTTTTCGGTCTATTTTTATAATATATATTTGATTATTATAATTTAAATTTATAGTCTAATTCATTTAATATATTTCTGTTGTGTATACATACAGGTGCATCTCAATAAATTAGAATGTCGTGGAAAAGTTCATTTATTTCAGTAATTCAACTCAAATTGTGAAACTCGTGTATTAAATAAATTCAATGCACACAGACTGAAGTAGATTAAGTCTTTGGTTCTTTTAATTGTGATGATTTGGCTCACATTTAACAAAAACCCACCAGTTCACTATCTCAACAAATTAGAATACTTCATAAGACCAATAAAAAAAAAATATATATTTTTAGTGAATTGTTGACCTTCTGGAAATATGTTCATTTACTGTATATGTACTCAATACTTGGTAGGGGCTCCTTTTGCTTTTATTACTGTCTCAATTCGGCGTGGCATGGAGGTGATCAGTTTGTGGCACTGCTGAGGTGGTATGGAAGCCCAGGTTTCTTTGACAGTGGCCTTCAGCTCATCTACATTTTTTGGTCTCTTGTTTCTCATTTTCCTCTTGACAATACCCCATAGATTCTCTATGGGGGTCAAGCACACCAACACCATGGTCATTTAACCAACTTTTGGTGCTTTTGGCAGTGTGGGCAGGTGCCAAATCCTGCTGGAAAATGAAATCAGCATCTTTAAAAAGCTGGTCAGCAGAAGGAAGCATGAAGTGCTCCAAAATTTCTTGGTAAACGGGTGCAGTGACTTTGGTTTTCAAAAAACACAATGGACCAACACCAGCAGATGACATTGCACCCCAAATCATCACAGACTGTGGAAACTTAACACTGGACTTCAAGCAACTTGGGCTATGAGCTTCTCCACCCTTCCTCCAGACTCTAGGACCTTGGTTTCCAAATGAAATACAAAACTTGCTCTCATCTGAAAAGAGGACTTTGGACCACTGGGCAACAGTCCAGTTCTTCTCCTTAGCCCAGGTAAGACGCCTCTGACGTTGTCTGTGGTTCAGGAGTGGCTTAACAAGAGGAATACGACAACTGTAGCCAAATTCCTTGACACGTCTGTGTGTGGTGGCTCTTGATGCCTTGACCCCAGCCTCAGTCCATTCCTTGTGAAGTTCACCCAAATTCTTGAATGGATTTTGCTTGACAATCCTCATAAAGCTGTGGTTCTCTCGGTTGGTTGTGCATCTTTTTCTTCCACACTTTTTCCTTCCACTCAACTTTCTGTTAACATGCTTGGATACAGCACTCTGTGAACACCCAGCTTCTTTGGCAATGAATGTTTGTGGCTTACCCTCCTTGTGAAGGGTGTCAATGATTGTCTTCTGGACAACTGTCAGATCAGCAGTCTTCCCCATGATTGTGTAGCCTAGTGAACCAAACTGAGAGACCATTTTGAAGGCTCAGGAAACCTTTGCAGGTGTTTTGAGTTGATTAGCTGATTGGCATGTCACCATATTCTAATTTGTTGAGATAGTGAATTGGTGGGTTTTTGTTAAATATGAGCCAAAATCATCACAATTAAAAGAACCAAAGACTTAAACTACTTCCGTCTGTGTGCACGGAATTTATTTAATACACGGGTTTCACAATTTGAGTTGAATTACTGAAATAAATGAACTTTTCCACGACATTCTAATTTATTGAGATGCACCTGTATATACATATATACACATATAAACACATATTTTTTTATATTATACTATTTATTATTTTAGAATGTATTTATTCATTTTTCATATTTGTATATTATTATGTTTTAATTAAAATTTTAAATGTATAAATGTATTATATTTCTATTTTTATATTGTTGCAATTTCTAACAATAATAGTATTATATAGTTAGGTATTTTATTATATTTTTAGTTATTTTGTTATATTTTAAGTTTTATTGTATTTTAGTCAAGGTCTTCACTGGGATGTCTCTGGGGCTCATCTAGGTATAAACACATTGCATTACACCAAATACACAAAATTATATTCTTTTAACAACGTCATATGACCCCTTTAACAAAAAATGAATAAGATAAGGCATGGCATACACCACATGGTGTATTATATATCGACTAATAAATTACAGAACGTTTAGAAAACACTGAGGAATCAAATAAAAAAATATATTAAAATTGATATTAAAATTATTTCTAAAGGATCATGTGACACCGAAGACTGCAGCAGTTGGCTACTGAAAATTCAGTTTTGCCATGACAAGAATAGTAAAAATTTAAGAACATTAAAATAGAAAACTATTATTTTAAATAGTTATTATATTAGTTATTTTAAATTACAATAATATTTTATAATATTCATTATTATAATATTATAATATTAATGATTAACAATGACTGTATTTCTTGATTAAATAAATGCAGACTTGGTGAGTATAAGAGGCTTCTTACACAAAACTTTTTTTTTTAAATCTAACTGTAGGCTATATATAAACCAGAGCCACAAAATTTATTAAATACCCTAATAATAACAACTTCAGATCAAGACCCGGAGACGAATGCTTACCGTCCATCTTTGAGAACATTAGTGACGCTCCTTTTCAGCATACACACACAGTTAGAGGCCAACTGGTTTTGCTCAGCCATGGGATTGAGCTGTGTGGAGAGCATGAATGCTGTATGCAAGGGGAAAAATGGACAAAAACTATTTAAAAAAAAAAAAAAAATACATGGTGTCAGGTTATTTGCATTTGTATAGAATAGCTGGGGTTTGCATCCCGTTGATGAGACAACATCTTAATGGCTAATGAACATAAACATGACTCATTCCTGACTTTAAAGAAACTCCTTGTCCAAATTATCCCAATACCAGCTTTCAAACACATAAGCACCGAACATAGACATTTACATGGGTACCTAGCAAAAATATTGCAGAAATATATGGTTTTAGTGCTGATGACTATCCAAACATAAAGTCCCACGTCAACTCAAGTAACAGCTGTTTGGTAAAACACTAATAGAACAAGTCCAAAACAACATCCTAAAACATGGATATTACATTCAATTTAAAAGACAGACATCAAATTAAATTAAAAACATATGAAAACTAATCAAACTTACAGGACATGGTGTGCAGCCCATCACTCATCATGAGACGGAAACGGGACAGGCCATTTCCCCCATCAATCTTTCGAATGTTCTGGAAAGGATATTCAACAGAATAAAGTTGACTAGCATGAAAATAAATGGTTTGGTACCTTAACCAAACAAAGAAACAATAGTAAAAAAAAAATAAAATAAAATAAAAAAAGAGTAAGTAAACGAAACATTAAATACTAACAAAACTGATATGATCAATGAAAAATGAGAAACAAAACAGTCTGATACACCTTAAGTTTACAAATAATGGCTTTCAAGTATAAATGTAACATTAATATTTTATTTCCATCAGAAATCACAAAATCTGATTATAGCATTAATGTCTGCAATATCTGCCTTGACATCACCATCCCTATTATATAAAATGTACCAACAAAATAATTTGATTAAATTGTAAGCAGTGTGCAAGAAATGTTGACAGTTACCACACACTGCAGAACAGGGTTGCTGACTTCAATTCCTTTTGTCAGGGACTGAAAAGAAAAAGAATACTTTCACTCAAGAATAAAAAAAATTTCAACCATTACCATATAAATCATATTAACAATATTAGGAAATTCAGATCTCTGTCTTATTTCACCGACATTCAAAACACGGTGAAGGAAAAAAAGACCACTTTTTTACTCCAGAATAAAAAACAAACATATAAACTACAAAAATGTCATACAACACAGTTTTCTGGTAATATACTGTAGGTTTTGTGTTCTGTAATTTTATGTATATGTGACCCTGGACCACAAAAAGTCTTAAGTAGCACGGGTATATTTGTAGCAATAGCCAAAAATACATTGTATGGGTCAAAATTATAGATTTTTCTTTTATGCCAAAAATTATTAGGATATTAAGTAAAGATTATATTCCATGAAGATACTTTGTAAATTTACTACTGTAAATATATCAAAATGTCATTTCTGATTAGTAATATGCATTACTAAGAATTAATTTGGACAACTTTAAAGGCGATTTTCTCAATATTTTGATTTTTTTGCACCCTTAGATTCCAGATACTCTAATAGTTGTAACGTTATCTCAGCCAAATATTGTCAGATCCTAACAAAGCTTATTTATTCAGCTTTCAGATGATATATAAACCTCAATTTCAAAAAATTTACACTTAAGACTGGTTTTGTGGTCCAGGGTCACATATACATATACATATACATATATATATATATATATATATACACACACACACACACACACATAGAGAGAGCGAGAGAGAGAGAGAGAATTTTTATTCTCTTTTTCCAATCAAAGATTATTATTTAATTGTGTCCAGTAAATTTTGATCAGTAATTATCCGGGGGAAAAAAATAATAATAATACATATTGTAATAATCTGAAGTACATGTTTGTAAAACCACATAAAATGTTGTGCAAGTGATTTCTCTGTTAGTAACGTAGTGCTGCAGATTGCTATATAGTAACTGAAAGAAGGCACTATCTACAACAGGGATGGGCAACTTCGGTCCTGGAGGACCACTGTCCTGCAGAGTTTAGCTCCAACCCTAATCAAACACACCTGAACAAGCTAATCACTGTCTTCAAGATCAGTGGTTTTCAATCCTGGTCCTGGGGACCCACTGCTCTGCACGTTTTGCATGTCTCCCTTATTTAACACACCTGATTCAGATCATCAGCTCATTAAGAGAGATCCATGCACTGCACTGTGTATCAGATAAGAGAGACATACAAAATGTGCAGAGCGGTGGGTCCCCGGGACCAGGATTGAAAACCACTGTTCAAGATCAGTAGGAAGCTACAGGCAGGTGTGTTTAATTAGCGTTGGAGCTAAACTCTGCAGGACAGTGGCCCTCCGGGACCGAAGTTGCCCATCCCTGATCTACAATGACTGACTTTCTTATTAGGTTTGCTCATCTGAAAATTTTAATGTACTTAACTTCAAATTAACTAATGCATGTACACAATGAGTTTACGTGAGCGGACTGTAATGTGTTAACACGTAAAGTTTTATTCAATCCATTTAACCTCGTTACAATTAAAACATGCAATCATGGAAAAATAACTTCATGAAACACTAAAGGCAATGATAATGATTTGATTTTGCTTTACTGTCATAGTACGAAACCGTAGGATGAAAACGTTAGCCAGCAAGTTAACTGACTTAGCAAGCTTATGTTTGCAAAGGTTGAAATAACGCTGCTGCCTCATTCTTACCTCAATTGCCCCTTCTGACAATTGAACAGTCATGTTTTCACAAAAATATTGCGAATCGAAGAATAAACCTTGTTATGATAATAGACAACAACCGTCTCTGGCGTTCAGTAGTCTCCCGTCTCCTCGCGCCAACTCTCCAAACGCGCGAAACTGCGACATTCGATGACGCGCTTCCCGTTTCAAACAACTTCCGCTGAACTTCAAAGTAAGTATGACACTAGGCGAGTTTTTTGACGCAAGCTTTGATACACTAAAAATTATTAGTTTTTTATTTGCATGTTTTAGACCATTTAATCTGGCACAGATTTGTTCTATTTAAACTTTTTTTTTTTTTAACGTTTATTTAATGCCACAACAGCAAAGGTTGTTTCATAGACACTTTATTAATAACATTAGCTGACGGACAAAAGTTACATGAATGTCAGTACTTTAAAAACATTACACGTTTTTAAAAAATAAAAACATCTTCCAAAAGATTTATGTATAAAGTGTTGTGTGTGTGTGTGTGTGTTGTTTTTTTTTTTTTTTGTTTGTTTTGTTTTTGTTTTTTTGTTTTTCTTAATTTGGTTTGCTTATTGTGTATATGATATTTTCTTACAGTAGTAAACATTTGAAGTGGATCAAAACCCGCTCTTGTCTTAGGACAACTTTGAACTTTTCTGATCCACTTAAAATGTTGACAACAATAATTGCATTATTTTATTTATTTATTTTTTTTTTTTCAGGAAAAAAGCACAAACTACAAAAAAGTAATAAAACCCAGTTTTCTGGTAATATACTGTGATACACAATATACTTTGTGTAATAATATACACAATATACTTTGTGTTCTGTCATTTTTTATATATATATATATATATATATGTATATGTATGTGTGTTTGTGTATTTTTCAAGAAAAGTTGATTTAATTGTGTCCAGTAAATTTTGATCAGTATTTATTTGAGGGAAAATAATACAGTTTGTAATGATATAAAATACATGTTTATAAAACCACATAAAATGTTGCGCATGTGATTTCTCTTTTAGTAGTGCTGCAGATTGTTATATAGTATCTGAAAGAAGGCACCATTTCACTAAACCACACTAAAAAGAAAAACTAATGGCACACTTGGAAATTCTGGTCAAATTTCTTTAATTAAAAAACAAACAAACAAAAAATCATGACTTTTTAACAAAGATTTGGATTTTTAGAACAACATTAATTTACATAGGGGGAGTTATTTCAAATTATCAGCTAGAATTAACTTTTAGAAGATATGTCCTTAATTTTCCACCCAGTGGGGACCAACTACGCAGTCAACAATCACTTATGGACTCATTCTGCTAAACGTATGGAAACAATCTACTTTGGAGGAACATCAAAAGAAGGTGGTTTGTCATTATTTTTATCTGAATTGCCAGGGTTTGTGACCATAGTGGATGCTCCAGGGTTTGGGTTGGAAATTACTCCCAAGAAGAATGGCGTTTGACTTAAATCATCCATTAGGGCAAAGAAAAATGGTTGGTTGACAGTAAATGAAGGGTTGGAACGTGAGATGACAACACTTGTTGCCGCTGCTGCCTCTGCCCCCTCTTCATTTATCTCAATACTGGACATATGCTGTACACTGGACACAAACAAGGGGCCCTCAGAGATACGGTCCAGCTTTGGATGACTAAATAGCATTCCTAGACCTGGATTGGAGTAGAATTACATATTTGTTAATAAAGACTAATGAGTCATAATGTGTGCATGAATTAGATGCAAGACATCTTACCCATGTTTGTCATGGCCTCTTGGAGGTCCTGGCTGAAGTCAAGTTTGAATTTTGGGAGTTTGACCTGCATGTTTCTTTCTCGTGGTAATCGACGGTAAAGATCTGAGATATTGAGCTTAGCTGCAACCGCCGATACGTTCACATGTCCAGATGTTGGCATTAATACTAATAGACTCTTGTCACCTTTAAAGGGGAATCGAGCAACCTATAGAGATCAAGTGAGGAACAGAGATCAATAGTGAGGAATAGAGATTTAATCAGTGCTATTTATAAAATAGCATCTTAAAGGCAGTAACCTGGGCATCCAGCTCATGGTGGGTGAAAACACTGAGAGGATACTTTGGCCCAAGCATCATATCCACATTAACAATCTGGTTTTCATCTATGTAGAAGAGCTCAGTGGAGGTGAAGTGGGGGTCAAAGCGAGTGAGCCACTCTCCTGTGAGAGAGAAAATTAGACTTGTATTCTTGACTTATATAATTAGACTTGTGTGGTCCTTTATCGATTTACACTTGTGAAATAACAAGGGAACAGATCTGAGTAATGGAAAACCTCTGATGTGACTCACTGATCTACAAAAGGAAATTGTGAAATACTTGCTGGTAACAGGTGTTTGTCCTGACCTTTGTAGTGCATAGCATTGATGAGCATCATAACGGCACTGAGAGGCAGGCTGGACAAAAACTTTGAGATGTGCCCATTTGTGACTTTTTTGACCCATTCATTGATGTCATTAACATCAGTCAAAGTGGCCGGCTCTGAGTCATACAGTTTCTGAGAGTCTTCCATAAAGTCCTGTTTCACTTTAAATCCTAAGGAAAAAAAGAAAACTATTTATAGCTTTGCGTAGTACAGTAATGAACTGTCACTCAAATTTCAACCAGAAATCAAATTTCCAATCCTATTTAAAAGAAAAATAATTCAAATAACCTACATATGTATGTGTAATATATATTTATTTATATATATTATTATATATACATAAAATATATATTTATTTATTTTTTTCCTATTACATATACAGTGACCCCAAAAATGTATCTGGAGACTTTTTAACACACCTTTTTTAATGTAATGTATTTGCAATATTTTAAAAATGCAAAACCTAAAATAGAAATAAATGTAAAATGTTATATAATTTAAAATTATTATAGAGAGAAAGAGAGAGATGGATATTTTCTGGATGTCAATCATTAGTGGAACATATTAATGAATTTCATGATTTTAAGTAGAAGGCACCATCATACCAACCACCAAGGGGTGGGTAATATGACCAAAATATTATATCACAATATGAGTAATTTTATTTCACAGTAATGATAAATATCACAATATAGTTACTTTTGCTATAAATAAGATCTTTATATCAAAAATTTTGATATTATAAAAATTTCATAATTTTTGTCACTAGCGTCAATATCACAAAAAAAAAAAAAAACTAATACTAGCCTAAATTGAGAAAAAAAAGCTCACTGAAGACAAACAGTCAGCGATTAAATGAGAATAAAAAAACTACAAGCAATAGGGAAAAAACTACAGTAGAACAAATAAACAAGAAATGCTACACACATTGTATAAAGTAATCAAATGTATAAAAACACTGCATAATTTTCACTGTGTAAATTGTCGTCTTATTAAAGTTACAAAAGTGATTTAGTAAAGAGCAGTGAGAGATTTTCTCTTTTGTTTGATTTGCCCCTATTACAGATTTTTGAAAATTAGCTTCCATGCAGTGTGTAACAGCTCTAAGTGAATGAAAACCTCCTGCAAAGTTTTAAATCTGAAAGTGCACCGTGTATATTTATTGTCTCTCAAAAAAAGAGTCGACTCTGAATCATTGAAACGAGTCGTTTTCTGAAACGAATCCTAAGCCATTTCATGTTGACTTCAAAATGAAACATTAGCATATTGCCCGCCCACTTGTTGGTCCTTTCATGTTGGTCTGCATGAAAATGCAAATTCATTCTTTGCCACTAGGTGCCGCTTTTGAAGCGGTAAAAATAGCTTTTTCCATGGTAACGGCTGTACACAAAGCAGCACTGCCCTCACAAATGCTGCTTCATCAGGCATTACAGGCATGATGAAATGAAAATGAGTCCAATCAGACCAATCACCGCAGATTAGCATCACGCAAAGGAGGGGTTTGGAAAAATGAATCGTTAAATTAATCTTTTGGGAGTCATTGAGCAAGTAAGGTAAAATAAATGCATATTATAAGACAATGAAAGTGTTTTTTGACCTTGCATACATGTCAACCTTTTGTTGGGGACTCCCAAACCCAAAATATGAACCTTTCATTACCCATAATAGGGGCACTTTAACATGAATGACTTTAAGAGCTTCCCAGATCCAATATACTATTACACTTTTGTTTTCTTTCTGAGCTGTTTGCTTTCACTTAAGACCTATGTTTACCAGGATACATGCAAAGTGTAGGTATTTAACTGTTCAAGGCTTTGAACCATCTTCACTTTTACCTATAGCAAAAAGAGTTCTCTTTCGCTGCTGATTGTTTCAACAGTTTTTGTGACCACATAGTACAGCAAAGTCACGTGAGTGTGTAACTGTGATAGAGACGATAGTCCAAAATCTCTACCGGGTGACAAATTTCTTCCAGTTAATCGTGTCTACCAGTATATCACCCACCCTTAATTTTAAGTGAAAAAAAACAAAAAAAATACTTTTTGGGGCCATCATATCGACCTTCTTGACAATATATCTGTTTTGTGGTATACGCATGACTCTCACCGGTTTTCAGATAGATGCGGCTAGCGATGGACAGGCTCCTTTTGCGAAAGTTGCGCAGGAGGCTGCTGAGGGCAGTGTGGTAGCAGGGCAGTGCATCCGCATGTAGGTGATGGAGAAGCAGCTCTTCTGTCTCATTAGTTGCTCCTAAGATTCAGATAAACATCAAGATTGTTTTACTGAGCGCTATATATATATATATATATATATATATATATATTATATAATAGCACTAAATTTGCAAAAATAACTGGGTGCAAAAAAATTGAATATGTACTGAATGGAAACCAAAACATTTGTTAGTCTTTTGTTTTCATTGTAGATTATAGACTTACCCAGCGCTAGCTGTGAGAGTGCTACGGACAAGCTAAGAGGGGAAATGATGACATTGGGCTGCTCTCGACTAGGCTTCAAGTTTTCCAGGAACCAAAGGCCAAGCTTCAGAATGCCGTTGCCTACGGTTCGCTTAATCTGTTGGCTGGTCATGTCCCCATCACAGAGCGAATCAAGGTCCTCCTCTGAGGATCCTTCTTTCTGCCCAGGAGAGGGAACCGGGGTTGAAGGATCTGCATCCAGGCCATCTGGAGAAACTGTGAGTGCTTCTGTTATGGTGGGATCAAGAGTGCCCTTCGAATCCTGAGAGTGACAATGCGACTGGAGTGTCAAAAGTCTAAACATGTGTAAAGCTTCAAGAATGTAACAATGTGCGTTCTTACTGATATGGGTTTACTAGGCATCAGTGGGATGAGAGGAATTAAAGGCTCCGCTCCATCCTCTGGTTCAGTCGCATCTTCCTGCAGTGACAAGGAGCAATTTATGGCTTTTCAATAATAGAATAAAATTAATAATTGAATAAAAAATAGAATGAAATCATTGGGAAAAAAATAAATAGCATAAGATCAGTTGAGTGCTTTACCGTCCAGCCTTGCTTGGCGTAACAAAGGAGGAGGAATGCCAGAAAACACAAGTTCATGTTCTAGAATTTAGTCTAAAAACCAAAGAACAGAAGTTTTTATACAGAATTTGGGATGATTTGGCATTGATCACTGGTCATTTGTACAAAGGCACACTTTCCATTTTACATATTATCCATACTTATTAAAATGTTGTTATTATTAGATAAAACATATATCTATTAATACAAATTTTGGACGCACTTCATCAGATCAAATTGTTCAGCAGAAACAGAAGAAAGGAACCCTTTCACGCAATTTTAATCAATCTTTACTGAAATAGAAACTGTCTAAAAATAATTCCTGTAGGTCTCCCTCAATTGCACAGAAATCCATAATCCAGCTACTGGCAATAAACCATAAATACATCTGATTTAAAAGTTCCAATTTCAGGTGGATTGTTTTTTAAACTAACAAATTGAACAAAAATTCAGTCAAATAATCAATAAATGCTTCACATGGCTAAAGGTCTGTCAGCTGTTGCATAATTTCAGGGTTAAGCATTGGAAAGTTGTTTAAAGCTACAGGTTAAATAAATTCAGACTGCAGGAAAATTAAATATGTATTGTTTTTAACAACAATGTAAATATGGAAATGTATCTGCATTAATACTAATAAATTTTCTTGTACACACAAAATATGCTTTGTTAAATGTTTTATCAAAACATTCTTGTGGGAATTATTTGTGATTACTAGGAATTATACTTCAAAAATACACAAACGAAAGATGAAGTGTACATATTTACTAACCAAAAGAGCTGGCAACGGATTAAACTTTTATATTGCAACACAATATCTCCCTAATATATTGCAAACAATTATTTACGGTGAGAATGTATGAGAATAAACAAAATTGTGAGCTTACCGTGCAAATCTCCAGTGGATCCAGCCCTGATTCGGGAGAGAAACACACAAAATAGGCAATGGGAAAATTCTTTGCTGTAGGGGTTGGCAGTCCCAGAGCAGGCAGTTACATTTCAACTTTCATTGATCTTTACCTCATATAGCTCTTAGACCTACCTCTTCATAGATGTAAATATTGAGACACCTTGGGGTCAAACATCAAACTCAAGTGTGTAGATTTGTGGATCTGTGAAGACTTTGAATGAAGTAGGTTATAAACTGGTACTGTATAGTTTGCCGAGCTAAATAAACTCACTGCTGACAGTGCATGTGAGACACTAAATATGAGTAAACATGCTGCACAAGAAAAACTGCACATAAATGAGGAGGAGATGACAAGTCAGCACTGCCAATGCCGATATTAATATAGACCGTTATTGGATAGAGGGCTTTTATATTGCTTTCTTATATGCCAGACAAACAAACCAGTGCCAGACTCCACCATTACCTTGGATCATCCGCAGGCATATGCCAAGATCTCCAAATTGAGAGCAGTTGAAAGGCAGTGTGTTACAAACACTCAAATGGACTTTGTCCTATCAGAGTAACCTCTCTGGTGGGTGCTCAGCTTCCAAGCACAAAAACCTACAGAGCAAACCGACTGACCAATCTTGCTCATTCATCAATGAGTAAGTCATCAATCACCCAGTTTGAAGTTTTTCAGACAAAAAAAAAAAAAAAGACACGCTTATGATCAATTTCTTTTACTTTAAATCATTGAAAAGGTTCATTTTAGTGAGCATATAGAAAAATGTAAGTTTAAAAGTAAAAAAGAAAAATACTCGCAATGGAATACAAAAGAGCAATGGCCAGTGTGAAGACAGTGTGTTGCTTGTGTTACTGTACATCAGACAGATGTATGTCAATCTCAAACAGACATCGTCTTCAGATGAATCGTCAAAATCATCAAGCTGTTCGAGGAGTAAAATACAACCAATTGCATTTTTAAATACTTATAAGAATTCAGATATAAAGCGATATCCACTTTTCCAAATTTTCTGGCCATATAGGATTTAATGCAATCCTCTACTTAGTAACATAAAATAATGTGCTTTTCAAAATGAACACTATAACACTAGTAAGCCTGTTTCAACACAAAATAATAAAGGCATGAATTCATATCAGAACTCATAATCCACAAGCAAATTCTCCAAACCTGACAAACTGGGTTACAGAAAGTATATTGTGCTGAATTGGAGATCCAATAACGTATGTTTTAGTAATCTGAATAAATTCTCATTAAATATTTTAACATTATATAATTGGAATGTCTGGAGACGATAATGTTTTACGTAAAACATTCCAGTAATAAATTAAATAGTTTCTAGTTCATATCTATTTAAGGATGTTGCATAAAAGTATTCTTTTAGATAGTAAGCATTATGCTCAACAAAGATGTATATGTGTATATATATATATATATATATATATATATATATATATACACACACACATACATACATATATAAATGTGTATGTATATACAAACATACATACAGTATGGTGTGTGTAAAACGTAACATGTAGCTTGACCTGGGGTTGATGTGACAAACAAGTGGATTACTACGTTATCAAGGTTAATACAGCATCAAACTGATCTATATAGTCGTTAGACACATTTTAAATGTGGATTAAGGACCGCCCTGTTGCATATTAGGCATTTAAACTCTCAATCTGTGTATAGTAACAGAATGAAGAGTCATCTTGGACTCACATTTGCTTGTTCATTATGCTCCATTGATGTGGATGAAGAAAAATACTGCGTAATATAGAAAAAAGTGCCAAACATGGTGCACTATAAAGGTCTACCATGAATACTGCATAGTTGCTGAGCAAGTCTGGTGAATCGAATCATATGATATGATCAACAAAGTCTAACCTGTGATTCTCACAGTGTTGTTTTTGGTGATTTCACTCGTATAATGGAAAGTGTAAATGCTACACTAGAACCACACTTGAACTTTCCTGAGCAGCTCATATCATGCATGCATCTAAGTATCCATTCGTCTGACTTTTTTGAAGAGAATTTACAGAGTTGATTATTACATACAAAGCAGCTAGTGCAGTTATATCACATGAACCCTAAAAATCATAAAAAAGACAATTCTTTTGATTGTATGAATCAGAGGCAATATTCCGTTTTGGTCACTTACTAAAGAGTGAGGTTTAAAGTTCTCTTTCAGCGAGCTTAAAATGGAAATATCAGGCTTGCTCCTTCTACGACTGAAACAGGTTTCTTTGTGCATGGTTGGCAAGATCGTTTCATTCTGGGAAAGGAGCCAGAGGTGGCACGAGGAATATAATTTTCTGAAAAAGCAACACTAGCTAGTTTAAGCCAGTAGCCTGATGGCACCATTGTCAGAGCCGAGCAGCAGAAGCCTCTTGGTAGGCAACACAGACAGACTTGTGAGAGTCCCACGGAAGTTCTCTGTGCTGAGCTTGGTGGATCCCCCCAGGTTGGCCGTGCTGTCCAAAATGGAGTACACCCCGATCTTGTTAGCGACAGTACCTGCCACAATCTCAGCACCATAAAGATCAAATGCATGGATGGGGTCAGATGGAGTCCGGTACTGGTGGAGTGGCTTGTGCTCCACATCTTTCCAAACGGTCAGTGTGTGGTCTGATGAAGAACTAATCAGCAAATTTCCCTCTGCTGCCTACAAAATGATACACATACAAAACACTGTCAGTAACAAACAGATGGGGAAGTATCTACATTTAGCCAGCCAAGTACTTCTAAGTACTATTTATTTTGTATATTCTATGTAAATCATTCGATTTTTAATTTCATCAAGTTTAACTATTTTTTTCTTCACAAAAAATATCCTTTTCTTTACAAATCACAATTTGTAAACCAAAAATGCCTCAAATCTTACAAAAAAAGTAACGCCATAAATTCATAATTACACTTATGCTGGAAAAGAATGGCACATGATACGAAGCATTATTGATTTATAAGTAGTTTTCAACACACACAGTTCAGAACTTTGGGGTCAGTAAAAAAAAAAAAAAAAAAATTGTCTGTTTATTTTTAAAATAAGTCTCTCATGCTCATCATTTTTTTTTTCAAAATGCTTTGGTGAACAAAGTTTAAAAGAACAGCATTTATTTGAAATAAAAATATTTTGTAACATTATACATGCCTATATTGTCATGTAATGCATCCTTGCTCAAAAAAAAAAAAATATCTTACTGACCCCAAACTTTTGAACAGAAGTACACTTACTGAAGTCTATCTTTATTAAAAATGAGCAGAATGTGAAATGATTATGTTGAACATACCACAAAAAAAAAAAAAAAAAAATAATAATAATATAATATTTTATATTATATATATATATATATATATATATATATATATATATATATATGTGTATATATATGTGTATATATATATGTATATGTATATTTAAAGCAATATATAAAAGCATACAAATGTATGTGCAAGATCCATGAACGTGAGATTATTAATAGCAATAAAGCAGCAGCCTGAAACTCCCTCACACTGGCCCTAGGCCAGCAGGACATCCTTATTGTTAAGCCCTACTAAGGTTCAACCCTTTCCTGATAGACACAAATAATAAAGTAATTGTGCAGTAATCTGCAAAGCACATAGATTTTGTCCTAATGAGTAACTCATGTCTATATTTGCCCAAAAATGGGCCTCTGGTGGCAGAGACAGACCTTTGACCCCACAAATCAGGGTTAAATAAAGTTTGCTTAGTTCTAGTCAATTGTTGACTGGATCTGAACAAACCAACAGGGTACAAATTTTACTCATCCTACTAAAATCTCAAATATAGATGTGAATCAAGACAACAAAACAAAGATGGGAATCTAGTCCATGTTGTGTAATGATTCCTGGTTCCATTCTAATATATGATTATATATAGCACATGTAGACATTCTGTAAACTCTTCATGATGGGTGTTGGACAATCTGATTCAGAATTTTTTGCTTGTTTCAGCAATTTTTATAAACAGTGTGTATCCATATAACATAATATTCCCTAAAATCAATACAATATGTGAACTGCAAAAACATCAAAGGACAACAGAGCATGCAGTCGTATACACGTCTTAAATTACACATTAACCAACGACATGCATGCATACTTTCATTTGCAGTATATCTCCCTCGTGACCGGGCCAGCCTCTTAGCACCAGACCCGTTCTTGCATCCAGCAGCACTATGAATCCAGTGGAAAAGCCTGCTGCCACGGTGCGTCCGCTCGGACTGACAGCCAGGCAGCGGATCAGGCCAGCGCTCATGTTACTGTAGGCCAGACGGAATTCATGCTGTTAACAGAGAAAAAACAGGGTCCTTACTGGTAATCATAAGCATTGCAGCAAGGAAATTTATAAAAACCAGCTTGGCCTTGATAAAAAAAAAAAATTAATCTGAAAATGGCTTGTAACATAACATATATTGACGAAAGAGGACTGAGCAATACCTGCAAGCCAGGTTTGCGTGCATCTATGAAACGCAGCACAGAGTCTGCGCTAGCAAACACTACACTGCAGTGAGGAGCAGGCATAGTGGCGACGGCTGTGATGGGGTTCTTCCCGTCTAGAGCTTCATAACAACGAATATTTTTACCTAGTCAAATGAAGGAGAGAGCAAAACAAGAAATTATGTTAACACAGACAGACACAGGCAAAACACAATCTATATAAGAATATGTAAGTATTATCTGTAGTGGAATTTGTAGTAATGTATACATTTTGTATATTAATGATCTATTAATAATATAATTATGTAATGGAAATGACAGTTGTGGAAATGCATTTTTGTAATAAAATACAGACTCCTTTGCCTTGCTATGGCTAATTTTAAAACTATCATTTTATGTATCTGACATTAACAAAATTAAATAATATTTTCATACTGTCTGCATCATATACAGTTTGATTGAATGCAAAAAAATATCACATTTTTATATTTCTCTGCTGACAATCATAACATTTAAAAAATTATAAACCTATTATTATTCCATTTAAAAAGTAGTATTTAAATATTAATAAAATATATTGTAAATTAAAAGTTTTTTCTTTTTGTTTCCCATTTAATAATTCATATTTTTGTCATATTTTTCTCAAAGCTTAAAATTCAAAGTCTGGGTTAGGAATGAGGGTAAACAAAGAAGCCTACACATGAATCTATCTGAAAAGTAGAAATACTGAAGGCATGGTTAAAAGCTGAAATTGAAATCTCTCAAATATTTCTTATTAAAAAATATACTTCTCACAATTTTTGGAGTGGGAAAAAAAAAAGATTTTTTTATGTTTTGACATCACTCATGTTCACCAAGCTTGCATTTATTTAATCAAAAATACAGTGAAAAAAGTAATATTGTAAAATAATATTAAAAAGTAAAATAGATGTTTTCTATTTGAATATAGTCTAAAATGTTATTTCTCAAAGCTTTCAGAAATCATTTTAATATGCTGATTTGTATCTCATGAAACATTTCTTACTATCAGTGTTGAAAACAATTGTGCTGCTTAATATTTTGGTGGAAACTGTAATACATTTAATTTTTTAGAATTCTTAGAAGAATAAAAAAGACAAAAAAACTGCATCCTTGCTGAATAAAAGTATTCATTTCTTAAAAAATATAAATACTGAACCCTAACTTTTGAACAGTAGTGAATGCGAAAAAATTTAAGAGATTAATCACACAAAATCACCTATCCTATGCCACAAAAGGACAGTTACTATAATACTGTAAGATGCTCAAATTAGCAGTACTGTTAATGTCTCACCTGTGAATTGATCCCACAGATGCACAGTACCATCACAGCTCACCACTTCCTGTGAGGCCTCTAGCTGGCCGACATAAAAGACAGATTTGCGGTGGTCTGTGTACAAGAGTCGGGGTTCGACCTCTCGTGTGCCATCACCGTGGTTATAAAGTGGCCACAGCCTCACCGTTTTGTCTTTACTCCCAGACAGGAAGTAGTCCTCCCCTGCTAGAGGCGCCAGACATTTTGCCGTGCCCGAGTGGCCCAAGAAACTCTGAAGACGGATCTGGTGGAAGTGGAAATGCGAGTCCTGCTGGTTAAGACCAATCTCATACTGCCAATATGCAAGCCAGTTACCCTGCAGAGAGCGACTGCTGCGTGGGAGGTCCTGTTTCAGTGCGCTGTCCTCCGGAGTAGGTCCCAGGACCCAAGAGTATGAAGAGTGAGAGAAAGAAGGTCCGGCTGAGGAAAGTGCAGTGGTGGCTAAACTCGTCTGAGGAGCAATGCTACCATATGGCCGTGTCCATGTTTCCAAGGAGGACAAGTTAGGACTCCCACAGGCTTCTGTGTCCCGGGGTACCTGGATACGGTTTCCCACCAGATGACTGCCAAAGGTTCCTGACTCAGGCAAGATGTCTCCACCTAGTGGTGTGGAAGTGGACGAGGGAGCAGGGAAGGGACTACGACCCATCTGGGGGCCCATACTAGGAGAGAGGCCCATAGCAGTAGTTTTATGACCTCCAGCAAGGTTGGTTTCTGGGCTACCCGGACTTGCTCGTTCATGATATGACTGAGCCAGACTCCAAACTAGCTCATGATTTGTAACCAGTTTGCGAATCACTGCATCACCTAAAAAATTTATATATATCCATCTCAGCTAATGAAGATAAACAGGAACACATTTATCAATGCTTAAAGGCTGTTTTGTCAAACTAACCGTGCCTTACCAATAAGACAGTAGAAAGGAATGTAAGATGCATATGCCATTTCAGGATTAAACACAGCCTGAAGTTCCTCCAAAACCCCAAGCTCACAAGTAATCTCTGTTCCGTCTGGAATGCACATATCCAAGTATGTGCTGTCTCCAACCTCCCTACGTGGAGCACTTCCCATCTGCACATAAAGAAAATGAGTTTAAATCATTAAGTAATGATGTAGTTGCTTATGAATCAGACTACAAACTATATTGGCCAAGTATTAACAATCCTCTGAGGATAATTTCAAAGTATACTACCATTCAAAGGTTTCTAGGTCAGTAGGATTTTTCGAAAGACATTCATTATTTTATTAATTAATTAAAAATGTTATTAAAAATTAAAGACATTTTTAATGTTTTCCACAAAAAAATTAAGCAGCACAACCGTTTTCAACATTGCTAATAAGAAGAATTTTTCTTGAGCACAAATAAAATGATTTCTGAAGGATCATGTGATACTTAATTTAAAATTGATTAAATAAATGCAACCTTGGTGACCATAAGAGACATCTTTCAAAAACATTAAGAAAATAAAAAGACGGTAGTGTGTATTCAAATTTTACAAAATTGTCAGGAAGACTCATACATACACCATGAAACTAAACAAATAAATAGGGATGCACAGATATTAAAATTCTACAATATTTCCTATCCTTTTTTGTTAAATAAATAAAATAAAATAAAAATAATTTAATAAAACTAAAACCAATTGTTTAAAATGCTATAAGTGAATTTAGACATCACAACATTTTAATCTAGAGTACGAAAATAGGATACTGTTAGGATGTGCATAAGAGTACATCTAACAGTGTTGTAAAATTATAAAATTATAGTTTTTAAAGATTAACTTTATGTAAGTGTTATATGATGGCAAAGGTTAAATGTAAAAACAGATGAAGTGAACATGAGCAATTAAATATCCATTATCCAGATAAACTAAAAATACTTCTATAATATCATCTGATTACAAATATGATATTGATAAAGCATGCATCCTTACAAAAAATATTACTAAATTATACATTATACAATATTGTAAATTGTCTTTGCTTACCTGATTTTGCAGACACTGCAGCAAGGAGAAAACCTGGAAGAACCTGGAGAGGGTTTCTGCCATGTGCTGCTGTACCATCTCTCGGCCAATCCGCAGACAGATCAGTGCCATGAGGCTCAGAGTCTTTAGACACACAGCAGAACGAGTCTGCACTCCACTAGGAAAGCTAAACACAGAGAAACAAGTCAATAAGAGTCCATTTTAGCACACATGGAGCACAAAGCAGAGTATAGCTCTGATTTTCATAAGTTGCCAAGTTTTAATTTCCTGACTATGACTGATGCACTACATGTAAGCTTTTACCCCATCTTAGTTGATGTTAACAAATCCAGCAGAGGCAGCAGAACCTCCTGGTTAATCTTCATCAGCATATCCATTAGAGTGGTGTCTGACAGGAACACTATAATCTTCTGTGTGAGTACTGCAGCACCCAAAAGCCCTGCCTCCTTTCGAGTGTTCAAACGACAAGAAGATGGTGGAGAAACCTGGAAGTTTCAAGGAAGTAAAATTTTAAGTAAAAATCTATGAAGAAAATGAAATTTTACAAGCCAAACTGCTAATCAGTGAGATTCAGAAATTTCTACATTACCAGGTAACCAATGTAGGGCAAATATTGGTAAGTCAAGACTGGTTCTCCATAGAGATGTGCTATGTAAATAAGACACTCGAGAACTGGACGTGCAGTCTGGTCACCAACAACTGGCTTCTTCTCATAAACACTTCCTACGCTGTCAAGGCTATTTTCCTCATTTGCAGAGAGCATGAACTGGTGTTTATCAAGACCTTAAAAAGAAAAAGATTACTTATAACAGAGACGACAAATGTTCAAAGCTAAAACCACCAAATACCATAGAAGTGTATGCAGTTCAGAAAATGTACCTATGTAGCACGTAGTAAGAAGTCGCAGCAGGTTCCTAGCTATGAATCGAGATGTCAATGTCGGCCCCAGTTTTGCAGATAGCCATCTGACAGTTTTGCAAACAGTGTCTGAAAAAGACAATGTATTTTTTTTTTTTGTTATTGCTACTATGAACATTAAACATTTACAAATATATAAAAGAAATGCACAAAAAGATACATCTGTTCTGACTCACCTAACAATATCTTGTGTTCTTTTTCCTCAGAGTCCTCTAAAGGGTCATGTTCAGTGTCTTCTTCCTCCATGTTTTTCTCTGCATCTTCTTGCACAATTCCATTCATGACATCTCCCTCAAGCGTGGCCACAGTTGCCTCAGACTCCTCTGTGCAAACTGAAAGAGTCATCTCTAGACTGGGCACCCTTTGCACTGTAATTTCTCGGTCTTCCACTGTCTCCTCATCCTCAAGCTCTCCACCATCCTCACCGTCACTAGGTTGCTTTAGGTCCTGACTGCTGTCAGCAGACTTTAAACTTGCACGGTCTCCAATGGACACCTCACTAGCGCTGCTCTTGTCGCTCAGTTTCCCCACGCTGAGAGATTCTTGATCTTGATCTTTGTTAGCTAGGCTTTGGTTCTGCTGTTTGGCACCAAGCGCCATTGTTGCTCCAGATGCACTATTATTCACATAAAAGCCATTCTGAAAGTCCTCTCCTTCAGTCAGAAAAACCTGGTCGTTGAGACTGATGCCTGAGGAGTAATCCACAAGTCCTTGGTCTCCACCAACACCTCCACTACCACCTCCGCTGCCTCCTCCTACTTTGCCAGATGATGTGGCAGTAGACGACCTCCCATCCTCACACTCATAGTCCTCCTCTTCCTCATCTAAGGCACCAGCAGCTCCCCTTAAAACTTTCAAGCCCTCCCATTCGGTCCCTGCAGCTGTATTGCAGCTTTCAAAGCCTGTGATGACCTGCAGAACATGTGGAAGAAGGCTGGAAAGAAAGGCTTGCAAACCCAGTCTTACAATAAGCTGCAGCACAAAGCAATCCGTGTAGAGGTAGAAGCGGCCTCGAAGGCATCTGGGATTCTCGAACACACCTACCAGAGGCTTTAGTAGGTACTTGGAAGCATTGCGAGGCCCAAGAACCCTGGACACAGGCTCAAATAAGTACCAGGCAGCATAAACAGCAGTGGACTCCTCTGACATCAAAGAAAGCACAAAGGGTAGAAGAATCTCAAGCCCCTCTGCAGTTATGTTGTCCTTGAGAAGAGTCTCCAGCTTTTGCCATAAGTTGAACACAATGTCACGGCCCTGAACACTGTTAATGGACTCCATCTTGGAGTGGTAGGAGAATATGAATCTATGCAGTGTTGGGAAATATGCTGGAAAGGGTAGAGGGGAAATAACAGGACTAAGCAGTTGCCAAGGGTTTGGTGGTGGAAGACCCTCATAAATAGGGTCATATTTGAACAGATACGGTAATCCTTGTGGATGTACTGTGGATATTTCTGTCTTAGAGCAGTATTTGTGGACCTGCAGAATTGTCTCCAGTGCATGATGGAGTGGTAGTGGAACATCTCGAAGGTTTGTAGAGCACAGCTTCAACACTGCTTGAAATCGGTCACTCAAATGTGTTCCTGGTCTCAGTCCCCGCAGTTTGGAGGAATAAAAGATCTCAGCAATGAGAACCCCCAATGCTTGCATATCTCTCTGGAAAAGATCTGTGAATGACAGAGAAACTTTCAGTACAGGTCTCAAGTCTTTCTTGTTCATGGCAAGATCCACTTTATGCTGGACTTGACAGTGTAGACCTTTCACCAAGAAGTTGTTGAGCTTTTCTAACTCTTCCAAAGGCTGCAAAGGTTTAAATCCCTCTGGCAGGCTTATCTTAAAATCTTCAAAATTAGAAGCCTCTGGCCTTTTACTAACAGAGGATGCTCTGTGAAGCATGGATGCTCTAATACCTGATCCTAGGGCATTTGTAACATTTCCAGGTGTTTCACCAGGGAAAGAACCATGAGAAGGAGACACAGCCAAAGCAATACTCTCTCCACTGGTCTTTCCACCAGCAGAACCAGCCAAAGGGATTGGAACAGAATTAGATGATGACGAGCCACTTAAGTCAAGGGCTTCCATTGCTTGCTCAAGCTCCTCGTCCCGGCCTACCACTGACCAACCACTGGATTCACATCCTGTTGTTTCCGGAACCAGTCCATCCACACCATCCATTGGAGTTTCAAGTGGTGGAATCTGCCATGTTGTTACGCTGACAGGACCAAAGTGGGGAAGATCTGGAGGTGAATACTGATAAGGTGCAAGACGAGGAGGGTGAGGGTGGTCAAACAGTTGCACAACTCCGTAGCTGGTGAGATGGGTGTGGTTATCCACCAAGTGCAAGCACACGTTCTTAGCTTTTACAGCTTCTTTTCCTGATAACTTGTAGCCAAAAGTTAGGTCAATCCAGTGATGCAACTGTTGAGACACTTCTCGACTCTCTAGCAGTTGTCTATGCACAGCAATAAACTCTTCGTAGGAGTTACACCACGGAGGTATATCAAGGTCTGGCATGTCTGGGTGAATGGAGTGGAATATTGAGGGATCCGTGTAGAATTCTGGGATGCATTCATCTGGGGTCCAACTCTGAATACGTTCCATACTAGCCGGATATTCATTGGGCTCCCACTGGGAACGAACATGGCTGCACAGTACAGATTTGGGTGTCTGTCTAGCTTTGTAGACATAATAAGTGATGTCTGACAGAACATCTGAGATATGATGGGGAACGTGGAGGTGATCCAACTGGCCTGAGCCACCAGGTACAACCAGTCCACCAAGGTCTGAGGCAAAATTGCTTCCACCACTTCCATTCGCCGCTGCTAGTGCTTCTTTGGTCATTTCATACGTGAAGTCCAGTTGTTTATCACCCTTATTCAGACGAAATTTCGACTTCTTGAGATCACGAAACCTTCCATATGGCACAGTAAAATCGACCACCCAAGGTAAAACTGGGTGATAGTTTGGGTCTCCCTCACGCCTCCCAGCCAGTCGATTTAATTCCATCAGATATTGGAAGTTGCTGACTCGACCATTAACCCAGTCTAAGATCAGAGATTTGAGCTCATCCAAACAATTTTTACAAAGATGTTCACTCACACCACTGTTATGACTCTGATTGTCTTTTGCTGTAACACTTGCTGGCACATTACTTCCTAATGCATGCGGCACAGCATCTCTGTACTCTCCAAACTTTTCATAATGTGCCAGTGATATCTTGAGGCGACTGCAGAGCTGCTCATCAACTGCAATGTCAAGTAAGGAGAGTTCGCCACACAGCAGCCCTGAGGCATGACATTCGCGCATTGCTATGAGCAGTTGGTACAAAATGAACAATATCTTAGCATGGCTGTTAGCCAGCTTAGCTGGACTGTAAGTAACAATGTCATGAACAGTGTATTGCGTGTATGGGAAAACCACATAAAGAACCTCCTCCGACTCCAGCAAGCATTCTGCAGGTAGCACATTTGGACACAAACTGTCAGTATTTTGTTTGGGAGCTGAGCAGTTGGATGTGAATGGGCTGTCTTTCTCCTTCTCTTTGGATGGAGAGAGGGATGGTGACACTCGATCAGTAGAGATAAAGCTGGAGCAAAACAATTTCTGTAGGGCTTGGCGAACAGCATCAATGGCCAAAACAGGTGTTTGCTCAATGGAATTTGAGTATGGTTGCACATGATTCATGTAAGCTTCACGCCATAGATTTCTGAAAATAAAATAAAAAAGGATATTACAAGTAAACTCTGATTCCAAAAGTTATCCAAAAGACCATTGTTTAGAAAATATTATAAAAGTAACAGCACAGAGAAGAATTCTATATGGAATAAGAAAGCACAATTAAATATCCAATTCTAATATCAGCAAAAAACTGATATATAGTGCAGGTTTTATACATCTGAATACAAGGTGACTTTGAACAGACTTTTTTAATCAACAGAATTAAAAACACAACAATTACGCAGGTATATTCTCACAAAAGCATCTAGAAAAGACAGAGTATTGTACCTGAAATTAGACTGGGATACTCCCTGCATCAGAGTCATGAAAGAGTCCTGTGAGAGTCCCTCCCCATGGCAGCCTGGCTCCCTGGCTAATCGGTATCCCAGTTTGTGCTTTCTAAGGCCTTGGATACAAACACGTGTCCAACCAGATGGCAATTTCATCTGAGAGCGCTGGAGGAGAGTGCAGATTTCTCCCTCGCTGAAGCACTCATATCGCGCACAGCGAGTAACTCTCTTGTTTCTCAGGGCCATTACCCATCGAGTTGGGACCAGGACCACCAGTTCATTGGGTCGCTGACTGGGTCCAGTTTGCCGTTGATCAATACCCAGGTCCCTCTCCAAGGCTGGCGCTAGCCACTCCATGATCTCTTTCAGTTAACCAGACTTTGGCCCTTGTAGGCCCCTATAAGAACCTAAAAAAATGTCAGGAATGACAGAAAGTAAAAAAAAAAAAATTGGTTTCTGTAGACATTTAATGTATTACACATATGCTCATGACATAAAATAATGTATTTAAAAAAAAATAACTTTAATGGAGACACATGGAAAATGTGTTTTATATCTACTGCAAACTTGACTAATATATTAATGTGTTAATTGATACTTAATGCACTTTGTGCAAATCGTGTGAAATCCAAATAAAAGTTATTTTACCACAGATGATCTTAAAAGTGTAATCTAAAGAATTATGTTACTAATTACACTATTCATAGTAGCATAATTTGTAGAGTTTCATACTACATTTCAGAAGAAATCCACTCAACACTGTATGGCAACAATGCATAAAATAACAAAACAAATAAAACATTTAAATGCAATGTTTATGACGTACAGATGTCAACAATTTTAAAATAAAACACTGTAGAATAACGGAAGCAAAATAATTACAGTATTTAATACTTATAGAATTATTTTTTATACAAATAAAATAATGTTATTCAAATAATAATATAAAATATGCATCAGTACAAGCTTGCAAATCAAATCATCTTCAGGATAGCAACAACTAATGATTTGTTGAGGACACTGAAAATGTCATGCATTACCCCCCGAGACTGTATTCTTCCATACTTCATCAGAATAATAAACTTCATTTATAACATCCAGAACATCGTCTCGAAAGATCGAAAAGAGCATTTAAAATGTAGAATACATTCATCTGTAATTTCTGCCTTTAATTTCTACATTTTCAGTTCCTCTTACAACTGCCCAAAAAATAAGGAAATAGTGCACTTCTGTCAGTTGGTTCTCGTTTGTAAAGTTACAGATTCAAAGGAGCACTACACTATACATTAAGCCACATCCTGTTTGGTTAATGTAAACACACAAACACTACCGTTAAGCAAACATTTGGAAAAGAGGAGATCTGTCCATCTAGCTGTTGTTGCTCACCTCTGCACTGTTCGCTGCTTGTCAGCAACTGCGCTCTGGAACGGCTGCCATCATGATGCCAAGTCCCATGCTTGCGGGATGTATGAATTGAATTTCCAGTACTTTAAGAACCACCATAACCACACAAAAAATTCCTAAGAAGTCGAGAATATTTTGTTGTTTTCAGAAGCCATAGTGTTGAGTTCAGAGCCTCACGTGACTCTCATCTCTGTGCGTGCGCTCCCAGACCGTGTGATTCTCAGCCAGTAGAATTGTGTCATAATACAAGTCCCCTCAAGATTAGAAAAGGAAAAAAATTAATAAATAAATGATCAAACATTAAACTTACATATAGAAAAAAAAATATTTTTAATAAGCTTATATAGCTTGTATTTATACTTTTATATTTTTATAATAAATATATTTTAGTATTTATACTGTAGTTCATAGCAATAGATGTTCGATAGTGGTTAAACTTACATAAATTGTCAACTCCACCGAGCTGCTGATATAGCTAACACGGCACTATAAGAATAAGCATTAAATAAATAAATAAATAAACCTATTGTTGAAGAAAATTATTAAAAATTAATAATAAAAAAATATTTTACTTGAAATAATTTTAAGTCATTTTGAGTCATCTTTGCTAAGGAGCCCGGACTGATCCCCTATTGAGAACCACCGTTATATAACATATGGATGTGAATAGCCTAGCTTATGACTTTTAATAAAAAGTAGTCCAGAGCATCAGCTGAAGTATGAGAGATATTTATGAGAGATAAATGTGCAGTGCTGGGGGCCCAAGAGCAGGAGAAACAGTTAGACTGAGAATATTGAAGATATAATTTTTAGTTATAGGCCTATCCACAGGCGGCATGATAAAGTATTAGTAGCTTACTTGTACCCATTTTGCAATTTACTCAGCAGATTGTGTTAAACACATGACATGCCACTGATCATGACTATTAGGGATGGGAAGATTCCCCGATTCGCTCGGTGCATCAGCATAAAAAGTTAACGATGCATCAGTTTAAAAAGTGTGCATCAGCTACAAGATGTCATTTATATCGCGATGCATCGTCTCTAACATATTTGCATCGGTAAAAACCGATTTATTTATATATAATTACTATTTCATCTGTAAATGTTAGAAAGTCATGCAAACATATCCATTTTGCTGTCAGGAGTGGGCGCAATAATTCTGAGTAAAATATACATTTTGCTAAAATATTTGTAGTTGGACATTAAATTTGTCTTTTGTAGAATTTTAAACCTACATATAAGTGTATTTTTAAGATAGCAGTAACTGTAAAGGGACTATTGTAATAGGTAAATCAAATAAGCTCAAATGAGTTAATGTGTGTTTCTTATAGCAGTTAAAATATTGTCATTTTCTTTATTATTTATTTTCATTTTTAATTCAGTGATTTTAACTTTTAATTTAGTTATTTTATTGTTTTAAAGAGCAATTTTAGATTGTAATGTTGTTCTGCTATCTGTTCTGCAAACTATAAAAGGTACAGCTGTCATAAAACCAGAGAGAAAGGCTGCATGGCAAGAAACTGTTAAAAAAAATAAATAAAAAAAATAATAAATAAAATAAAAAAATACTATGTGAGACAGTGGTAATATCATTGTGTTCCTATTGGTCGGTGTTAGAGGAACTTAGCTTAGTCTGACAGTTTCCCATCATAAGTTGCCACAGTGACTAAGCTTGATCTAGGCCTATGTTAAATTTGCTTTATGGAACCAAATAATTTGACAATGAGTTAGACTAACTGAAATAAGCCTGGCTTATTTGGTAAACTTGTTTTATGAAACAGGCCTTGAGGCATTAAAGGTGATCATATTTTCTCCATTGCATCGTATTGCATCGAATCGCATTGTGTTGAATCGAATCGAATCGAAATCAGATCGCACTGCATCGTAATGGTGAATCGCATCGGTAGCTGCTTCATATGTATCTTTAATGTATCGTATCGTTGACTACATAGACATATAAAATACCTAGACGCCTCATTGGCCGCTTTGAGCCGTTGCTGCGATACGTCAGAATCAAAATAATACATCTTTAAGTACTAATAATTTACCATAATAGAGAAAATGGAATAAAATCAGCGAATACAAATCAAAAAGTGACAGACTGGTAGTCTGCTTCCTATTTTCATAGCACTCTATACAGATATAAACTCCACAACAAACATTATCAAATGTAACTGATAATCCTTTATGGATCCAGTAAAACTTACAGTTACGGTGGTAAAATATTATGCACTGATACAATGCACACTAAAAATATAGTAAAACTGATATGTAATATTAAAAAGTATGTGTAGTACAAATTGTAGTAAAGTGAATAATATAATAAAATAGCGAGTACAACAGTACTATAACATAAGTCATATAATAGAAACAATTATATGTATAATACCATAATAAATGAATAACAATAGATGAATAATAGCAAGTAGAACGTGTAATATCAAAGGTGGAATAATACAGAATAGACAATAATGAAGAATAAATAGTAAATTATAAAGTAAATTAAATAATAGTGAAAACTACAGTTTTATAACAGTATTTGTGTAATAATTATTAAACAAAGTAAGACAACTAAAGACAAGCAAAAATTGATGGTTGTCAATTCCAAACTGTGTTTAATTAATCAGAGCAATAATCAACAATGATTTTGTCATGATATTGCAGCTTCACTTACTAATAAGTTCCTGTGTTTTTCCTTTCTAGGCTACTTACATTACACAGTTTTTGTGTATATACACATACAGTACATGATCAGCATTAAACAGACTGTGTAAATAATTTTAAATGTAGTCTATAGTATTGTGATTGAAGAAACTGATTAAATTAAAAATTTGACAAAAACGACAGAAACATTTAATAAGGTAATTATATTACATAATATTGTTATAAAATTGCCCTTACAAAGGTAAACAATGCTCCTGGAAGTCTATTCCGGGGGCAAATATTGCCCCACAATGGAAAAGTTAATATCTGACCCTGGCAGAGACTGAGAGACAGAGAGAGAGCGTGGTTTGAATATGATCAGGGTCATTCTGGCCATTCATTCAGGGCTGTTCTGGGCTTTAACTAGTACAAATACAAGGCTGTGGAGGTTTAGTCTCTTGGAAATGCAGAAAAAAGGCTTTCTTCAGATTTCTTTGAGGCTTGTGTTGTCCTGTTTGCAATTGGCTGAAAAGGAAATATATATATATATATATATATATATATATATATATATATATATATATAATCAGTCCACAGTTTTATGATAAGCTATCAAATCCTTATAATCTAGTGATGATAAACTTACTCTTGTAAACGAGTAGTGAAATTAAAGAGAGATGCTTTAGCTCCATCTCTAATCTTGACAGTCTGACACGGTCTTGTCAAAGTGCTCACTGTACATATTGTGCTCATACCACAATTACCTTTATGATATAAACTACAATATAAGTTAAAACTTAATAAGAATTCATTCAAACTTTGATTTCTTATAAAGTCTCAGCTTTCACAGCTAACTAGCGAGGGGTGCCGCTAGCAATTTTGGGCCCTATGAAAGAATATGAGGTTGGGCCCCCTACCGCACCAAACATACACGATATTGCCCAAAGTATTGGGACACCCCCTTCTAATGAACAGGTTTGACTACTTTAGTCATTTCCATGAGTGCAAATCTTAATGTTTAAGCATATAATGATATTCTAGGGAATTGTGTGCTTTTAATTTTATACCAATAGTTTGGACAGGACCCTTTTCTATTCTAACATGACAATGTCTCTGTGCAAAAGGCAAGGTTAAAAAAAAAAAAGATTGATTCAGTCAGTGTGGAAGAACTTGAATGGTCTGCAGAAAGCCAAGTCCTAATCCCAGCTGAACACCTCTGGTGTGACTTAAAATGCAGACCTTCATCCAAAAACTCATCACCAAACACTTGTACATACACTATATGGACAAAAGTATTGGGTCACCCCCTTCTTTAGAACAGAAAAAGGCACTTCCAACTGTGGCAACAAAGATGGAAACATAATTCATGTATTTAAAAACTGTATTTCCATCTTTGTTGCCAAAGTTTTGGAAGTGTCTAAAATGATTGTACGCATATGTACAAGTCACTGGTGTTTGGCATTGTCATGTTAGAATAGAAAAGGGTCCTGTCCAAACTATTGGTATAAAATTAAAAGCACACAATTCCCTAGAATATCATTATATGCTTAAACATTAAGATTTGTACTTATGGAAATGACTAAAATAGTCAAACCTGTTCATTAGAAGGGGATGTCCCAATACTTTTGGCAATACAAGCCAACCTAGCTATTCAAAAATCTTTGTCTGCAATTTAATAATATTGACCTATTACTTTTTTATTGTTTTTGACCATTAGGTATCAGTAACATAATTCATTCAGAACCTGTTCTATGGACATAGACTTTCTGTACCACACTATTCTGCTGATATGGAATGAGTTTGACGACTTAATCAGTAATATTAATAGAAATGCTTCACTGGGGCAAACAAAATCCTCAAATAATAAATAGGATACCCCATAACACCAGCATTTCCAGCAGAATCCAACATTTCTCAATCATGATCTTACTCAGCTAAATGTGACTATTAGCTGAACCGCTGTATTCCTTGTTTGCTAGCTACCTATGCACATACAGCATACAATATTAAAAATGTTCTACATTATGAACCTTAACCCAAAAACCTTTAGCCTCATACACTGTAGATAATTGTGACCCTGTCTGTGGAAACCCAGCTAAAGTATTTTTTTTTTTTTTTTAAACAGTGGATGAGTAATTCACTTCTTGATTTGCTTAATAAAAGCCTCCTTTGAGATCGTTTTGACAGACATGTTTATTGTGTATTATTTTCAACGTGTGGCGAAATAGAAGCGCAGCCGTAATAACTCGCGTGCAGTGTATCTGGTTTCCATGACAACCTCCCGCGCTTCCTGCTGCTGTTCTGTGTAATCAGAGTGAATTTGTAGATTTTCTATAGCAAAACTAAAATGTGTTTAAAAGTGCGACTTTAAAAATTAATAAAAATTAATAATAAAAAAATATTTTACTTGAAATAATTTTAAGTCATTTTGAGTCATCTTTGCTAAGGAGCCAAGATGACTCTGTTTTAATACTGTGGGACGGTCTGTAGCTCCCCAAACTGCCGACGAGTCCGGTCTCTTTTCTCATGTCCCGAGATGAGAGTTATGAAGAGTTGCCCGGACCAATATGGCGGCGCCGTTGACGTGCGGTCGAGCGGCCAATGAAGCGTCTAGGTATTTATTATGTCTATGGTTGGCTATGCATCGAGATGCGTATCGTATCGGCCTGAGTCATGAGATGCACATTCCTAATGACTACGCCGACTCAGAAAAATAAACCTGCTGTTGCCTACAGAAATCCACTAGAGGGCGTCCTGCTATTAATTCTGCTGTGGAGTAAAACTTATAACTGACCCGTTTCAATGTTCTAAATATACAGTCACAGACTCACCAAAAAATAAAACAATTATTATTATTATTTTAAATCCTTATGAAAGCGTACGTAGCCTATACAATCTTCCTTTTCAGTATATTCAGATTTTCTTAGCCTTAACTATGCAAAAACTCAACTATGGGGGTTTCGGGCCTATAGTTGTCACATGGAAAATTGTCAGAATTATAAAACTAGGTTTTGAATTAAATGTCCAGTTACACAAGTGTGTGGTTTCTATAGAAGTGGTTTTTAAAACCCTTTTTTAATTTTAAGCAAATTCTGTCCTCCAATCTACAATTTCAGTGTCATTTTTTTTTTTTTTTTTAGCTTTTTGGTAAGAAGTTTTAAAAGAAAATACTGTTTCTGTCTTTCTACCTAAAAATGTAATGTTTAATTCAGTGTGTTACTTGACATTTCTTTGTAAGTGTTTGTGAAATTTACTAGCAATTTCTGAGTGAAAATTGTTTCAAAATCCTACACCAAACTCATTGTATTCTATTTTAATTATGGTTTAAATTGAGCAAAATCTATAATAGGCTATTTTATGGCAGGTAAAATTGTGACAATATGCATACCAGACTTTAAGGTATGTGTCTATACAAAAATGTACTTTCAAAAATACAGCCACTCTGAGGAATATTCACTAGCAAAAAGTGTCAACACTAGTTCCTTACCTCTAGCTAGATTATAACAAAAAACATCAATCAACATTCAACTAAACATTTGAGTATATGGATTTTTTTCCATCTTAAACAATGAAACACAATTGAATAAAACTTTTGTAACCATTTTTGTTCATCTCCAAAGTTGTTAATATCGCTTCTAAACAAGCAGAGGTCTATAACAACGTTAAATGACATACATTCTTCTGCTAAATCTACACAGCCCAGAAACAGCAGCTGCTTCCTTACATTATCATCAAGTTCTAAAGATAAGAATATGATTTCAAAGCTGGCTGTGTGCAGGAGTCTGTAATAATAATTGCTTTTTCTCTCTCACTCTCCCTCACTCACTCTCTCTCTCACTCCACCCCAGAGAGCAGGTTAAAAGGACGTGTCCAACACTGTTAAACTTACTTTATATGAACAAACTCTCTTTATTTTGAGATGATCCCAACACTAAAATCAATATGGAACTTGAAGAATGGGATAGTTCTTTTCTTCACTCCTTTGATACTTCTTCCACTCCCAGTGGTCATCAACACAAGGGTATGTATCAAACTAAATTTCCACAACTTTATTAATTCAATGCTGAGTTGTTACACTTGTCTAATTACTTCTATTACATTGATTTTGCATGCTTTTGTCTGAGGTTATAATTGTTAGGTTTTATGCACCTGTCAAACACTGCATATATAAATGCTGTTTAATACAAATTCTGTGTTTAATACATGGGGACTACATTCATGCCCTGAGGCCTCCATGTACAATAATTCATTGTGCCTCAAAATTGTTTTTCTAACCCTTTGTCATTGTGTATGTTCAAGCGTGGGAACACATAAGTCTAAATTCCTGACTCAGAGTCAATGTGTTGTGGTCATGACCCTCATGTGCATATTTGAGACAGTGCTCATATTAACTGTTCCCATTGACAGTTAGGTTAAAAATGACCACTCAGAAAAAAAATAATAATGTCATCTTTCTTCATCCTCCTTATTGCCAGGCCCATACTCTTAAAAATAGGTACTTTTTTTGTTTTTTTGCAGTGATAACATAAGAATCAATTTTAGTTCCCCAAAGGATGTTTCAGTGAATTTTTATTAGCATAAAGAAACTTTTTCCACTATAGAGAGACTTTTGTCCAATGGAAATGTTCTGTGGAGGTTGAAGGCTGTTCCTGGAACCATCAACGCCAATAAAGAACCTTTATTTTTGAGAGTGTTAAGCAAGGATCATGTTTAACATATTAAACAGGGATATAAAATTACAATAGGGTCAAATAAACAAAACAAAAAACACTTTTTAGATTATCAAAATAAGAAAATTTTTGATACTGATTATGAGAACTATACTTTGTCCAGATGGTCAAAACAGATGTTCTTGCTTTCATTGAATCACAAGATACACTTTAGATAAAACTCAAATCATGCTGGATAACATGAGTGCCACTGTCTTTAAAATACTAAGACACTCTGAAATCTATTTTAATAATAATAAAAAAAAAAAATAAAAAATAAAAAATAAATAAAGCATTTGGGAAAAAAATCTTTGCCTCGTGGTTTGTATTTGCATTCCCCAACATGATCATCATGCTAATGATAGTTTGGCCCCAAGTATGAGCCTGATAGACCAGTGGTTCCCAAACCTGTCCTGGAGGCCTCCCTGCCCTGCACCCTTTGTATGTCTCCCTTATCTAACACACCTGATTCCACTCATCAGCTCGTTAGTAGAGACTGCAAGAACTAAACTGGGTGTGTCTGATTAGAGAGACATACAAAATGTGCAGGGCAGGGGGTCCTCCAGGACAGATTTGGGAACCACTCTGATAGACAATTAATTTGGTACATTTCATCTTTGCATTTTCCAAGCAACAGGTCATATCAAATACAAAAACATTCTGGAATTAATTAAAAAAAAAAATTGCGTCACAAAACGGTTGCAAATAAGGATGAGGTGGTATCTAAACACAGCAATTTAGATTTACACAAACTCAATACTGGAAACAAGAACTGAACAGAACAACCGGGTTAAACCCAACAAAAACTGACCAAGAAAAGAAGAAAACACAGGGCTTAAATACACTGAAACAAACCAATCAACTAAATGAACAGCAGGTGAAAACACTAACAAAACCATGAGTAACCACAGAAACTAATGAACACAGACAAAAACTGATCTGGAAACTGTGAAAACTCAAAGTCACACCTGTGGTGGGCTTAAGCATCCCTAAAGGAGGAGGATTCTTTTTGCAGCTAGATCCATTATATCATTGAATGCAGAAATTTTGATTTATTTACACAAACTCTAACCTGGAAACAGAAACTGAACAGAACAAACAGGCTAAACGCAATGAGAACTGACCAAGAACAGAAGCAAACACAGGGCTTAAATACACTGAAACAAACAAATCAACTAAATGAATAGCAGGTGCAAACACTAAAGAAACCACAAGTAACCAGTGAAACTAATGAACACAAAGGTAACTGATCTAGAAACAGTGAGAACTCAAAGTCCAATTAAGCAAACACAAAACACAGATAACCCATTACAATATGTGTCTATCTAAAATATGTCTAGAATCATACTAGCATGCAGTTTTGAAAGAGCACATGTTTCCATCTTCCAGGAGGCCAGCTGTGCCTACGTGATCATATTGATGGCAGTTTACTGGTGTACTGAGGCTCTTCCTTTAGCTGTCACTTCACTGCTACCTGCTGTCCTCTTCCCCATGCTTGGCATCATGCAGTCCAAAATGGTAAGTTGGTTTTAGTGTTTCCGGTTATGAAAGATATCAAATTAATGAAGCACACATTAAAAAGCTAAGGCTCTGATGTTGTTCTCTAGGTCTGTATGCAATACCTGAAGGACACTAACATGCTGTTTGTGGGTGGACTGATGGTCGCTGTGGCAGTTGAACACTGGAACCTGCACAAACGCATCGCCCTGAGAGTGCTGCTCATTGTTGGGGTGCGCCCAGCGCTGTAAGTTAAACCCTGTAATGTGTACAATCATTGATAGATTGTTAAATCTTTACTTATAGATTTCACATTTGTATTCACATTCTGAATACTTCCCTTGTATTAATACAGCCTGATGCTGGGCTTCATGGGGGTGACAGCTTTCCTCTCCATGTGGATCAGTAACACAGCTACTACGGCCATGATGGTCCCCATAGTGCAGGCTGTGCTGGAACAGCTGAACAAACAGGAGACAGAGTCGTCACAGATGACCTGCTGTGAGGAGCGGCCCCAGGCCCCTGAGGCAGAATACAAACAGACGGCAAAAGACAGAGACAGAGAAGGTCAGGCGAAGAATTGATGATTAAAAAAAAAAAAACAAAAAAAAAAAACTTTTTTTTTAAAGAAATGAGTACTTCAGCGTTACACTATGGATGCCAGTTTCCACCACAAATTAATTAATTGTAAAATTAATTGTAAATTTTTATCTTTCCTTTCAGACTTTTTTTATTTCACAATTCAGATTTTTTTCTCACAATTATGAGTTTGTATCTCACAATTCAGAATTTAGTTTATTTCTTGCCATTCAAAAAAAAAGATTCAAGAATTGCAAGAAAAAAAATCACAATAGTTAGATAAAAAGGTTGTGATTACAGATTATAGTAACTTCATTTATTATGTTACAAAAGATTTCTATTTCAAATAAACAAATTCTATTCATTAAAGAATCCTGTAAAAAACACATCATGGTATCCACTAAAAGCAGCATATTTTCAACTTTAAAAAAAGAAATGTTTCTTGAGCACCAAATCAGCAAAAAAAAATGAAACTGAAAATTCAGCTTTCACATCACAGGTATAAATTACATTTTAATCGCAAAAATATTTCACAACATTACTGTTTTTAAATGTTGTGTGTTTTTGCAGCCTTGAAAACCTTTTAAAAACTTACCGACCACAAACCTTTGAACTGTAGGTTATGAAAGTAATGTATCATGTTTTAATCTCTTTTAATCCCCCAGGGGCTTTTTTCCCTCACCATCTAACCAACCCCACATTTTTAAACAATAATGTAGTTTTCATTTAAAAACAAAATTTTCATTTTTGGATGAACTGTCACTCAATGCATTCCCTATTTCTTAGTGGTGCTTCGCATGCTGGATGTCTCACCAGAGGCCAGACAAAAGGAATCAGCAGAGAAGCGGCTCATGGCTAAAGGAATGACTCTGTGTGTGTGCTATGCGGCCAGCGTTGGGGGAACAGCCACACTCACAGGCACTGGACCTAACCTAGTACTGAAGGGTCAGATGAACCAGTGAGTACTGAATAAACACTTCACTTCTACCATTTTTGTTTCAAGAAACTGAACCCTTTCATTTATTTTCCCCCAGATTATTTCCTGAGAATGGTGATGTCATCAACTTTGCTTCATGGTTTGGGTTTGCCTTCCCCAACATGATCATCATGCTGACGATAGCTTGGCTCTATCTTCAGTTCATTTTCATGGGATTCAAGTATGATAGATAATTAATTTGTTACATTTCATGTTTTCTTTTTCCACTCCTTTAATGAAGTGCTTTATTCACATCTCCAGCATTAGGAAAACATGGGGATGTGGAGCGGTAAAGTCAGAGAAGGAAATAGCCGCCTATAACGTGATCCGGGAGCAGCATCTTCAGCTGGGACCGATGTGTTTTGGCGAACTCAGCGTTCTGGCTCTCTTCAGTTTGCTTGTAGCGCTGTGGTTTACTCGAGATCCTGGATTTGTAACAGGCTGGGCAACATACACCTTTAACACTGAAGCAGAGTATGATTTACACTACAGGCTCAGATCAATGAATTTATTGCAAAATTGCAACGTATCAAAGTCACTAACTGTGTTAGATATCCATCTAAATCATTAACAAAGCCACTTATTATAGACTACACTCAAAATAAATTAATAAATATGTATATTCATATATGCAGCTATTATTCCAAAAGTATTGGAATAATAATATGACTTTTTCGTACATTTAGATATGTGACAGATGCTACAGTTGCAGTCTTCATTGCCGTGTTGCTCTTCATTTTGCCATCAAAACCACCCCGACTCTGCTTCTGGTCACCAACTGGCTCTGAAACAGGTAAGAAGAGTTTTACACAATGAAAAGGTCTACACAGAAGACTCAGTGAGTTTGGATCTATTGTTTTGGTTTGCTTTGACTCACTGTACTATATATATTAATTTACAGAGCCTCAACTCTCTTCTGCACCCAACCCAGCCCTGCTCTCCTGGAAAGTAGCTCAAAAGAAGTTACCCTGGAATATAGTTTTGCTCCTAGGTGGAGGATTTTCCCTGGCCAAAGGTAGCGAGGTGAGAGCACTCAATGAAAAAAGAATGTCTCTGCTTTAAAATTATAATGATTATATTTATCTAAACTGCTGTCAAGATAATCATTTAAATTGTGGCTGGCATAAAAACCTGTTTTTGAGAAAATGGCTTCTAAAGTGTGCAAACAATTTTTGACAGAAGATTTAATCAAACATATTCAATTACAGGATAAATCAAAATACAGTGTGTTTATAATATAGTGCATCTATTTAACAATACATTTACAATAGTGGCAATATGCTTATAAATTGGTCACATTAGCAAAATTTCACAGGGAAAAAGGGTCTTTTGTCTGTTGTCAATAGTGTAGGAATGCATGCATCATGGCCCACATAGAGATCACTTCTGTTTGTCAGTGAAGCAAATTTGCATGAGCAGCTTGAACCAAAAGCGAAATCTATGTGGGGAAATGTTTTGCCCTCATGCCAAACTCTGAATCACATGGATTTCTATTGAAATGACTGGATTTAGAACGTAACATTTCAGCAAGCAACGATGACCACAAGGTCTCAAATTGTATGCTTCACATATACAAAACCTCAAGTGCTGGGCGATATACCGGTTCAAACGGTAAACCGGTTTGAATTAAGCAAACAGTATGAATTAAAAAAAAAACAAACAAACAAACAAAAAAAACAGCATAAGTGCCTAAAATACGTACACAGCATCGTTAGTTGAGAGGAGATCCCTCTTAACTGCATACACTTCTGACTAATGGTTGGTAAACTTTTGGAACTATTAATAATACACAACTGATTGTTTAACTGGGCAAATAAACCAACTGTAAATGGCCATTAACAGAAGCCAGAGATGCTGAAGATGGACTCAAAGAGGAGAAAATTCTGTAGCAGGCAGATCAAGCTCACTGTTCACGATGTGCAAAATATAGGAATAAAATTCTAAATACTGAACTGAGGGTGAGGGGTTTATATGAATGTATCTTTGAAGGGAACTGACTGTCTTCAGAAAAGTTTAGATGGTATTTTCTTTTCATCTTCCCTCCGTATAAATAAGGGGTATGCATATTTAAAAGCACAGTACTGCTTTGTTCACAGCGGTAAAGAAACGCTGTATCGCTGCTGTTCCATAAGCGCCACCTGCTGTCAGAGAGTGAATTTGCATTCTCATCTCGGTCTGCTGTTTTTGTTTCGTTCAGATGTTTTATGTAGCATAATATCACAAAGCTAATGTCAAACCATTCTGTCTTTGCTATAAATTTTGAAATTATACAATCTAATTTAGATCAAAAACCGTTCAAGTAGCATCTTTGTTTGGATCGTGATTAAAATGCAGTAGTTCTGCAACTGTTTCATGCGTTCTGATTAATATAAAGGCACAGTCAGGGAAAACCCGTGATAAACCATCAAACCACCAAAATCCTAGAAAAAAACTGATACTTTTTTTTTTTTTGTCAGACTGCCCAGCACTCTCTCATACTTTACTATAATAAAAGCATTACTAATTAGCTTAAACATATGTGATGACTGTAATCATCTTGTGATGAAAATGTCTGACTTCATAATATTTCTTTTGTATCTCAGGAATCAGGTCTATCCAGATGGATGGGAAACCAGTTGACTCCCCTACATAGTATCCCTCCCTGGGCCATTGTTATCATACTGTGCCTCTTGATTGCCATTTTCACTGAGTGTACCAGCAATGTGGCCACAGCAACCCTATTCCTTCCTGTTCTTGCTTCTATGGTAAGACCTGTATATAAAACCAGCTGTAAAATTTCAGAACATATTCTGATATTTACCGAGTAATAGATCATCAGAAGATGAGAAAAAAATCAAATGAAATATGATAATCATATTTGTACGCATCATTTTTTTTAGGCAAGTGCTTAAATTCTTGAAATAGCATCAGCTGTGAAGTTGTATTGCTCACCAGCTGTGCAAAGCTTCAATGAAACGTCGGCCTCCGTGCAGACATGACTCACAGTTTGTTATAATTTGTAAGAATTACAGCCCAATTACAGGCACTTTGTGATGAGCTTAGAAAACACGCACTTAGATCAGAGACATATGAGTCAGCGCTGTCCACAATTAAATCTTGTTTTCTGCTTTATAAGTACGTCAGACATTTCGGTTTCTGTTTCGCAGTCTCAGTCGGTTGGAATCAACCCTCTTTACATCATGGTGCCATGCACACTCAGTGCGTCCTTTGCATTCATGTTACCTGTGGCAACTCCACCAAACGCTATAGTCTTTTCCTATGGATACCTCAAGGTTTCAGACATGGTGAGTAAACCAATTTTATTCCAGTCAAAAAAAGGCCTTCTCTGGTTTTCGCAGTCCAAGTGGCAATTTCAGCCTATGTCCATATTCAAAATGTGTTTAAAAACTCATCACAATACAGAGGAGCCAGTTTACAAGATCAGCTGCCAGACATCAATCATTTATAAGTAGTTATGTCAGTGACGTAGCATTGTTAAAACAAATGTGGCCCCATATATAGACAAACCACAAGTCATTTTACCACTTCTAAAAGATTTTCCTTCCCAGCTGCTCCAGTGACCAATAAACTCACTCAGTGATATTTAACGTTTTGTTTTTCCCAGGCAAAAACTGGCATGATGATGAATGTCATAGGGATTTTCTGCATCTCTTTATCCATCAACACCTGGGGCAAGGCCATGTTCAACCTAGACTCTTTCCCTGCATGGGCCAACCAAACAGTAATATGATGGACAGTACAAGGCCAAATGAAAACCAGCAAGCTGCTTATTTTCTTTGCATCATTCTCATAAATTTCATGGATCAAAGCTGCAGCCGAGAGAAAATGAAATCTGCCATGTCTTGCAGGACTGTTTTGCACACTCATAACTTCTTTCATTTAAAGGCCTGACTAACTAAGCACCAGGATATACTACAGTATGTTCAAATGTTTGGGGCTGGTATGATTTTTTTAATGTTTTTGAAATAAGTCTCTTATGCTCACCAAAAATGCATATCTGAATAAAAAAATATACATTGTTTGTTAAGATGAATAGGATAGGATGAATCACATTGACCTTTTGAACACTAGTGCACATGATAACATTTTGTAACAATTTTATCTAACAAATATAAGTGAACAGGTCAGATGTTTCAAACATTTCATATATTCGCAAGCATAGCTTTATATGACATGGTAATATGACAGGACCACAAGTAGTTGAACTATCCCTTCCTCAACTACATGATAACCCAGAAAAAAAAAAAAACAACATTATGGATGTTCATTCTAATTATGATAAATCATTTTGATTTCTCTGGGACAAACCTGACTGAGATGTGAAAGCCTTATCCACAACTGCTTTAAATCTCAGGGCATTAAACTAGTAAGACACATCACAGGCAATTTCCTACATTAAAATATGCAAATACCTTATGGTTTTGTCACATGAAATAATCCTAATTCATAACAGGTGTGCTGAAACATTTAAACATGTATAAATTATATATATATATATATATATATATATATATATATTCAATGTATATATACAATTTATAGTGTTATATGACACAAACTGCATGAAAAATGCATTATTAAATCACTGGAGAAGTGCAATTTTAAAATGTTACATTTTTTCCTTGTATCAATGCAACAACTGATTTTGTTTTTTTATGAGTGTGTTTTGTTTTGGGCCATCAAACTATTGTAATCTCTCTAAACAGAGTTCAAATATGCAACTTTAATACTGTGTGTACATCTACATTTTTATAATTCCAATCTAGCATCAAAATGACTTGAATATTTGTAAAATGAAAATACCGCATAACTGGAAAGTGTATGACATGAACGCACATGCGTTCTTTCAGAGTTTAATGCACGTTACCAGTGTGATGTGAGAGTTCACTGATACTCTGTATCTCATTTTGTTTGATTGAATACTGCAATTCTTACTGAAATGTTCTTTTGCAATTTTGAAGAAATTATACAAATAAAAAAATAATTATTTTTATGAAAAATAAAGCACTTATAGGGCATGTGAGTGGAATATGTCCTGAAACTGCTGTTCTGTTATGTTAAAGAGATAAAACTGAATAAAACTGTATAAATCTTTCCCTGCATTATGCTTATTATTATGGATGAAATCCAAAATGACACATTGTGTTTACAGTATGCTTTTCATAACATCTCAGAAGCCTAATGTTAAATTTAGCATCGATAAATTCTATTATATCATATCGGTATATGAAGATGTAGAAAACTGACAGCTGTTGTTTTAAAATAACTATAATTATGCAACTTAAACTTTGTACACCAAGTACACTAAAACTACAACTTTCATTAAGTTCAAGAAGTTTCATTAAGTTCAAAGTGATTTCGCCCAGTACAAATTAAATGTGAAGCAAAAACTATTTGGGGAAACAACATGGCACAGAAGTAATGTCAGCAATGACAGTGTTCTGCATACACTGAGTCCAGTAAAATAGCTCAGCTGACTCTCTCTCATGCGAGCAGAACCAGAAATGCTCTTTGTCTCTTAAAAATAAAATGCCAGTCTGTAATATAGAAACAAAGTAAACGGATTTTCCCAAACGTGCAAAGTCAAATCCTTAGTGTTTCAAATTGCCTGGAGCACAATAAAAGCAGTTTTCGACATGATGGATCAGTACAAGAAATAAAACTCTGAGACTGACAATTCAATATATTTTTTCTTCTTAAATTTCCTTCCAAAAAACACAAAATGTTCCTAACCTTGGCATATGGTTCCCGTTTGGATATTTTAGAAACTAAAAAATAACATTCTAGGAATGTTCCAAATGTACCAAAACTTGTTTAATCATTGAATAAGCACAATTTTAAATGTGTATTAAATGTGTTTTAAATTGTTTTGTATGAACATAGCAACAATTGTAGAAATTTTTTTTTTTTTTTGGATTGTTTTGTTTTGAGCAATCAGACTATTGTAATCTCTCTATGTTGTTGTCATTTAGAGTTTACGGTAGGTAAATATGCAACTTTAGTACTCTGTGAACATATTTTGGGAACTAAATAATAACATTCTAGGAATGTTCTCTGTAGGTTTTTGTAACCAAAACTAAATTTGCCTGAACATTTCAGGGAGTTTTGTTTTGTGACAACCTATACAGAGCATTCTCTAATGGTTATTTTTAGGTTTCATTTTAGGACCAGAAGTTGTTAGCTGGGCTGAGTCTCCTTTCTTTGAGAAGAAAGTGTGGGCAAGCTCTGGACTTAAGCAGGAGCATGATGTACACTTACAATTAATGTCAAAAGAAAGCAGGGGGTTCCACGCAAAAAGAGTGGAAAGCGGTGAAATCAGTAAGCTCTCGGTGAAGACTTTAAAAGTCAATGTTAGGCTGGTTGTGACTGTGACTCTCAATGAAAATCTCTAAGGTCAAGCTAAATCCAAAGGGGAGACAGCGCTGCACCACTGCAAATCCACCTGATGATTTCATAAACCTGCCGAGGTCAGAAGCACTGGATTAATGATAGTTCACGGTCTCGTGGAGACAAAAGACTAGACTGCACAACCATGTGTTTATAGTCTCCAGTCAGCGGCCACACAGCAACCCCATAGTGCATAGTAATCCTCAATTGCTGAGGTATGACCAGGTTAAAACCTCATGATAAATTCTTGCAATCGTTGCAATAACTACAGAGGAATGTTGCAATTTTGGTCAGGTTTAGATCACATGCATGAGGCCAAATGGCCAGCAGAAAGAGGGAAGTGTGCCAAACAAACAAAGAAATCCTTCTTAAAATTACACACTCACACACAAATTAAAATCTTTGGAATGAAACAAAGCGATAAAACTGAATTACAGAAAAAGGTCCTCAAAAAAGTCTGCCATTCACCACAGAATGCCTGTTTTCTATTTAAGAAATTAAATTGTTATAGGCCTAACAAGTAAGCAGCTAACAAGCGGTTGGGTGTGCAGTGACACTGTGATCACTATGATCTTAGATCTTTGAGGGAAGGAACAGTTATAATTACAGTGCCTTTTTCTGCTTTTCGGCAACTTCAGCACCCACTCATTATCCATCTGAACCAAAAGCGCATATACCTCAGCCTCCAGTTTGGCTGTATACATATGACAGGCCCAAAAAAAAAAAAATAGTAAGAGTAAAATTCATTTTTGCTTGGAAGTTATTCTTGTATAAGACCTTTTGCTGAACTAAGTCAATATGGTTAACTCTTTACTTTCTAGAAAGTAATATGTTGGATAAAAGGATCATTAATTTGCATTTAGCCTGTATTAGTGTCACAAAGAATTTAATTACTGTGGTGGAGACTGGGTCACAAAAGGAGGTTACCACGAGGGCTAAAGTATTAACATTTCTAAGGTTTTACATTTATGCATTTAGCAGATGCTTTTATCCAAAGCGACTTACATTGCGTTCAAGTTACAGTTTTTTTTACATTTTATCAGCTCTTGCTTTCCCTGGGAATCGAACCCATAATCTTGGCGTTGCTAGCGCCATGCTCTACTATTTGAGCTACAGGAAAGCTACAGGAAAGGTTTAAGGGAAAAAAGTCAAATTTTCTATAGTAGAGGTTTTGTAGGTTAAAGTTCTTAGTTCTTAAATTAAAACATTAAAAATTATTTATATACTTATATATATATTTGTTGTTGTTATCTCTGTCCTTGTTTTGTGTTTCATAATTGCTTTACAGCTTAAATGACTAAAAACTATAAGCTCTATATGCTATATTATAATAAGATGTTTAACGGCAGGTTCCATTGTGACAACATCCACTGCTAAGGTCAAAATTGTATTTTTTTCCTGAGCAATAAGGGTGGAAATGTCCAATATCCTTTTTTTCATAGTCAATACCTATACGTAGTCAAGGTATGTGCTTATATACAGTAGAACATACATACAGTCATGGCCAAAAATATCCGCACCCTTGGTAAATATGATCAAAGAAGGCTGTGAAAATTAATCTGCATTGTTAATCCTTTTGATCTTTTATTTAAAAAAATTCACAAAAATCTAACCTTTCATTGGATAATAAGAATTTAAAACGGGGGGAAATAACATTATGAAATAAATGTTTCTCTCTAATACACATTGGCCACAATTAACGGCACACTTTTAATCAATACTTTTTGAAACCTCCATTTGCCAGTTTAACATCTCTAAATTTTCTCCTATAATGTCTGATGAGGTTAGAGAACACCTGACAAGAGATCAGAGACCATTCCTTCATCCAGAATCACTCCAGACCCTTTAGATTCCCAGCTCCATGTTGGTGCTTCTTCTCTTCAGTTCACCTCACTCATTTTCTACAGGGTTCAGGTCAGAGGACTGGAATGGCCATAGCAGAAGCTTGGTTTTGTGCTCAGTGACCCATTTTTGTGTTGTTTTTGAGGTTTGTGTTTGGATTACTGTACGGTTGGAAGATCCAAACATGGCCCATTATAACATTTCTAACAGAGTCAGTCACTTATTGATTTTTTATCTGTTGGTATTTGATCAGAATCAGTGATGCCATGTGTCTAAACAAGATGTCCAGGACCTCCAGCAGAAATATAGGCCCACAACATCAAAAATACAGCAGTATATTTCATTGTTCACATGGGGTACTTTTTATCCCTGTGTTCAACAAACCCATCTTGAGTGCTGCTAAAAAGCTTATTTTTTAGTTTCATCTGACCATAGAAGCCAGTCCCATTTGAAGTTCCAGTCGTGTCTGATAACTGAATATGCTGGAGTTTGTTTTTGGATGAGCTAGGAGAATTTTTCTTGAAACCCTCCCAAACAACATGTGGTGATGTAGGTGCTGGTGGACAATTTTTTTTTAAGGTTTTCTGACCCCGAGACTCAACTATTTTCTGCAATTCTCCAGCTGTGGTCCTTGGAGAGTCTTTAGCCACTCAAACTCTCCTTCTCACCGTGCATTAGGACAATATAGACACACGTCCTCTTCCAGGCAGTTTTATGTTGATTGGAAATTCTTAATTATTGCCCTGATGGTAGAAATGGGAATTTTCACTGCTCTAACTCTTTTCTTAAAGCCACTTCACTAATTTGTGAAGCTCAATTATCTTTTGCTGAACATCAGAAATATATTCTTAGGTTTTTCTCATTGTGATGGATGATTAAGGGAATTAAGGGAATCGCTCCTATTTATATTTCTGTGAAACAGGAAGCCATGGCTGGATAATTTCATGTTCATAATCACCCTGGAGTGCTCAAAATTGAGAATATGAATGTAAATATACTTCAGAGATATTTTACTCATAAGAATTTCTAGGGGTACCAATAATTGTGTCCAACGTGTATTAGAGAAAAACATTTATTTCATAATGATATTTCCCCCCATTTTAAATTCTTATTATCCAATGAAAGGTTAGATTTTTGTGAATATTTTAAATAAAAGATCAAAAGGATTGACAATGCAGATTAATTTTCACAGCCTTCTTTGATCATATTTACCAAGGGTGCCAATAATTCTGACCACTACTGTATATCAACCCTGTGAAAAATTGACTGGAACAAAAATCCAAGTATTCAAACTAGAATTTCAGAACAAATAACGCCACCAGTTGGCGACATTAGGAACTGTAGCAGCAGTAATAGTGTCCATGAGCAGTGTTTGAATAAACATAGCAACCAATTAGAAATATCAAATGTCATTTTTGCCATTATGAGGGTAGAGTTCACGATTTCATTGGATTTAATACTTTACTGGATATTGAAGGGTACAGCAAGCAGATGCTTTGAGGACTGTCCCAAAACAGAGTCTCCAATCGTTTTTCTGGCAAACTTAGTCTGAGGAAAACATTTGCTATTATATTATAAGCTATTATAATAATGTAATTACACTGGGGTGCACATTGAGACCTGTATACGATGTGTGCTCTGCCACAAAACACTTTAAAGTCTTGTTCTATCTCTATCTGTAAGTGTGTTTGACTGCTGTTTGTGTGTTTCAGTATTTCTGCGCGTGTTGAAATGAGCAGAAGAAGTGGTTCCTATCATACACCTGTTTTTCCACTTCAAGATATGCATTAATTTGGGCGATAAACAAATAACAAAACCACTAGTTCAAGAAACTCACCAGTTCTAAAGACACGTGTTCTAGGTTTCTGTGAATCAGATAAAGCTCTGATATATCAAACCATTTGCCAGGATGAACGAACCAGAAAATACATCCAGATGTCAAGGGTGCTTTGGATGTTTTAGAAGTTTTTTACTTTTGCACTTTACAAGAGAAATTGTAAACTTATGCTCTCTAGCTTTGCCTGTGGTAAGTACAGCGCGTCCTATTTGTTTATTTTAAATCTAAATCGCCTTTAACTTTATGGTTTAATCAATTAACTGATCAATGTATTAATTATTCTTTCAGTATTTTTATTTTTAACCTGAATATATTTTGTACAGTACATCAGTTTGTCATCCTTAAAGGTGAAACGTGTCCTTTTTGAGCCCTGAGGAGAGGTGTTCAATCCATCAGTCAGAGTTTAGCTGGTCTTACCTGAACCAGCTAAGCAAGATCTTCAGGATTATTAGAAACTTCCTGTAGTGATTGAAGAATTTTGCTTCTCAAAATGATTCACTGTTTCGAAGCGCTTGAAAGGCCACACCACACACACTGATGACTCCTGCTGGTCAGACACCGTTAACGGTTATTTTATTTTATTTTATTTTATTTTATTTATTTATTTTTATTTTATTTTATTTTATTTTATTTTATTTTATTTTATTTTATTTTATTTTATTTTATTTTGTCTAATCAAATGTTAACTAGTATGGAAATGTCTGCCTCCTATACCTGCAACCAATTAAAAAAATAAATAAATAAACAGAAAACCAATTTCTTGGAAACCTGAAAATTGCTGTAATGATTGCTTCAAGCCAACAGAAGCAGTGAATTATTATTATTTTGGGGGGAGAAAAAACTTCATACAGTATAAATCAATCATTTGGAATTTAGTTAAGCTAGCATCACAGATAGCATGCTTCACCTTTATTAACAACCATGTTACCCATCTTCTTCTCATAGTTTTTGTCCTATCTTTTCGACTATTTAATAATTTTTGTAAGCACTGTGTTCTGTGGGCACCTGGGAAAAGTAGGGCTTGAAGGTGTGACTCTTGCCACAGCTGTGAGTATTATATATTCATCTTCTCTTTAACTGATATATATAACGTCATTTTAAATATATTTTTAAATATAAAAGATTAATGAGAGTTCATTGTGTTCTCACTAACAGGTTATCAGTGTTATGGGTATTGGTATTGGTTATGGCTTGTCCGCAGCATGTGACACACTTATTTCTCAGGTAGAAATAAGTTTTCCTATTCATTCACATATAATATATATATATATATATATATATATATATATATATATATATATATATAACAGGGCTTTTTTTGAAGCTGGTAACTTGCATCTAGTTGGTGTTATAACTCAGAAAGCAATTTTAATTCTGCTGCTTGCATGTTTGCCATGCTGCGCTCTTCTTATGAATACAGAGTCAATATTACTGCTTGTGGGGCAAAGCCCAGAGGTTGCCAGGTGAGCACTATTCAAAACTGTGATTAGCAGATCGGCACACACTGAAATAAAACAAGAATCCATGCAATAACATCCTTCAATAATAGCTTTATGGAACATATTCATGTATACAACAGGAATTAGTCATTAAAGAAGAAACAGGCTACAGCAGTAGATTTTCATTAACCTCAGAATTTTGTTATTCTGTTTCAGAGTATCTCAGCTGTATGTGAACATTTTTTTGCCTGGTCTTCTGGTATGTGCTTATCTAGAAAACTGATCCCCATTTCAGTGTTACATACACTCTTATTTTGTCACATCTCAAATGTACTAGTGCTATATCCTTTTCGGTCTAATAGTTGTTATTTCATAGACCTGGTGACAAAATATGATTTTTCATGACCACGTACATCATTTAAAGTATTTAGGGCTCTCTCTGTGTAAAAAAATAACAGTCTTCATAAGGATACTTGGCCTGGTGACAAATCTGTTATTATTAGAAATCTGTATGCAACAGCCAATGCAAGCTGATCCAGTTGACACATATATCAAAAAATTTCTTTATTGCCATATAGGTTGGTCGATGGACTGTTTCCCAATTCATCCATCTGGCCATTCCAAGTATGCTCATGATGTGTGCAGAGTGGTGGACTTATGAGATTGGAGGACTGCTGTCAGGTTAGAGTGGACACTTGTCAAACTGTTATACATATACATGTTAAACATTTTTAGGGCATGTCTAGAATATGCATTTGTTTAGTGTTACTAAAATTGATTTTGGAGTTAAATAGACCACAACTCACAGGATGTTGAATTGGAATGACAGAAAGAAGTTACATTATTTCATTAGCAAAACATAAAATGCATCATTAATTTTGGAGTAATTATGACTTTAATGTTTTTATTGCATTTTTCATGACTTTGGGGAAAATTTCTGGAAAATGAAGTGTTCTTATATAAAGTGTATAATTTTAAATCTAAAATAAAAATAAACATACAGCACCGTTGCGTCCAGAGTTCAAATCCTGAGTCAAGGACCTTTCCCAATCCCACCCCTATCTCTCTCCTACTTCGCTTCCTGTCAGTTCTGATCTGTCCAATCGAAATAAAAGGTGAAAATGACTAAAAAAATTTGTAAATGTATGAAAATGTATTTTCTTTGATTATTAGTATTATAAAATGTTTCTGATAATGATTATTTATGTGTATGATAACATAAAACTGATATAACAGAAAATGTATTTTTAAAACTACTCTTACAGCAAACAAATTTATGTCTGAATTTGATTTAATTTAATTCTACTTTCTTAAATGTAAAATTTAATTACAATTCTGCATCCCTTTTAATTCAGATTTGACCCGAAATGAACCCTGTTCCTGACCTTTGTTTTTTTATGGCAGGTCTGATAATGAAGTGGAGCTCGGAGCTCAGTCAGTTGTGTGTGGACTGGCAAATATTGCATACATGGTATATATTCATTAGTGTGAAAGTGTTTTATTTCAAGGTAGCTTGAGCACTTAAAGTCAGCGGCCTGTGTTCAGTTCCCTGTAGGGTTCAGTGTAGCTGGCAATGTTAGAGTGGGCAATGCCATGGGAGCAGGAGATGTTGCTCAAGCCAAGCTCTCTGCCAAACTCGCCATGATTTGTGCAGGTAATAAGAAAGAACAAAGATTTTAGATTCTGTTTACACAAAACGTTATTTTATGCTTGTTATTTGCAAATGGGTTGCTTATAAAACACTTGTGGCGATGTATACATGACTAGCTACTGTAAATTATTTACATACCATGCTAATAATGTAGAAATTATTTTATTTTCAGTGTCTGTTGCAATGGTTTTGGCAACTGTTGTTGGTTCTTCAAGGAATCTAATTGCTTATATCTTCACAAATGACAAGTGAGTGCTCTTCCTTTAGTTAAAAGCATTTGCTTCTTAACTATTTTTCATAATTATCTCTGTACTTTTCTCCTAATAGTACTTAAGTGGCAACTCCAGAATGATCTTTGTACTTTAAATATGAACTTTATGCATTTAAGGGATTTCACAATCTTTGTTGAGAAACATCTTTTAGATTAACATTAATTAATAATAGGGTAGAGTGGGGGAAAATGCCCCCCTTAAGGATTGTGTCTTTTTGTTTTTTTTGTTTTTTTCAGTGAAACAGAGTTAAATGTGTTCAGAAAAGTTGTCATAGTTTTAGTGACAATGGCATAAATTATAAACCAAGTATGAAAAATGTCCAGAGTTTTCATGTTATTAGATTTTTAACAAAAATTAAATTTGTGGCAAGTGGGCGTTTTACCCCACCTGTGTGGCAAACGCCCCCATGGGTGGGGTAAAATGCCCCCCAGTCTGACAAAGCAATTTGCTTTAAACATTTACAGCAAAATCAGAGTACAGGCAGTTTTAGCTTAAAATTAAAAAGAAAGAATATAATTAATAATTATGAATTACAAAATTATAATAGTCTATTTGAAAAAAAAAAATGTTAGCTGATGATAACTGGCTAGCTAACTTGAGGTAATTTTTAAATGTAAAGTCAAAATATTTTTATTCAACCAGCTAGTTAGAATACATTTGATGGAAAAACAAAGGATTTGATGTTCAGAACAGAAAAACTACAGTAATTGCCCATTGTTCCCTGGGGGCGTTTTACCCCACCTGGCAGGGGGCGTTTCACCCCACACACTATGTTTGAGAAAAAAATCATGTCATTCTGAAAATATAATTATATTTTTATTAAATAACACGTACTCCCTATCTACAGGCCCTACTGTTCTCATATCATACATAACTGTGATGTTCTACAAAACAACAAGCTTTAAAATGCTTTTTTTCTTACTGCTGAAAATTAGATCATTTACTGTGAAATCCGTTTTCTCTCCGGTGCATCACCAGTGTAAGCTTCATGGTGAAAACTTCTACATCACTATTGTCAACGTAGTCCATCGTTACAATTAAAATTTATCTTGACTTTATCTTGTGGTTATTTTGGGAAAAACAGTAGGGGGGCGTTTTCCCCCACTCTTCCCTATATTTTTTCTTTAGAATTAAAATAACATTAACCTGCTTTGAAAAATAAATAAAATATTTTAAATTCCCAAACTCATCAAATTCATAGCCATAAAATATCTAAAAGTGTTACTTTGAAAACAGCATTTTGAGAAAAACAAGACTAATATTGGGCCAACTGTTTTCTTTCCTTCCTCTCACAGAGACATCACAATGAGGGTTGCCACGGTAATGGTTTTACTTGCTCCTTTCCATCTTCTTGATGCCACAGCGGTAAGTCATTAGCAGAGTTGTGTTAGAGCACTCACAGCCCTCATTAGTGTTAATAACAAAACTGACAACACCAACACAGTGATCAGGAAAGCTGAGTTCAAACCTTAATTATATTGGATGTTATCCCTTATACATAAACACATCTGAAACTACACTGCAAAGGGTCATCTGGGCAGAAAATATTAATTATTATTTCTTCCTTCAATCCAGTCAGGCAGCAGGTGGCAGTATAGTGAAAGGTCTGGGCAAGCAGAAGACTGGGGCAGTCTGCAACCTTGTGGGATATTATGCTGTTGGCTTTCCTATTGGAATATCCCTGATGTTTGCTGCAAAATGGGGAATTTTTTGGTGAGGCATATATATAATGTAATAAATAAAAAATATATATTTTCTATCAGTTACATATTATATAATATTAATTTTGTTATTGTTAAACATAATTTGTTATTATTATGCTTATATATGTAATTAATTAATTCATAATTTATTTTTATCTTAATAAATTGTGTGTGTGTGTATGTGTGTGTGTGTGTGTGTGTGTGTGTGTGTGTGATACTACCCATAAATATAGTAATAATAATAAATTGTATTTAATATCTATATTAAAATATTACTATTTATATGATTTAATATATTTATTAATATTACATATAACAGAAAAACATAAATTATATTTAATAATATTTCTAATTTACATTAAAATACAAATATACATCAAAAATAGCATTTGATATATATTTTATAATGATATTTAATATTAATATGTAATTTGTTTTTTCCATTTCACTCTGTTTCTGTGTCATTCTGTGTAAACTATTCCTCTAATCTCTTCCAGGTCTGTGGACTGGATTGTTAATTTCCGTCTTCCTTCAGTCAGTGTTCCTCATTGCCCTTCTTTTCAAACTCAACTGGAAGAAAGCCTCTGAAGAGGTGAGGAATATAGGATTTCCTTCCATTAAAAGTTGATTTTGTCCTTTTACGATGATCTAATAATGAACTTTTCACTTTCCAGGCACAGATCAGGTCTGGTGTACTGACAAGAGGGATGGATGATGGTAATAAGTTTGTTGTGACACTAACAACTCAAGAAGTCTGATTTTATTTAATATCCAGCCGTTGCCTAATGGATAGAGAGTCGGACTTGTAACTGAAAGGTCACGGGTTCGAGTCTCAGGTCCGGCAGGGATTGTAGTGGGGGGAGTGACTGTCCAGCACTCTCTCCACCCTCAATAGCACAACTGAGGTGAGACCCTTGAGCAAGGCACCGAACCCCCAGCTGCTCCCTGGGCGCCGCAGCATAAATGGCTGCCCACTGCTCCGGGTGTGTGTTCACGGTGTGTGTGTTTGTTCACTACTCACTGCTGTGTGTGCACTTGGATGGGTTTAATGCAGAGCACAAATTCCGAGTAGGAGTCAGCATACTTGGCCACACGTCACGTCATTTCTTGATGCGCAAGAGGACGGCGGATACATTGAGGCCTGTGAGGCGAATAATGCTACAGATATGAATGGTCTGGTAAATGAGGAGACCGAAGCGCTAGTTGCTAGTTTAAGTTCTTTCTAAAGAGATGACGTTATAACAATTGAAGGACTGGTACTGGGGGAAGTGTTAGAGTGTCTTAAAGCAGACAGAGAGTCCTGTCATTGGTTGCCACCCAAAAGCAACCAGTGCAACATGTCCATTATATCCACTTTGTACTGTATCTGAAAGGCAGGTGAGGCCTGTCAGGATGGTTGCCAGGTTTTCACAACAAAACCTGCCCAATTGCCACTCAAAATTAGTCCAATGTAATTTCGGGGGGTAAAATACACGTTTTTTTGATGGGGTTCCCCTGGTACAATTCGCATTCCAGTGGCTAAATATCACGTTACTGGGGTCGCTTCAACCTGCGGCAACAGTGTTAAAGTAGCCCAATTCCATGGGAAAACCGTGGACTTGGCAACACTGCCTGTCAGGCACAAAGCGGGGCAGCTTTCTGGGATTTCAGAAAGAAGGAATTAAATATCAAGGCATTGTTTTGTTTACACGACATTGGGTAAGTCATTATGTTCTTACTCATTTTGTATTAATGTTTATATTTATTTATATAAATATATTTATTAATATGTCATTAGAACAACCTGTACAATCTCAAGTCCTGCAATAAATCCAGCTGTTTCAGCATATAAGGCCATATTCTCATTCCCACATGCTCTCACATCTTTATCATCTCATGAATTTATATATATAAAAAAAAAAAGCAAATGTGTTGCCGCAAACACAAATGACACTCATGAATACCAGAAACCTCTTTAAATGAATGCTATTTCATGGACTGAAAGTTGAAATGCACAAAAATCTACTTTTTGCACACTGATGCAAAAAAAGTAGATAGACAAACATTGTCATTGAAGGCACCATGAAATTAAAATTCACTATTCTTGTTTATGAAATAATGCAGTGTTTATTATAAATGATTTATCAGTGCAATAATTTTTTTGTTTTTACATATAATTCATGTTTACTCATAAAATTTATCCAAACGTGCAACCTGTCATTGAGATCTCAGCAATTAGCAAAAATAATGATCCAATCAATTTCCAATGGACAAAATCAAGTCCCACCTTCCATTTTTTTATTATTCAAAAAGCAGTTTAACTCAGATATACATCACAATATGGAAGAAAAGACTATCACAACTTCGTTTCATGCTGCTTTGCAACTATGATTTTCACATAGATGTCGTTGGATTTCACACTGGACCATCACACTAGGATCTGGGGATGTGCATTTTTTATTACATTTTTGTATTTTATTTGTCCTTAAGTGTCTTGGCTATGAATATAGCTGATATAGAAAGAAAAAAAAAAAAAAAACAGACACTCAGAATATAATTGGATAGTGATTTATTGACCCAGGGATTTCATTTGTGATAAGCTGCTCTAAGTCAGCTATGTGCAATCTTTGCAGCTGTTTGAAAGTAGGAACTAAATCTAATTATAGATTATCTTTTTACAATAAACAGTCCTTAAAATGGGGTGTGCTGAAACCTACTGACTGCTCACCACAGGGCATGTGCGTTTTTATATGTCTTGTTCAATTTAAATCATGTCACTGACTTCATCAGTTCCAATGAAACAACCCATATCACTCTTTGCTCCCTGCAGCTGAATTACCCTTCAACACATGACACTTATCTGAAAACAGCCCAGAGTCACAATCACATCAGACTGTTAAACCTGGAAAATTCCTCTGATTAGTTCATCCTAATGGTCTATAGGTGGATCAAACAAGTTACCAACAAAGAATATGACAGCAGAGCTCTGGAAAGGCATATCAGAATATACGTGAATATATATTAATAGGCTTAGAACGAAGCTTTAGTATTTCGGACTGACAAAATATTAAAGATAAAAAGTAGATAATGTAGTATATATAAGCGGTGCATACAGTTTATGCACAAAGCCACTGTGATTAAAAAAAAAGATTTACAGTACAAAACAAAAAATCAAAAACTTATCAAATATATAGCTAAATGTCAATAGAAAAAAGCTAAAAAGAAATGTTTTTTATCTTGAATTCATTCATTGCTTTACCCGAAAATGAAAAGATATCTAATAGATACCAAACCAGGGAACTTAACCAGATGGAGATCAGCCGCAACAGCCGCAAGCGGCATGATGCATCAAAAGCAAACAGAAAATATTATAATCAGTGATTCTCTCTACACTGGATGCAGCACGATATGGCACAACAATAAACGGAAGTCCTGTTCTATTTCTGACATACAGTACGCCTTGTGCTTGTTCTACTTCAGATAACAGTACAAATGAATTGGAAGATTTGCTTTGATGCTTCCAATGTAAACCTTTTAGGGACCATTCTTCCAGAATGTGTTTTTGTGTTTAAAAATGCAAGACCCAAGGCAGTGTAAAGGGCTGTTCACACAGGAAGCATTTGAATGTTGTGCTTGCATCTCATGTCTTTTTCAGCACTGTATTCTAAACATGCAGCGCTCAAGTTTTAGTTTTTAGAATGCTATGTTGAAACCTTCCTGTCCATCGCATTTTTTACATAGAAAACAACTGAAAAGCAGCATAGTGGAATGCATAAACATATTCTGTGTGAACAGCCCCTTTTTGTGTCTTTTGGAGGATCTCACTCATGATGAAACGAAGTTTGACTTAAAAAAAACAAAAACAAAAAAAAACACGTCTCTAGACTATGTTTTTTCATTCCACTGACCATGTTATTTTTTCATTCCACTGCCCTGCAACTCACACTTTTAAACACAAAAACATGTTCTGTTTGAACAGCCCTAGGTAGGCAGGATTCCTTAGGAAGGTTCTGCATGCAAATGACAACATTTGCTTCGAGTTTCCACCATTCCACCATTTTTAATAATACAGATTTCTCAATATATGACAGCAGCTTTATAGAATGTCTTCTTTTGGCAGCATTTCTCCAGCAACCGCCTGACTAGAAATGTCAACTGAAGAGATTATATGACTGTGTCACTGGGGAACAGACCTTTTCTTGCTAAGCTGCTCGATTTTCTTACTACTCGGCCTAATGCTGTGGACAAAGCAAGTGCACACAGAATAAAAATATGATCATCTGTCTAGGTCACAATATACAGTCTGAGACCATTGTGAAAATGCTTCTACTTTTCTAATTTGATCTAATTTCTTCATTACCTCTCATGTTCATAGCATAGAGACAGAAAATGGGATGGGAGTGGCTGTGGTAAAGTTTGAGTCCAAAGTGAAATTTGCACCAGCACCATAAGATACCTGAGGTAAAGGCACAATGAGATGGATGGCTATCCCTACAGCTAGGATGAGAAGAGCAGCGAGGGTGGTCAGACCCCTCCTGAGGATCAGCTGAGTGGTAGAGAGCAGAACTGCGGGCTTTTCCTCCACGTGAGTCACGTTTGGCCCCTCATGCACCACAGTATGGTTGAGCCCCTCATCCTGGTCTTGAGAGCTCACAACCACGTATCCATTCCCACTCTGAAACTGTAACACAGTTAGACTGTAAGAGCTTTTTTTTTTTGTCAACACAATCAATGTAAATGAAGTCCAATTATGTATTTGACCCCAATGACTATCATTATATGGACAAAACAGTTGAAAAATTCTTCATAATATCTTCATTTGCGTTTCACAGAACAGATTAACTCATAGTTCATTATCATAGGAACAACATGAGGATGAGAAAAAGACCATTTTTATTTGTAGTGAACCATCCCTTTAAAAGAGTATGTATGAATGTTCAAATCAGCAGAGATCATTGAATGTAGGGCTGGAACGATTCCTCGATTCTATTCGAGTATTCGATTTTTAAAAATCCTCGATTGCATTTTGCCCGTGTCGAGTAATCGGCAAAATACCAGAAGTGGCGCATTCCACATATTAAACCTTTTTAAAAATCATAATAAAGCACAATACTATTAAGAATTCACAAACGCTACGATTTAATTATATATATGCTGTACAATGCTGTTTCATGCATTCAGAGTTGTTTACACTGTTAAAGAGTTGGATTCTCATGCTAAGCATGGACAAAGTTTCAAAAATTAATTTGAACGTATGACAGTATTTCTGTAACAAAAATCTCACTTCCGGGTTAGTACAAGTTTCGGAGAGTTTTTTTCTTTTTCGATCGTGGCTCTTCATGACGTAGATGAGGGTGGAACTCCTTATATGGGCATTTCTCCCGGAAGCACGCACCCACGCACGCATCGACCAGAGCGAGAGCAAGAGCGCGCATCATTCGCCAGCACTGAACGGGACTCACTCGGGAAGAATGTCTTTAAAGAAGTGTGTTTTTGGTTGTGAGGGAAAGATAGCCTTGTTCAGCTTCCCGAAGAACCCAGCGTTATGTAAACAGTGGATGCAATTTGTTTTTCCGGGGCAGCAATGGAGTTTCTCAAGTGTGTTTGTTGACGAATGTTTTATAAACAAGGCCCAGCTCGACGCTGGATTTGCTCATCGTTTGATACTGAAAGATGGAGCGGTCCCAGCTATAAAACATCCCGGTCATGATTCAGAACTGCAGACGGTAAGTGTTCTTGTTGATTATTTAAAATGAAAACTACAAAGACAGAAAAGTACCTCTGCATTCAAGACCACCTGGTAGAAGCTGTTGCGATGGTTTGGGGTCATTGCTCCATTTGCATTCTTTCTTGTACGCTCAATTGCCTTTCAAAGAGAAAGAACCTCTTTTAGTCATCAACTCATCACATGATCATGAGGAGTATAATTAGAAAAAAGGTGTAATAGACCTGATATGCCTACCTCTTCTGTAATTTTCTTCCAGTTTAATTTGAAAATAGCCACAATGAAAAAAATCGCTAGCAAAAAGACTGCAATGAGGAGGCCCAGCCAAAAGCCTGAAAGAGCAGACAATAAATAATTGTAGATTTTAAAATGTTCTCTGTAATCGAATACCAGTAATTGTGACAAGAGTCAATATGATGCATTTAGACGAACCAGCAACGTGTAACTTAGCCGTGAACATCAGAACAATGCTCGATGGGAGTCCAATGCAGTAGTAGCCAAAGAGGTTAGCAATAGCGGCTATCTTCTGCTGCCCTGTGCCAAGAAGAATGCCCATGCCAACACCCTGAAAAAAAAAAAAAAAACTGTAATACAGGAACTCATAATATATATATATACATACACATACATACACACACACACACACACACACACACCAACAAACCAACAGAAATTATATATAATATGAATATTCATTTTAATAATTATACACAGGCACATATATACATTTTATATATATATATATATATATATATATATATATATATATACACATATACATTTTTAATTTCAGTTATTTCAGTCATTTTTGTTTAGTTTAACTTGAAGCACTAAAGCAACTAAAAATAATAAATAAAAATTTATAAAAAAAAAAAATATACAGGCAATTAAAAACTATACAGACAAAACAAAAACAACTAAATTATTAAAACTTTAACAAGAAAACAAAAATTAACAAAAAAGTGAAAATTTTTAGAGAATATAGATAAAATCTAATTTAAAATATATAAAATGGTTTAAAACATAATTTACACATTTTAAACATTAAATATAAAATACCTTAAATATAAAATATAATTTAAAATTTAACAAAAACTGAGTATATTGATGATACTAAAATAATACTGCAACAAAGGTCTTCTTAAGCTCAAATCATGCAAAAAAAGTTTCTGGAGACTGGCTTTTTTAACTAAAAGGCAGGACTTTCATTCCTACAGTCCTATACTGATCGTTGCAATTTCTTCCATTAATTTTAATAGGAGTGGTCCATCTCCTCCCCCTATATACTGCCACTGGTAAAAATCTTGAGAGACAAAAGTTGTGTAGAACTCACCAATATTCCATTAAAGAACTGAAGAGGGCAGTAGATGTTGAGTAGCTGAGACACAAGCTCTGCTATAGCCCTAAATATGACAAACATCACAAAATGGAAAATTGAAATGCAGCTGTTGTTGACATTGTTTCTGTTAAATCTTAATTCTTTATGTAAAGACTGGAGTGTTTACAGATTTGTTAAATGTACTTATGCCAACAAACATTTTGTTTTATGTGCTTGAAATTATGAGATAAGTGGCTTACTCGTCGGAAGTGAATATGTAGCCAATGACTGTTTTTGTGGAGCCCAGGACGAAACCTTGAAAGATTGCTAAAACAGCTGGGGAACAAAATGAACGTGTTTACATGACATCAATTGGTGCTGCATATGACTAAGTGTTATGACAGGCTTGGGAATGATTGATATCAAATGTTTTTACCTGCACTGATGAGAGACACCTTGCAAGTTAGGATGGCAGCAGCTGTTTCACCAGCGCCAAGTGCATTTCCTACACGAACACACGCTGCACCTTGCATTCCTAATGGGATCTGGCATATAAGAAAGAAGGTGAACAAAAACAGCACCATCATGAAAAGGACAAGGTACATTTTTTTTATAATAATATGAATATTCTCAGATCATCCAAACGCACCATGTAATTGATGTACGCCAGCATTATAACCACGTGTTGAGCAGCCAGGTCCACCTCACTCAGCATTCCTGATGAGAAAAAAAGTCTCATTCATGAGGGAATGAAAAACAATAGTAAAAGCAAACTGGTTAAGTATATAAACATAAACATATTTATTTTCTGTACTGTGAATGTGCCAGTGTTATTTTAGCATCACTGAGATACTGTAATAGGTTTCATTAATATTTTAAATTTGTTTGTTTTAATATTTTAAAATTCGTTGTTGTGTGTTTTTCTCATTTTATTGTTTTTTTTTTTTTTTTTTTTTTTAAATGTCAATATATTTTGATAAATGAGAAATGTTGCTCTGACAACTATCTGAAATAATGTAAAATATTATACTATACTAATACTATGTTTTTTATGTTTTTTTTTTTTGTTTGTTTGTTTTTAACTATTATAACCATGGAATGTACCTGCCAGGAAGCCTCCAACTTCGTAGATCCACCATTCAAAACAGGTCATCAATGTGCTTGGAATGGCCAGCTTCATGTAGGACCCCCAATCCTGAAGGGCTTCTGAAGACCACCCTTTTGGAGAAAAAGGAAAACAGTAAGAAATGAGCCACAGAGTAACTATTTTTCACCAAGCTCTATGAAAAGAAATTCTAAGTTTTTCGGACCTGACCTATCTACCTGAGTCTCAGTGTGTTTTGGACCTTCATGACCCAACCTGCATTCAGAAGTAAGCAAACCTAGCGACAGTATATACAGAGAGTCCACAGGGACCTGAATTCAGAAGTAAATAAGCAAACGCAGCGACAGTAAACTAACCTTTCAGCTATACGAAAGGTTATGTTTTTAAAACTGTGTTGCGAATTATTGTAGGAAATTGGTTCACCCTTAATGGCGTTCAGAACGTTATTTTGTTCCGGAAAAAGACTCAAGTAACAAAGAGTAGCTTGACTAGGCAGTTTAAAATATAGGCAGGCAGTCAAGTAGCTTGGCAAACTACAGTTTCAAAGTAACTTCCACAAAACTCACCTCCCCAAGTTTTTTCATGGAGCCTCTGCCAGCGAATGAAACAAAACAGTGCAAAACAATTAAAAACCTGACCAAAGGTGTTTGCAGCAGCAGACCCACTAAAAATGAACAGAAAATTATGAAAACATTGAAAACCAAAGACATGTGGAAAAACATAAATAATATGGAAAACATATATTTATACTCACTAGACTCCAAAATCCCACCAGTACAGCAGAAGGTAGTTCACGATCACATTGGCAACATTGGCAACTGCAGATGCATACATCTGAGGCTTGATCACTCCCTACATAGAGTTAATGAGAATTACTACTTAATACGTTATTAACACAGTCAATTTCCGTCAAAGATTATTTTATCTACCTGATTCTGAAGATATGACAGTTGCAGCTGATACAGAAACACGGCCTGTAATATAGACATGTGACAGGATGAGGATGAACAGCAATGTATACAAAGAATTATTTGATTTGAGTTCATCTGGGCTGGAAATGCAATCCATAATCATCCATTAGTGGACCTTACCGGAATTGCTGGCAAATATGCAACCACATAGAGCTGTGCAATCCTGAGAGAGAGAAAGTGTCAGTCAGTCGTTCAGTTGAAGCATTCAACAGTCAATATCAATCCAAATATGTTCAGTCAGAGAGTGTTAAAGAGTGCGCCGGTCACCTGGCCACCTCGGGGTCCTGCCCCAGATAGAGAAGGAGAGGCTGGGTGTTCACAAGCAAAGCCCAGCAGGGCAAACTGAAGAGCGTCAGAATTAGGATGCCTCTCTGCAGGATGACGCCTACACGGAGAAGGTTCTTACTCCCAAATGTCTGAGGGCAAGATGAAAGACTGCTATTAGTTATTTTACTATACACTGAGAAAACACTAAGACAGTACCTTTTCAAAAGGTACTAACATGAACACTCTGGGTACTAGTGTAAGCACTAATTTGTAATTTAAAGTACTAGTATGTGCCTTTAAGGTACTATTATATACCGTTATGGGGATAAATAAGGTACAAAAAAAAAAAAAAGTACCTTTTAGCTATTTTACCTTTGCTTCAGTGAAAGCTTTGTACCTTTTACACTGACGTGCGTTAATGGTTTGGGGGGAATCAACCTAAAAATGTCTTATGACTATCAATGTCATGACAGAATCTTGTTTTTTACCAATTACTGTAACTGATCTATAATGGAATTAACACATAAAACCAGTTAATGCTATTTATGTCAATTTCTTGGCATATCGTTATACATTTAAACATTTAATTTATATGGAATGCAAGATGCCATACAATATGCTTGCATATAACAATTAAGAATCATTTGTATTCTAATGCCTTTGAAGTAACATAAAAAAGACAAGTTAGTTATAGACCTTAGTACGGTTAGACTCCATATTGAATTTCACAGATGAGAATGAGGCTATGAGGGATAAACTAATGGCAAGCACCAAATAAAACTGATAGATAACAATTTTCACAACTTTCAAAACTGTTAATGGAGTTTTTGTCTACTGAAAGATTTTTTCGGAAAGACATTTTGTCAGCTGAACAATCGGTATGTTGTTAAACAACAGTACAATCCATTAAACGCACTGTACTTCAGTCCCTCACAGCCTCATTTTCATTACTGTCAAAAATTGTGTGATTCATGGTAGTCCTTTCATTATTTAATTCTTTTTTAATTTCAGGCTTTTGGTTTATTATTTTATTAAGCAGTTGGAGTGCTATTTGTATATAAAACACACCTGTGATACCAAAGTGTCGCATGCCAAAGCAAGTCCCAACCCCGTCGCTGCAGCTGTTACATTTATTGTCTGAAAAACAAATCAAACACATCTTGCTTAATGCTTTACAACTATATTGCACATCTTAATAATGTGGTCCATAACGTATATTGGCCGGCAGAAGTTTTCAATCTTACAGCTGAGGCCATGGCGTAGCCCGCTAGCACAGTGTTCCCCAGGCGGCCACATAACATTGTCACCACAAATAAAAGGAGGAAATTCAGGAACCGGCACACAAGCTAAGAATACAAACAAAGAAATATTTAGCACAAAATGAAGATGAAAGTTCTGGACTCACATGGATTATGGCTGTGAAAGTACACAGTCACATGGATGAAAAACAAAGCACCTCTGTGAAGATTCATGAGAGAATTTGGTTTGTAACCAATTTCTTTAACTGATCTTCATTGGGAAATATCCCATACTCTTAATGTGATCTCCAAGCTATTTATGATATTAAGCATATTTTTATACAGAATTTATTTTATGCAAGATGCAAAATATATCATATATTATTATGGATGCATTTAACAATCAAGAATCAAGTCATCCAGGCTTAATTTATATTCAAATGGACATGCATGAAGACATAATACAAATTGTACCCAAAACAGATCATGGTCTATTCAGTAATGGATAATTTCTGTGTATGCATCTGCATTTCTCTGCCAGCTTTCTACTATACAAAACAAGCATAGCACATTATCATGATGTGTATGAGACAGACTCCTCACCAGGGGTCCAGTCATGCGCAGGATGTGGTATAGCTCTTCTCTATACACCAGAGGGATGCAACGCCTCACGAAACCACAGCAAAATAGCTTGGCACTGGGCTCCATTGACACTGGATCAGTTCTGGGACTCGAGGCGTCCATGATCTTCTCAGTTGCGATCCCCCAAGACACTGTAAGAGGCCTGGCTTTGCTTCATAGACTGTAAGGGGCCCTTCTACCGCCGTTCATTCTTCAGGTCTGCATTCAGCATCTTTGAAGGCTTACTGATTAACTGAGGTGAAGACAATGAGAAGCTTTGATTTAATCCACAGGATGGGAGGAGGATGTTTGCAATCCTGGCAAAGAGTTGCATTGTGTGACGATAGATTGTTTCACAAGATCAATCAGTTATTTTTAAAATCTAATTACAAGCTGATTAACAACTGTATTTACAACATATTAGTGTAATAAGCATAATGATTATATTTAATATAGCCAGTTTTGAGTAGAATACTTACAGTTTAGTGTATTAAACAGTGGAAGACCTCCAGCTCTATGTAACCCCTGCCTGAGTTACAATTGGCTCTAGCTCCACCACAACAACAAAGTTACTACTTTGAAAAAAAGCTTTACAAATTACTTATTGTTACATAAATTATTGGCTTATTGTATCACAGCTTGGTGGAACGTTTACTAGTGAAGTGTTCTCTGGAGCACATGTGAAAACTCTAAACAGCATTCCCAAAAAAAAAAAAAAAAAAAAAAAAAAGTATTAAAGTAAGTATTAAAGTATTTTTTTATGAGAGTACTATATAGGTCCTCAAGTAAAAAGTATGAAAAATTACTATTGAAATTCTTACAAAAATTAAAGATTTTTTTAAAAGAAATTTTTACATTTATTCAGCAATTTGGATGCATTAAATTGTTTAAAAGTGGCAGTAAAGACTTCTACATTGTTGCAAAAACATATATTTCAAATAAATGCTGTTCTGAACTTTTTATTTCATCAAAGAATCCTGAAAAAACGTATTATGGCTTCTACAAATATATTAAGCTGTGCACATTGAGAAAAAATTAAGCAATAATAAAACTGTTTTCAACACTGATGAAAATAAGAAAGGTTTCTTGAGCAGCAAATCAGCATATTAGAATGATTTCTGAAGGATCATGTGACACTGAAGATGGGAGTAATGGCTGCTGAAAATTCAGCTTTGCCATCACAGGAATAAATTACATTTCAAAATATATTAAAAGAGAAAACAGTCATTTTAAAATGTAATTATTTTTTACTATAAATTCTTGTTTTCACTGTATTTTTTATCAAATAAATGCAGTCTTGATGAGCGTAAGAGATGTCTTCAAAAACAATACAGTATGTAAAAGCTTATATATACACTTTGCATAAAACTTTATGCTACTAAATCATCTAGTTCTCAGGTTTTTGATATTCCACATGACCTTTGGTCTTTTCACTTTCAATAACCTTCAGATTACAATGACAAATATTTTTGCCTTATGCATGCCATTTACATGTTATCTCTCTTTTCCTCTTTTTCACATCCCCCTCCATTAACCAATATGAAATGATTCATCCAGCTGCTCTTTCAAGCTAGAGCCACAAATATGACTTTAACATTTAAAAGCCAAGATTTGGTTATCATTATAACTGGCTTTTGATAGTTATTTGCCGGTAATGTCACTGTAATTGTAGATCTATTTTTGTTTGTGTTGTGTCTTCATACAGTACATCTCACAGCCATGAACATTTACAAACAAATCAGTGAATCATCAATCAGGTTCCAAGAATCAATTTCACAAGTGACTAATACCTAAACTAACGTACATCACGATGTGTTGGATCATCATATACAGTAGATGTGATTTCATAAAAAGGATTACTTTTTTAAGGGGAGAAGCAAACATTAACATGTCTTCGCTTCCTCCTCAGTGCCTCACACCAACCTTTGAACCAGTGTGATGTTCACAAAGCTGAAAGTTCTGGCAAGATTTCAAGAATAAGAAAGAAGAGAGAAGAAGAAAAATATTTTGTAACAGCTGCTCTGAGTTCCTATAGCTGGACTCATGAATTTTAATATTTCCTATCATTTGCCAAATAAATACTGTGCATAAACCAACATGTCTCCTTTTATTTCTTTTTTAGTTATGTTTAAAATATTAAGGATGAATGAATTTCAGAACATCTGTTTTATCATTTTCACCTTTAATCTGTTTATCAGGATCAAATCAGGAATGCCTGATTACATAAAATATGATTCAGAGACTGCTCATGATTGAAAACTCTGCAAGTGTATATGTTGTATGTTATGCAAACCTAAGATGTTTAAAAATACATGTAAAAAGTGCTTTGTTTTTTGTTTCTTTTAATGATCAGAAATTCTAAATTATAAGACTTAATGTGTCAGGGGAAGTGAGTAAAACAGGAAAAGGGAACAAATCCCTGATTTTTTCTAAGGAGTGTGGCATTTTCCTTTCTCATTACTGCAGAACATCGTCAGCAGATGGGACTGTTTCATTCAAGGTGACCGTAAAAATGACTTTCTGCCCCATGAATCCCTGGGGAAAAGGTAAAGATGTAATGGATTATGCTATCAGTGTTGTTCTCAAACAATCTCAGTCAAACTTGAGAGTCCAAAACATCAGTAAACACTGTTGCTGCCAGCTGGGAATTTAAAAATTGCAAATAAAATATACAATTTTGAAAAACTTAAAGTAAAAGTCCATGTTTTCGAATAAAACATTTTAAAATATTATTTTCGTAATATTATTTTCTTAAGCTTTCAGATGATGAATAAATCTCAATTTCAAAAAAATTTTTTGTGGTCCAGGGTCACATATACAGGTATGTAATTCTTCAGCAATTATTAAATGTTAATGTGTTTTGGAAAATATAACTTTCTAGAAAATGGGCAAACATAAAATACCTGATATATGTATGAACGGCTACAGCTCTAGGCTCTGGTTTTCAGATTGAGATTGAAGTTGAATGGATGAGAGATGAAGGCGTAGTAAAGTTTGAGTCCAAAGTATCATTTGCTCTGACAGCATAAGACACATCAGGTAAAGGTACAGTGAGATGGACAACTATTCCTACAGTTAGGATGAGAAGAGCAACGAGGGTGGTCAGACCCCTCCTGAGGATCAGCTGAGCTGTAGAGAGAAGAACTGCAGGCTTTTCCTCCACATCTGGCTCCTCGTCCTGATCATTCGAGTTCATGGTCATGTACTCATCCACATTCTGAGAGCAGACAAGACATCAAGCTCAATTTTCAGACATGTTTTGTTTTAAGATACAGTAAAGTTATCAGACGTACCTCTCTGTGCCTCGTGGTGAGACTATCCGGAGTTGACACTGCAGAGATTTTATGCTTTCCAGCTCTTTCCACTGCCTGAAATGTTATGGACGTACTATACATCAGTATAGTTTTTATTGGCTTTATACAACAATCTATACACACAACGTATTAGTCTTTGCAGTCAAAATTCACAATGTAAATAAACTCATAATATTAATACAAAAAATCTGATTTTTATAATAATTTAATTTTATAATAATAATTTATATTACATATTTTTAAATAATGTATTCATCATTTAATATTTAACATTTTAAAACAGATTTTTTTTTTCTGTTGACATCAAATGGTCAGTACAAGCTACTGTATAATGTTAACAAACAGCTTTTAAAAAAAAAGCCAATTACACATTGTTTTATCAAACTCACATTCAGTCTGGATCCATTTTAGTACATATAAAAGCCACTTTTCATAATCTGATCAAATCCCTCTGGACATAATCAAGTCCCATCCTACATTTTTTCTTCACTGAATGTCTGTTATACTCATTTTGACTAAACGTCTTAAAAACATCTTTTGTAAAGATGATTACATAAAAACAAAAATAGGAAGTACACTTGAAATACTGAAATATACCTCTTTGGTCACTCTCTCCCAGTTGAGCTTAAAAATGACTGCAATGAAAAAACTGGACTGCACACATACACAAATGAGAAGTCCCAGCCAAAAGCCTATGAAAGCAAGAGAGGACATTACTGTAGGACAGCTGTTATCTCATTACAGAAATGTTTTAATGAATGTTGTTCTGGGTGCTCGAGATGCATTAATGCAATTCTGCAGGGACCTGTACTGCGTCCGCTGATGTTCTCTACGTGCTTAAACCCAGTGAAATTATGATTTAGAAACCAGATGCTAACATGGTGAGCACAGAAGATGACAAGGTCACAGAATATCAACGAGAACAATGAGTGACAATTTATTTGAATTGTTAATAAGATCACAGCATGAAAAAATGAAGGAAAACAAACCAACAACATCTAATTTCGCAGCAAACATGAGAGCGGTGCCCAGTGGAAGTCCAATGAAGTAATACCCAAAGAAATTAGCTACAGCTGCAATCTTCTGCTGCCCTGAACCCAACAGAATACCCATGCTGACACACTTGAGGAGAGAATAAAAGAATACATTTAGACATTTAAATTTTTGTATTTACAGACACTTTTATCTAACGTGACTAGCAAATTTCACAAATGCAAACAAATGGCAAGTAACACACTGAATTAAAGGAACAGTTCACCCAAAGATGAAAATGTACTCACCCTCATGTCATTCCAAACCTGTATGAGTTTCTTTCTTATGTTGAACACAAAAGAAGATATTCTGATGAATTTTCAAGAACCAAACAGTTGTTGGTCCCCATTGACTTCCATAGTAGGGAAAGAAATACTATGGAAGTCAATGGGGACCATCAACTGTTTGATTACCAGCATTCTTCAAAATATCTTCTTTTATGTTCAACATAAGAAAGAAACTCATACAGATTTGGAACGACATGAGGGTGAGTAAATGATGACAATTTTATCTTTGTGTGAACTATCCCTGTAAATATTGCATTTTTAGGTAGAAAAACTGAAATAGTATTTTATTTTAATCTTGTTTTAATAATAACCTTGTAAAATCATTAAATATATACTTCTTCTTTAAAACAAAAGTACTGATTTTTTGATTTTTTTTAACTTTAAGAAAAAAAAAAGGTAACACTTTAGAATAGGGAACACTTATTCACTATTAACTACGACTTTTCCCTCAATAAATTCCTAATTTGCTGCTTATTAATAGTTAGTAAGGTAGTTGTTAAGTTTAGGTATTGGGTAGGATTAGTGATGTAGAATAAGGTCGTGTAGAATAAGGCATTAATATGTGCTTAATTAGTACTAATAAATGGCTAATATTCTAGTAATATGCATGCTAATAAGCAACTAGTTAAGAGACCCTAAAATAAAGTGTTACAAAAAAAAAAAAAAAAAAAAAAAAAAACAGAGCATTTGGAAAACATAGCCATCTAAACCCATGCATTAAAAAATCACTTGTCAATTCTTCTGAGAAAAAGTAATAGCAATATAAAGTACTCACAACAAGACCATCAAAGAACTGAAGCGCACAATAGACGTTCAAGAGTTTGGAGACGAGTGCCACAATATGCCTACAAAATAAGACACAATCATCAGTACAGTACTGTTTAAAGACCATCTTTACTGCAAGTCTGATTTGCAAAAATAAAAAATAAAAATAAAAAACTAACCCATCTGATGTAAATAAGAAACCAATCACAGTTTTTGTAGATGCAAGCACAAGACCTTGCAAAACAGCCAAGGCAGCTGCATCCAAATGATAAAGGAAAAGAAAAAGGACATGTCAGACCTGAGCAGACAATGAAAGATCAATGTGCCTCAAAGGAATATGAGGAATATGTTTGTAAACCTGCGCAGGTGAGGGACACCTTGCTGGTGCGGATCGCTCCGGCCGTATCTCCTGCTCCGAGTGCATTTCCCACACGTACACACGCCGCACCTTGAATCCCTAATGGAAACTGGCATTCCAGTAAAACGTTAGGAAAATACATTATTGTTCAAAGGTTTGGGGGCATTTTTTAAACATTTTGAAAGAGGTCTCTTATGCTCACCAAGGACACATTTATTTGATCAAAAATACAGTAAAATATGTTATATATAAATATGTCATAAAACGTCATATATTTAGTTATATATATTTTTATAAAATGTAATTTATTCCTGTGATGGTAAAGCTGAATTTTCAGCAGACATTACTCCAGTCTACAGTGTCACATGATCCTTAAGAAATCATTCTAATATGCTGACTGATTTGATTCTCAAGAAATATTCCTTGTTATTCTTCATGCTGAAAACGACAGCAGTTGTGATTCTTTGATATTTAGAAAGTTCAAAAAACAGCATTTATTTAAAACAGAAATCTTTTGTAACATTAAAATTGTCTTTACTGACACTTTTGATTCATTTAATGCATGCTAAATAAAAGCATCAATTAATTAAAAAAAATCTCGCTGACTCCAAACTTTTGAACGGTAGTATTAAACCTAGTTGTTCATAATTTATGAGTTCTCTAATAAATTTAATATATTTGTTTGTCTGATCATGTAAATCACTGTTTGACAAGGGACAAAAGCTTCTGTTATATTCTTTCAGGAAGTTTATAACTGGGTAAATGTTAGGGCCTAAATTACCATGTAGTTTATAAATGCCAGCATAATGACTGCATGTTGAGCTGCCAGATCCAACTCTCCTAGCATGCCTGAAAGAGACGGACATAAGGGAATACGTTTGACAGTATTATAATGTTACATTAAATCAGTTTCTCTCTGTGTTAAAGCTTTTACACAAGCATTTTCTATTTTCCTAAAGCAATCATGCATGAAAAATCATCTGAGGCTGAAAATTAATAACCTTAAACCACATTAAGCACTACATCCAAACAGACATTTTAATTGGAGGCCATTCTTCATGTCTAGGCCTAATAAAATGCATAATTCAATTCCATTTTACAGGCAGTGGTTTCTGTATATTAACACAAAGGTTTGTTTTCGACTTTAGTATCTAGAAAGCACCTGCTAAGAATCCTCCAACCTCATAAATCCACCACTCAAAGCAAAGCATCATGGTACTGGGGATGGCCAATTTCATATATCCATCCCACTCCTGCAGTGAGTCACATGACCAGCCTGTTGTGGGCAGAGAAAGATATCACAGACACAGAGTAGTATTTTATGCACTTTGTAGTAAGTTTGTTTGGTTTATCTGTAAGTTTAACTATCTAGTTAGCTCACCTCCCCATGTTTCAACATGCAGCTTCTTCCAACGAATATATAAATAGAGGAAAACACAAATATAGACCTGAGAAATGGTATTGGCAGCAGCAGATCCACTGAAATCAAAAACCAGAAAAATAAATGCACAACTGTAAAATTGATATGGTAGTTGTATCCTAATATGGATTCAATTATAAGCAGTATCAAACTAAAACGAGTGTAGTTGCTCCGAATATCAGAGCACGGTTACAACTGCCCTGTGACCCTATATAGAATAAACAGTATATGGACGGATGGATACCATGTGTGATATTGTTTTTGTACAACATTTAAATAAACAGTAAGTTAATACTGAATAACTTACACTTTATACACAATATGGTCAGTGCCATTAAAGTCATAATTATGACAAAAAGTTGAAATCATGACAGTCATAATTATGAGATAAAAATTCTAAATTTTGACCAAAAAAAAAAATCACAATTACGAGATAAAAAGTCTAAATTATGTCATTAGTCGAAATTATGAGATAAAGGCAAAAAAATATCACAATCTAGATTTTTTTTAGTAGATCAATTTCAACTTTTTAATCTTGTAATTTTGACTTTTTATCTCATGACTTTAAGTCAACATTTCAACTTGGTATGTCATAACTGCGACCTTTAAGGCCATAATTTCAACTTTTCATCTGACAGTTATGACTTTTAAAGTCATAATTATGACTTACCAAAGCATGATTTTTTTCTTAGACTGATTTTCGTAGAATCGTGTCACAATCACAGCCTTTCATTCCTAAATCAGCATTTTTGAACGAATTGGTTCAGCAAATGATGCAATAACTTGCTCATAAAGACAGTGACTTGATTTATTCCTAAATTAATCAGTGTCTTCAAATGAATCAATTGAATGAACAGTTCAAAAGCTCACTCATGAAGACAGTCAATTGTTGGTGTAGCATAAACTGCAGAAATGGAACATGCAAACACAGATAAACGGAGTTATATAAGTAGTCACATTACTACACGATCAAATATGTGCTACAGTACCAATCTAATTCAAGAACCGAGATTGTTGCATAAATAACCAATACAGCATGACTGTGTGTAAATGATTGACAGGGATTACAGTCTCTCAAACTTACTATAACCCAAGGTCCAACATGTTCAGAAGTATGTAGTTTGTCACCACATTTGCAATGTTGGCTGCAATGGCTGCATACATCTGAGGCAGAATCACTCCCTACAGGCCCAAAACAACCACTGTTAAACCATCCTTTGGATCTAGTCACTGCTATGACATTACATTGAGTGACACATATGAAGTCACACTATATCACACAGCAAGATGATCTCCGCCAATAAAGATCATACCGTAACAGTTGGAGGCTGACTGTGATAGTTACACAGCTCTGCGGGTTTTAAGGTCTTGCATGCAACAATGCTTTTGAAGAGCTCAGCTAAGGTGCTTATCTGCACTTATCTGCCAAAAAATATATTGCATACCTGGTTTTGGAGATAGGCTACTTGCAGCTGATGCAAAAACATAGCCTGTGTGAAAAGAGAGAGAATGGGAAACGTTGCTGGTTGAAGATGGGGTGTGTATACAGTATATGTATCATATTTCAAGCTATATCATGTAAATTATGTGACTGATGACAAGAGGAAAATGATGCTATTTTTTATGACTCACTGGAACTGCTGGCAGGTAACAAACCACATAGAGTTGAGCTATCCTGAAATGAAGCACATTTGTAACCGTGATATAGAGGACAAGGCAACATGAACGATTTTAAAAGGAGCGCTGTGAGTTATCATACAGCAGAATAAATCTGCTGTGCAGTGTCATTTCCATCTTGGCCTGCATCTAAATTGAGTATTAGAACGTGTGCCTGTGCACATTAAAATGCCTCATTTAACAACATTGTCAATATTTATCTAGGAAAGGAAGTTGCAAAATATATTTTCTAGAGATAGGGAGGACTGTCATTCTCAGACACTATCGTATTTGCTCAAAACCTTGGGGATCTATAATTTTACACTAACATGAATAAGTATTGCTTCTTTTTTTGGTTCTAGTCAAGATGATTTATTCATTATAAACAGTAAACAATGAACCATTCAGCACATACTATTTTTTTTTAGCACAACCTAGCATTAGGTCAATAGTTTGAACCTGCAACCTTCTAATGGTCAGGCCTGACCTTTAGCTACCACAACATATAATAGTTAAATCAATATTTTTGTTTTGTTACTCAGTAAAAAATAAAATACATTTTCCTGAAGCAAAATATGTTTTAGAGAATATATCTTGAAGCTTTTTCCCACTGAAAAATATTTTTTTTTCTTGTTTTTAGCATAAACCTCAATAAATTTTGCAAGACGTTCACCCAAAAATGAAAATTCGCTGAATATATAAATTATGATTGTGTCATGACAACTCCTGGAGAGATTGGCATGGTAATGTACACGACAATGTTAATGTGTTTGGTCTTGGCGGAATAGATCTGCTACGCTGCTGCGACAGAGCAAGTACCAACTTGTTACTGACAACACATCCACAACATGCTGGTGTAAGCATGTAAGAAACACTGCTGCTGCACATATAACATATGAAATAACCCCCATATAACATACATGAATCACCCCGTAGCAGATCTATACAGGTGGAGCTGGGGAAGGTGGAGGGTTTCTGAAACGTGCTGGGGGAAGTCGTGGCCTAATGGTTAGAGAGTTGGGCTTGTAACCTGAAGGTTGCCGGTTCGATTCTCGCGCCGGCAGGAATTGAAGGTGGGGATTGTGAATGAACAGCACTCTCTCTGCCTTCGATACCATGACTGAGGTGCCCTTGAGCAAGGCACCGAACCCCCAGTTGCTCCCCGGGCGCTGGAGCAATGGCTGCCCACTGCTCCGGGTGTGTGTTCACGGTGTGTGCGTGTTTGTTCACTATTCACTGCTGTGTGTGTGCACTTGGATGGGTTAAATGCAGAGCACCAATTTCGAGTATGGGTCACCATATTTGACAATACGTCACGACTTTCACTTTCACTTTCAACTGCTACAGCAAGCACTAGCCGAGTATTTGAATGTTGAGCAGCAACTCATTGGCTGCTGATACAAAAAAGAACCAATCAGCTGTGCCATGTGATAATGATGTCATTATGTCAGATTGAGTTTGACCTATCGGACTGTGCCATCTAGAGTTTCATGCCAGAACTTTGGATTTCAAACAGCTGATAAAAACAACACAATAGTCCAAAAGTAATCCACGTGACTCCAGTCCATCATTTAATGACTTGTGAAGTAAAAGCTGTGTTTTTGTAATCCAGCGTTATTATAGATTATAGACTGGTATTTTGGCCAGAAGTGAAGGTTTAAGGTTTCAAGTTAAAACACCTTTTTTAAAGTTAAAATGCGTTTTCTTACAAACACACAGCTTTTCACTGCACAAGACATTAACTGATGGACTGGACTCATGTGGATTTCTTGTGATGTCTTTATCAGGTGTTTGAACTCTCATTCTGACGGCACCCATTCACTGCACAAGATTGGTGAGCAAGTGTTGTAATGCTAAATTTCTCCAAATCTGTTCCGATTAAGAAACAAACTCATCTACATCTTGAATGGCCTAAGGGTGAGTAAATGTTCAGCAAATGTTCATTTTTGGGTAAATGATTCCTTTAAAACAAGGAAAAGCACAATGTTAATAGGATAAGACAAATAAAATTAAATATTTTCTCTAAAAACACATCTTAATATCTTATAACATTTTAAATATGAAAAAATGAAATATATTTTAAAATTTTACATGTAATTAGATAATCTACTCATTTTTTTTTTGTTTAGTTTTTTTTTTGTTTTGTTTTTTTGCGCAGTGAATCACCTGGCCACCTCTGGATCTTGACCCAGCAGCAGGAGGAGGGGCTGGGTGTTGATGAGCAGACCCCAACAGGGCAAACAGAAAAGCAGGAGGATCAGGACACTCCTCTGCAAGATGATGCCAACACGGCACAGGTTCTTCCCACCGAATGTCTGACAAGAACATGAGACCAGAACTCAGACATTTTAAAATTATACTGTACTGCTAAAATGTCTGACATGGCACCAAATTCAGAATTTCAGCAGAATGTTATGTATTTAATTTTTTTTGTTTCCTAATTAGTTTAGGTTTAACTTAAATTCTGAATCTCGGTTCTTAGTATGGTCTCAGCCTGTTGGACCCCACTGCATATCCATACATATTTTCATACCTGAGAGATAAGAGTGTCAGCCGCCAGTCCAAGACCTCCACCTGTAGCTGCAGTTGTTATGTTTATCGTCTGATAAATCAGAATAACAAGCATCAGTTACTTCTCAGCCATGCTCTGACTTCAATACACAAGCTTCACAAACAAAGGCTTACGATACGTCAAACCCCTGATGGCTAAACTTTTACAATACTGTGCCAACATTTGCATTTCATACACCAGTGTTTCTGTTTTACCACAAAGCAAACAGTATGTAACACTCCAAAGAAACAATAAGCAGAGCGAAAAATAAACTCACAGCTGAGGCCATTCCATAACCAGCCAGCACACTGTTTCCCAGGCGACCGCAAAACATTGTTATGACAAATGGCAGGAGATAATTTAGAATGCGCGATGCAACCTGGAATGACAACCTAAGAATTCTCAGTGGATGAGAAGTATATGAGAGCACTGAGCTATATGGAGGAATTAATGACAGTTCTTTGCTTTTCTGGCTTGCAGATTCAATTTTTGCCACATGAGGTGAAATTGATATAAAACTTCCAAAGTTTCCTTTATGTTAGTATGAATAGATTAATATTTTATATTCATACATGAAAAAATTTTCAAAAAATTTCATACCAGGGGTCCGGTCATGCGTAGAATGTGGTAGAGCTCCTGTCTATATACTAGAGGGATGCAGCGCCTCACAGATCTGCAGCAGAAAAGCTTGGAACTAGGCTCCATTGATGAAGCTTCAGTCCTGGGACTTGAAACGTCCATGATCTCCTTAGACCTGATCTGCAGTGAGGCCAGAGACGCGGCAGGGGACAGTCCTGCTGCTGCAGCTGTGTTGCTAACAGGTCAATGTGGCAAAGTTTCACCATCTTAAAAGCTTACTGATTAGATGAAGCCTCTCTCAATACTTCTGTGAGTGGAAGTGTGGAAATCTGCAGCTAGATAACCTAAATACAATAATGACCTTTACTTGAGAATGGTTACAAGATGGGAATTTGAGGAATATGTTCAGCATGTACCATTACAGTCAGGATTTTCATTAAATACAACTGATTGATACAATAAAAAATGTTGTAGAAACAGTTTCAGAACAAACTCAGATATTGCTGGTAAATTTCACAAATAATTGTAAAGAAATGTCAAGTAACAACGAATTAAATGTGAAATTAAGAAGCAGAAAAACTTAAATAGTATTTTCTTGTAAAACGTGCTCCAAAAATATTTGTTTTATTAACAACTTCGAAAAATTAGTTTTACAGTGCCATTTTAAAGCACAGCCCACATTTGATCAACTACTAACACGGCCAACTTGGAGTATTAGGCCTTAAATCACTTGGCAAGCCTTAGCAAACAAAATTTTATTTTTCTGGAATGTCCGTCTATGTAATGATTCTGAATTCTTATTTCGCATCAAATTCAGAAATTTTAGTACGGTATTGTGTGACACTGGCGCCACGGTATCGCTACGGAATCAACAGTGAACGAATGATTCTAATGAGTCGGTTCTTTTTAACGAATCAAACATACAGTTTATATCTCACTACTGAGAATAATTTCAGCATTGTTGCTGACTAGTTGTTCATATGTCATCGTTTATCTGTAGATACACATTATGCGCTCTGTCAGTATCTACCACAGTTTTTGTTGTTTTGACGGCTTTAAAAAAGACTGCAAATGTGTAAAAGAGTGTAAAAAATATTATTATTAAAATGATCTCATCATCTAACAATGGAACTACACTTCTTTTTCATACATTCTTTAAAAGTGCAAACAATTCGTTAATAGAATCATAAGGAACAGGAATCGTTCCAGATTCTGTTACGTCACAGTTTTCCTTCCACATGAACTAGAACTTGAGGACAATGACTCGAGTTCACAGCATGAACTGCACACAAGAGGGGGCAACAGAGCTTTAATTATAGGCCTACTGGAAAACTGAACATTCGTCATAACTCCATAATGTATATAGCTAGATTTTATAATGTCCTTTTATAAAGTGTTGTTTTAAACAAAGGCCCACCGTGACAGCATGTTTCCTGACAAAGAAATCTAGTGATGACAGATACAAGCGCAATATAATTTAGGGAATGCTTGATATTGATTTGCTTGTCCTCACGGCTGAAAACCAGTGCCAGCTGTGTATATGGATTATTTACTTCAATAAAACTTTGCAGTACACGTGTAAAAACAACACTTAGAGTCTGTATTCCTAGAATTACTCCGAGTCAAAGCAGCAGGCTAAATCGGGCTCGTTCTTTTGTTAACTTCTCTAATTGTTTATAACACGACATTGACATACGCTTAATTCTCCAGATTTAATTTTCCGCACCAGATTTAGTGTATCGTCAAGGTGTGATCATCCACTAATTACTCAGGATGCGGAGCAGAGAGGAACAAGGGTCTCCATGGCAACCGTAGGATTACTATGCAAACCCGTCTTGATCTATAAGCAAACTGAAACGCATGATTTGGGCTGACATGATGGAGATTGCGTTGTCATGTTTTGCAAATAACAAGAAGTTCGAACAAGCTGTTGAAGACGGCTAACAAGACGATTCCGTGTAGTTTTAGTAGCGATTAAATTCCGAGTCCCTCTCAGTATTCTCTCCACATAGACATCCCGATATCACCAATCAGCAAATTGCTTTAGAGAGCAGGGAGGGTGACAGCAAATTATAGAGCTAATGAAATTCTGCCTATTATGTTGACTCTTTGGCATTGTTATTTAGTTTGCTGGTAAGCTACAGTTCAAATAAACACGGCTTGATTTCCACCTACAGATGCGTCACATCCCGCTGTTTTATGTGACTTATGGGTCAGGTGCTTGTTTATTCCCGCTCCTGTTTTCGTGCTATAAACAGAAGTGGGTTGTCAAAACACTCTCAGCCCACTGTTGGCTATTTCTGTCAGGTATAATGCATTGTCCTCTACGTTTTGGCAGTCTGGAATGAAAATAACCCAAATGTGAAGGGCCACCTTCTCCTGTGCATTCTATATCACCCAGTAGCAGGCAGGAAAATAACAGCATCATTTATCCTGCACAAACTCTCTGACACATTTGTAGTATAAAAAGATGGTGAATTTTACATTTACGCACTTTTCCCGAGTCAGCGAGATGGATTCTGTGTTGTATGCGTTTTTAAAATTTCAGTCAGTTCTATGAATTTACTTAGCCTTTCTAAGCTTGAGACTTTCTGTCTGTTTTGAAATTGGGGTCTTAAAGAACCTGAATGGAAGGAAAATAAGGACAGCATAGAAAACATCACATTTCGAATTATATGAAGGTATTTACATCTGAGCGTCCGTGACAGCGGAATTTGTAGTTGTAGAGAATAGCCACACGTGTAATAGTAAATTTGAAGTCACAGACAAAAGTTGCAAACTTGAAGATTTTTTTTCTCTCTCACGCAAACACAACACAACAGTTACACCTTCTCGAATCCTTCATTGCAGGCGCACAAATCCTGTTCTACGAATCACAAATCAAGAAACTCGTATGCTCACGTTTTGCTACTATAGCTGCAGTGAATATGGTGGCAAAACACATTCACACACCTGCATCAAAAATGTGAATTCACGGACGAATTTTGTACATCCGCGAATCAGTATGTGAATTCTTGCAATGAGATTTGCACACTTGTAGAATGTTTTCTTAGATATATATATATATATATATATATATATATATATATATATATATATATATATATATATATCTTTCTTGGATGCTTCTTCTAGCACAAACACATCCATAACTGCTACGAGTCTCAAACGCTGCTTTTCACTTGCAAATGACAAGTTTCGCGCACTCTCCATTTTGCACCACATATCTGTGTGAAATATGGAGCAAAAGTGATCTGTGCATCTGTAGAGGCAATGATGTGCACTCTTCAGAGATCAGAGAAGTTTGGCTAATCAGAAGAGCTACGCTTTATTCGGTTTTTGTTATCCTTTATAGTTCTTCGGTTTTTTTTATGTTCAAGTTTGTGGATCTTATCGTCTGCAACGTCGGGGTGTATTTTGGAGCCAGTGTGACGGTGATAACATCAGCTGGTAGCCTAAGTTAAGTTATAACGTTAGTTATCCGAATCAGTCAGGGAATTAATCAGGGAAGCATAATAATTCTATACTGCGTTTTTATCGCAGGTTATGCCAGACGTTACATAACAGCGAGATAACGTGAAAATAGTAAAGAATGAATCATAAGAAACACCGCTGTTATCAGGGCCGGAGTGGGACTCATTTTCAGCCCTGGAGTTTCATGCCTTAGATCGGCCCACATTCATTTTTTTTATTTTTTTTTTTGTACTGGCCTTTTCAGTGCCGCCTTTGCGCATTCTATTATAGGCTACATTTTTTATCTATTATTTCTTGCTCGTATATCTCCAACGATGACTTTTTTTTTGAGCAAGGTGCTGCTGGAGCCAAAAGATAATTACGTCCTCATTGACAATTAACTTCAGAATTGGAAAATAAGGGATAATTATGATTATTTTTCTTATTCTTTAAGAAAATAGTGTTTATTCTTGTATTCTTGTAGAAAATAAGTGTTTAGAAGAAATAAAATAAGAAAGAAAGAAAGAAAGAAAGAAAGAAAGAAAGAAAGAAAGAAAATAAGAGACAGAATAAGGGATGTTCCAAATATTTGTACTGTACCATAATGTAGGCTTTCTGCCTGCAGTTAAAAAGTTCTCAGAAATAATCACAATTGTTTTGCTTAACCTATTTATGTGCAATTATTCTAAAAAGAATTTTAATGTCATACAAAAAAAAAAAAGTCATCAAATGTCATTTAATGCCTCAAAAATGGCCTGAGAAAATTGTACCATTATAGAATTGTGACTTCACACGTGTAATTTAGGAGGTGAAAATACGGTGAAATTACAAATGGCATGAAATGTGAAAGCGTAACAACCGAAGGTCTATGAAACGTCAGTCAATCAAGCATTTTTTTTTTCTTTTTCTTTTTTTTCTTTTTCTTTTAAAGAATGGCACTTAAAGTTTTGAACTATAATATTTTTCGAACTATAGCCTTTGAATGAATGAAAATGGATATTTTTCAATTAAAGAAAACTGAGAGAGTGTGGACTGATTTGTAGGCTACTTCAATAATAAGGTCCAAGTTTAAGAATATCCTACGCTAGAAGTATTTATTTATTTATTTTTGTAATGCATTTTTCCCTCTCTATTTAACAGCATTAACTTACAATGAAAGACGTCTTCCCTCAGATTGAAGGTTTTCCTGCCTTGCTGGATGTTGGGCTTATGATCAATAAATTGTTTGCGTTCGCCTAAACTGATTTTGTAAAATCAAAAAGCGGACTGTGAAGGGTGCTGTTAGCGCGAGCCCCGCTCGCTGTGAAGCGGGAGCAGCCGGCAGAGGATTCCGCTTGGTCCTAAAGCCTTCCCTTAAACGATTAAATAAAACAATGATTTGCGCAAAAAGAATTAGTAATCAATTGAGAATTTGTTACTGATATGGTCTGGTGAAAATAATATGGGCTGCGAGAAAATTATTAATAAAAAGAGTGGGGCTGCTGTGAGTGCAGGCAGACTAGGGACATCAGTTCAATCCAGTAGCATGATTAGCCAATCCGCGCCTGGCTGTTAGGTACATCTTTGGTGTTTTATTTTCAGGTTGTAGTTTATTGTTCAAGTCATCTGCAACCGAGGTGTACTGGGGTCTTTTCTTGTGACTGCATCGTAGAGGTGGTAACAACAGGTGAGTAATAAGCAAACATTACCAACAACTACTATATTTGAACTCCTGCTCTCCACTAACCCACGGAACGTTGTGGAGGAACGGACTAGCAATATATAGGAAGTTTGGCTAACAAATATTATGAATGTTGTTTATTTTAAGTTCTGTTATTGGACGGTAGTTTTTTTTCTGACCATAAAAGTATAATAACACTAACAGGATGTTATGACTCTGTTACAGGAGATTTCTCCAAGCAAAAACACGGATGCTGACCATGAGGAGCAGAATCATCACATGGCCAGCTGTCAATTTTATTGAAATTAGGTAACCCAAAATACATTTTATTTTACATTATATTTACATTCATGCATTTGCCAGATGCTTTAATCCAAAGCAACTTGTTCTGCATAGGTACACATTTTATTTAGTTATGTTACCCAAACATTTTCAAGTACTACTTTTTATTTTTATTTTCTAGTTTGTGGTCTGGATCATGTCATCTGCTATACATTCCAGTTGGAGCCTTTGCTTGTGATTGTCATCGTAACGGGTAAATTAGCTGAAGTAAACTAGTTAAAGGTTTTTTTTTTTTTTTTTTTTTAATCATTATCCATTCCCTTGGAATCACTAAAGGTACCTAGTGGGTAAACCATGGCATTACAAATGAAAATGATTTTTTTTTCCCAACCACAAAATGACTCTTAATTTGCCTCTTTGCATTGGAATTTAAAACCCATATTTAAAAAAATAAATTATTGAACTAAAATATAGAACATTGCCTCTCCCATCACTCTCCAGAATAAAATGATACTGTAAATGTCATCGACGTAATAATCAATGCATAATATGCTGTAATGTTTACCAAAAGTTGCTGCAAATACATGTACAGTGAAGCTGTCTGTCCTGCTTAAACCCATTCAGATGTCTTGACAGCGCTGGTTTGTTTGGAACTATTGAGCGCTCCATGAACCACGTGACCGCGTGGCGGCGACACCGACGAGATCAAAGAAGCCTGTAACAACTGTTTTTCTTTAACTGAGGCGCTACAATAAATTACGCCAAAACGGTATTTATTGTTTGAATCTCGTATTAAAACTTACAAATTTTGAAAGCTGAGACTTTGTTTCATATCACAAGCAGGGTTGCCACTTTGGCGTGAGATTTACATGGGCAGCGTGAGAGCGTGAGACAGAGCCTGAAAGCGTGTGTCTCAAGCCAAATGAGTGAGAGTTGGCAACCCTCACGTAATTATAATACATCATCATAACGCATTAATTATGCATAGTGCACACAGTTAAAATAGTTTTGCCATTTATGTGCTCTTAAAGGAGTAGTTAACTTCTAGAACAAAAATTTACAGATAATGTACTCACCCCCTTGTCATTCAAGATGTTCATGGCTTTCTTCAGTCGTAAAGAAATTATGTTTTTTGGAAAACATTTCGGGATTTCTCTCCATATAATGGACTTCTATGGTGCCCTCGAGTTTGAACTTCCAAAATGCAGTTTAAATGCAGCTTCAAAAGACTCTAAACAATCCCAGCCGAGGAAGAAGTGTCTTATCTAGCGAAACAATTGGTTATTTTCTAAAAAAAAAGTTACAATTTATATACTTTTTAACCTCAAACGCTCCTCTTGTCTAGCTCTGCATGAACTGTTTTTTTTCCGGTTCATGACAGGGTATGTCGGAAAAACTCCCATCTCATTTTCTCCTCCAACTTCAAAATCATCCTACATCGCTGCAGAAGTACTGATGTAGGATTAGTAATTAGACTAACTAGCTAACACCTACAAATAAATTACAAATTGCAGCCTTTATTTTGTTGCCTGTTAGGCTATTTTAGGCATTTCATATTCCTCATATTTTTCTTTGTTGTAATAAGTACTTGTCACTGTAGATATAGTTGTGGGTTGCATTTCTCTGTTTGGGAGTATAACTCATGTCTGGTCTCTTCAATGTTTTAACAGATTCACTCATAAAATACCTACAAGGCGCATTTATTTATTATCACAGTTTAATAACTGTGTTTGTGTGAGAGAGAAAAAAATGTAAAAGTTTGCAACTTTTGTCTGTGACTTCAAATTTACTATTACACATGTGTGGCTATTCTCTACAGCAGGGTTCCTCAAATCTTACCCTGGAGGGCCAATACACTGCAGAGTTTAGCTCAAACCCTGATCAAACTCGCCTATCTGTGATTTTCTAATGATCCTGAAGACACTGATTAGCATGCTCAGGTGTGTTTGATTAGGGTTAGAGCTAAACTCTGCAGGAAAGTGGATCTCGTGGGCCAGATTTGAGGATCCCTGCTCTACAACTACAAATTCCACTGTCACAGACGCTCAGATGTTTCGCACCAAAAATACCTTTATAGAATTAAGCCTAATTTAATATGACTTTATTTACACTCTTTTACGAGCCCAGTTACCGAGCCGAGTCAGAACACACAGCTAATCTTGTCGAAAAAGCTGTGTGCAAAGTTTGATTCATAATTAAATTGAACACATCTATGAAAATACTAATAGTTGTATGACCACACGTCCTCTTTTTCCCAGACATGTCCTTAATGGAATTTCTAAATTGCCTAAAATGTCTAGGCTTTGCCTTTGTTTTCTTATTGACGTGCTCTCTACAAATCAATGGAAGCCCTTTTCCTCCACGGAATGAATAAATGAATAAGGTAATTGCAACATTTTATCTCACTTTTTTTCCCGCAATTCTAAGTTTATATCTCGCAGTTTATGACCGTTCTCTGTACAGCCCACCTTCCTGAACGTAACGATTGATTGATTATGTACAATGCCTGCACGCTATTGGTTAAACAACTTTTCAGTCATTATCTTCAGCAAATATGAAAACAATAGGAAAACAAAGCTCAAACCCGGACATTTTAGACAAGTCAGACATCCCAGACTGGACGTGTTTAGGAAAAAGAGTGCGATTATTATCCCTAGAGTCATAATACAAGGATATTAAAGAAAAAAAATTAGAACTATTTATACAGCAAAATTTTTTAAAAAGCATGCCATGTGCACCCAAAAATGCTGCAACTTTAAGCCAGTCATATAATAAAATACACAGCTTTGGCATAAGCTGTTACCCACAATAGTTTCTTGTTCAGCAGATGGTTTAATGAAATTATGCAATCACCCTCTCAAAAAGTATAGAGTAAGAGAAATAATTAATCAGCTAGACAGCATGTTTGCAAATCACATTACCTTTTCAACTTTGTTTAATTTCTTTTGCTGTTACCTCAACTGAACACAAATAAACCAGCTTCCTGAAGGAATGAACGAATGGAGGAAAGAATCTGACCTTAGATGATCATCAGGTCACCTTCACCTGCCACTTAAAAGACAGAATCCACAGTCTCCATCTAATGAAGATAGACAAATACTGTGAGCCCTGTGTGGAGGTGACGGGAACCTCTTATTGTCCATTCTTGTTCGAACATTTTAGAGAGAATGTACTTTCAAACATAATTGGTTTGAATGACGTAAAAACAGCCCCGTTGCTTTGTGGTTAACACTGCAATATATTGATCGTTACACAATCAGAAAGGCTAGTACATAGTGCACATCCTCTCTAGAGAATGAAAGTGGCAACGGTGATTGAGGCTGTCCTGTACATGCTAACCCTCAATGTCAGGCTGGAGGATGGTTATGCTCTTTAATAGGACTTATTTCATCTGTCATTTTCTTCTCCAAAGTGGCTTTGAATACAACTAGAGTGACAGCAGGAACAGGTCAAGCTGCTTTCAGGGCCTTAGTCAATGGCCATTATTTCCTTGGTGGAAAAAAAAAACATACTAGTTACCAGGTCAGATTATCAAATTTTCCTCTCAAGTCATGAAAGTACACAACAGATGTGCCACAATTCCATGATCGTAGCTCATGAATCTTAAAATAAAATATGGAAATAGTAGTTTCCACGAACACATTTCATCACCAGGCATCAATATATGGAATAGATGATGTAACAGTTATTTTTCTGGATGGGATAGATATCAAATTATGGGCTGTCTCAGGAAGCATGACTGAATCATCTGAATGATTCACCACAATGATTTCAGCATCTAATAGAATAGGTTACACATTACTGTAAGGCTGGATGAAGTCATGTCATCTAAAACCACAAAAGATATGACATTCAAATTAAATATTAATGCTTAGGTTAAAGGCAGAGTCCAGTGTGGTGTTTGAGCATGAAGAAAAAAAAATCATTCTAGCCTAAGATCCCATGAAAAAGTAACAAAAAAGTAGAGAAGAAATTAGCAGAACAAAGCAAAATGAAGCAAAGCCACATCTAAACTAAACAAACAAACAAACAAAAAATCTAAATAAATAAACCACAAGACAAAAAAGCGAGAAAATACTAAAACAAAACTGCAGTAAAACAGTACAAAACAAACAAGTCAAACAAAACAACACAAAACCAACAAAAGTCAAACAAAACAACACAAAACCACAATGCAACACAAAACAAAAGAGCAGAGTACAAAACAAAACAAAACCACAATGCAGAACGAAAAACAAATCAAAAGCACAGTAAAAAAACAAACAAAACAAACAAAAACAAGACAAAGTAACAGAAAAAACAACACAGGACTACAATTCCACAAAAAAGGAAAAAAAGTATAAAACGAGAAAAAGAGAAGGAAAACAAACAAACAAAAACTGCTACAAAGCACAGTACAAATAAAATAAGTAAATAAATACATAGGATTATTTTATAATATAATTATATTATTATATAAATAATTCAAAAATCAAAACCACAACACTACGGTAAAAAAATAAACTACAAAATAAAGTAATTAAATAAAGTACAGTACAACAAACTAAAACAACAGAAAAGGCTACATGAACAAAAATGAAAACAAAAACAAAAACCCAGCAAAAACAACAGAAAGGCTGGTTTAAGAATTGTCGGATATACAAATCAAATTCTAATTGTATATGCATACACTGAATATTTTAACAACCTTAACATTTTCAGCTATCACAATAATGATGATTCAGAACATTTCAACAGTGCCTTTAACAGAAGCTTGCTTGAGACCCTGCTGGATACTACATGACTTTCCCATGAACAACAGTGACTGGGAAACTAGTCCCCAGGGGCTCATGGGCTTGACCCTGCAGCTGAAGAATGTTCTGTAGCAGGATATGGATTATGACAGACGGGCTGCTGCATGTAACAGTTTGTGCGAGAGAACACTAGTGTTTATTTGTGTTCATTTTGCAGAAGGTCTGCTTTCAGGGTAAGCTCTCTATCCCCGAGTCTTGCTTGTAAGGTCAAAACATCTCCTGTACTCATACCAAAAATCATCCAGGAAGTCACTCAACAGTAACAAGTCTCAAAAGCCCCAGATTCACACAAATCTACATGGTAATGCTAAAATAACCGCTGGTCTTAAGGGCCCTCTTGATTGGAATGATATCTATAATGAGTTGAGTGTTTGATTGGCTTCCATAAAAAGGATGGAGTGGAAAAAAACTGTAACTAATAGATGGTGCCGTTCTGGGACCAATCTTCATAATGATGAGAAAGGCACTAATGTGTAATTATTCATTTTTAAAGCTAAAGATTGAAATAGGCTTCGTTTCTGCTTTGTGAGGTTTCAGATATGGTCCCTGCCTTTGAAAAACATCCGTGGCTTTTCTATAAAAGGAAAAATTGAGTTCAAATCTGATCAGATGAAAATGCAAATAGTTAAAATCGGTTTTTATTCCCCTAAGCTATTAAAAAAAACCCACACACAATAGCACGGACAGGACATTTTCTTTTCAAATCAACCCAATGACACCAAAATATAAACATGAATTTTGCTTTGCACTCTAGAAAGAAAATGATTAATTTTCATTTTGTTGATAAAACAAGTAATTATCCGCAATATTTGCAAGCAGCAATTACCATGTGAATCCAAAACGAAGACTCATTCAAACAAAAATGTGCAACAATGCTGGCACGTCAAGAAAAATAGATTAAAACCCATCCATCAATAATCCCAGCATTACGTTCACACAATTTGCACATGCCAACCTCTCCGGCACATGCCTGGAGCATTAATCAGCTAAAGTGTGTGATTTGTGATTAAAGGGCCATTTCCATAGCATCCAAAAGAATGAGCGGGATACATTCATTAATGGTGACAGCCACTGAGAGCATTTGTTCACCTGCTGACTTTAAAAGACCACAGACGACATCCTGCAAGGAAAAAACTCTCCCTTGAGGGGGAAAGAAAAAGTTAATTTCTGGAAACCTGTTGTCTGCACATTTGTCGCTTTCAAGGACAGATGTTATTTGCGCTCGGTTTAAACGACTCAAACAGAATTGAATGAGGAAGATAAAAGCGACTGGTGTGTTTCGGTTTTGCTCAGGTATCATTTATACCAGCGTAAAAGTGATCAGATAGTATAATTAGCTTTGGATTTGCATACATATTAAAGAACAGGAATAGTCCATCTAGAGCATTGCTACTCTTGACAGAGTAATTTAGTGTGAAAACACTGAGCTGCTTCCTCTGATGTTGTGAGTGTGAATTGATAGAGCTGTACTCACCTTTCAGGTTGGTCAGAGAAAAGGTCACAACTTCACATGTCTTCACAGCACTGACAGAGCTTTACACAGATATATCAAGCAGGATTTATAATGATTTATTGAAGAATGAGTATACAGCTCGGTATAGGCCCAACAGAAGCACATCCACTGAAATAGACCGACTGGACCAAATACCACAATAATACATGTTGTCAAGAGGCCTTGACACAGTTGTGTACTGAATATATGTACTAAAATACAAATATACTTTTTCACACACCATCTGAGAATATAGATATTAGACAAATAAATATACATCTTGATAAGGCTGAAAACACGTTAATATATACTGACAATTCAGCAATGATCACACACGAAAGAATTAAAAAGTCTGCCTATAAAATCATAAATTACAGGCTCAGTTTATAACTATCAGAGGTTCAGAAGGCCACTAGCACGATCTCTGAATTAAAAATATGTACAATAAATATAAAAAAATCTCCAAACTAACACTCACACGAGACTTGCATACATGTAACAGACATGCGCACACGTAGATACAGACCAAAACACTCATGCCTACCCACTTTCACACTGCCTCTAGTGTTATATAAAGATTCACAGTCAACAAAATAAAATTACATAAATACTTTCACTGTGAAATTGTAATTTTCAATAGACAGCCTCATACAAAATACCAAAATCAGTAACTACGATAGGAAAATGTGACATTACAAGAACTATTGAGTATGGACACCCTCATGGTGACAACAGCATTATAGTGGCCTGGTCTTTTGTTCAAACACAGCAGTTTATTTACATTTATTTATAGTTACACCAAGGTTGACCTCAAGTATAATTTAAAATACTAATATAGTATGTTCTTCAATAAGACCATTGTATTCAGTGAGATGGATTTACAAGTAAACAATATCAACGTGTTTGTGCAAGTTGTCGTACCGATAAAACCGATGTGACACGGCGACATCTTGACAACCACAGTCACTTTACAATACAAATTTAAAATGGTTATTTGGCCATTTAATATGTGCTATAAAAAAAAGTTGTTTTCTTAATCAGATTTTTAAATCTTGGTTTTCAGTCAAATATCTGAGCATTCTAAAAAAGATCAATTTACTTGAGAAGCAAAATGAAGAAATAAGAGAATATATATTTAATTTTTACACTACTGTTCAAAAGTTTGGGGTCAGTAAGCTTTTATAATGTTTTTGAAAGAAGTCTCTAATCCTCATCAAGTATGCATTTATTTGATTAAAAATACAGTAAAACAGTAATATTGTGAAATGTGTTTTCTATTTTAATATATACACTACCAGTCAAAAGTTTGTGAACAGTAGAAGTCGTCTCTTCTGCTCACCAAGCCTGCATTTATTTCATACAAACTACAGCAAAAACAGTAAAATTTTGAAATATTTTTACTATTTAAAATAACTGGGGGTGTAGAGAAATTATAGAAATTAATAATTTTTTATTTAGCAAGGATGCTTTAAATTGATCAAAAGTGATGATTAAGACATTTATAATATTACAAAAGATTTCTATTTCAGATAGATGCTGTTCTTCTGAAATTTCTATTCATCAAAGAAAGCTGAAAAAACCTCTAATCAGCTGTTTTCAACAATTATAATAATAAATGTTTTTGAGCAGCAAATAAGGATATCAGAATGATTTCTGAAGGATCATGTGACTGGAGTAATGATGCTAAAAATTCAACTTTGAAATCACAGGAATAAATTACATTTTAAAATATTTTCAAATAGAAAACAGTTGTTTTAAATATTATAATATTTATTTATTAATAGTATAATATTTTAAATTTTACTGTTTTTGCTGCACTTTGGATCACATAAATGCAGGTTTGGTGAGCAGAAGAAACTTCATTAAACACAAAACATTAAAAATCTTACTGTTCAAAAACTTTTGACTGGTAGTGTAGCAGTCATTACAGTGTCACATGAATGATGTCACCTTCAGAAATTATTCTAATATTGTGATTTGGAGCTCAAGAAATATTTCTTATTACTATCAATGCTGAAAACAAGTGTGCTGCTTAATATTTTATGGAAATATAATACGTTTTTTTTTTTCAGGATTTGATGAATAGAAAGTTCAAAAGAACTTTATTTTATTTGAAATAGAAATCATTTGTACCAGTGTAAAAGTCTTTACTATCACTTTTGTTCAATTTAATGCATCCTTGCATTCATGTTTATTATTTTTTTCTTATACTGTTGCTATAATCTTACAGTTTTTCCATTTATTTATGTATTCCCCAAATACACTGTCTGAAAATAATTCTCATGCTTCATGTAAATTTATCTTATTTTAAGAATGTTTAAATATTTGTACTGGAAAAAGAGACAAAAATACCAATTAAGAAAATGCTTTATTGCAGTGCTAGCACTGCTGGCGTCCGCTATTGCCACACACTAATACATCATACATACTTAGTTCGTCTCAGTGCGACTTATTATATATTTACAACACGAGTGAGAGACAGGCACAAGAAGAACCACCGATGGTTGTAAATATGCTTCTGCAGAGTACCAGAGCTGCGGCAGAGGAGTGGGCGGAGTTCAGTAGCCGCGGCCATCGCTGTCGGACTCTGTTCTGGCTGAGTGGCTGAACAGAGACAGGGGCGACAAGAGTTCAGGCCAGGTCGCCATACTGGCACAAAAGGTTAATGTACAGTTTGCAAGTCCGTCTGGCCACAAGCGGGCCATAGACAGCCGCCCAGGGAGCAGACAAATGCCTGCAATATTAAAACAGAGGGATTATTGTAGGAGTCAGCGCAGCCACCTGTCCGAGCAGCGGAATACTCACCCTCCCTCTTCCTCCGTATTGCTTAGGCGTGAGGAAATTTGATGTTTTCTCTAAGGATGTTATCAGATATCCTCTTTGTTCCTGATGGGAATCCTTCGTACGGTGCTAAATAAATCCAGAAGTTCCTTCCAAAGCATCAAGGACGGATGAAACTGAATTTAGAAATGGAATTCTCCTCTGCTCCTGCTGCCGAAAAAAGCATCAGGACTCAGAGTTTGTGCGTTGTTGTGTCAGATCCATGCGGAGGGCACTTCACTGAGGAGTTTTTATCAGCTCAGGTGGGATTTGTCTTATTTTATGGTGTAATATCAGCAGAAGGAGTAAAGATGCTGTGGGGTTGAGGGAGGAAAGAGATTGTGAATCAAAGAGCGCTTCACACAGTAGTCACGCTTCAATGAGCGCCCATATAAATATCTATTTCATTATGAAAATCATCAGAGAAAATTACAAACGGTTTCCCAAGGAGCCACACGCAGGCTGTGGCCGGCATCTATCTCATCAGGCAAACATTATTTGGCAAAAGGGAAGAGCACTGGAGTCGGGGCATGTCTGGGCACTCTTATTTGCGGATCACTGGGCCCAGCAGAGGAGCCCCTCTGTTGCACATTTGCATTCAGATTTGCACGGTGTGATGGGAGATGAGGCGGTGGGAGGCCCAAGCTCTATTAATAATTCTTCAGCCTTTTTTACAGTCCTGATTATGAATGAACCAGAGCTAGAGGAGTGGTATTAATGGGAAGAGTTGGAAGGATGTCAAGCCACTAGTACTGTCCCTAATCACTTTTTCTCCATTTGCCGGGATAAAGCAGCTAAATCATTCAAGGAGTGTTGCAAACAGATATCGTGGGGGTTGAGGTCTTGCTAGGTTCTGAATACAAATTTTGGATTATGAATTCAGCGATGCTGAGATTGAATTTAGGAATATTTTACAGCACAATGGTAATGCGGTGAGAATATTATATGCGTGCTCATTTGAAATTTTAATTTAACTCAAATTTAAAACATGGTCATGCCCTATCCACACACAAAATCTATTTGTTATGCATTAGAGACAAAACAAAAAAGCTTAAGGGTCTGTTCAACACAGGGTATGTTTTGCGTATAAAAATACAGAAAAATGAAAAAACACAAAAAAATGGAATGGGGAGAAAATTTAATTAAATAATTTCAAATTAATTTAAATTTCAAAAGCTAAATCATCCTTATGGTTTACATTTTATTACCAATGAATTTACATTACTTTTCTAGTTTGTGATTATTATTTTTTTATTATTATTTTTTATTCAAACAATTTCTATGCAATAAAAAACATTTTATGTACATTTTAAAATGTAAAAATTATATTCATTTAAAAAAAAAAATTTAATTAATTTTGCTAATTTCCATGATATCCAGGTCTAGAAATTACACGTAAAATTCTTTGTCTGTTAAAAATGGCCATAGTTAAGAGGAAAACGTTATTTTAATAAATATATTTCAGTTTTTTATTTGATTATTTTTTAATTTTAATAAAAGCTTATTTTAAAAAGCCCATTTTATTTATTTTTTAAAAGCTTATTTATATAACCATTTTAAGCTTTAATTAAATTTTAAGCCATCTTATTTTATTATTATTTTTTTATTAAAAAAAAAAAAGCTTATTTAAAAAAGCCAATTTTATTTATTTTTTTAAAGCTTATTTATTTAGCCATTTTAAGCCTTAATTTAGTTATAAGCCATCTTGTGGCCCCCTTGGAAGTGTGCTGAGGCCCCCTATCGGGTCCTCGCTCCCTGATTGAGAACCACTGGTCTAGAGCATTTTTACATTAAAAAGTAATTAAAAAGCATGCAAAAATGTGTTTTGTGTGAACAGGCCTAAAACTAAAGCTTACCTGGGCTCTGTCCACTGAGAGATCATTACCATCTGTCCTTTTTCCATCCCTCCTATGTTTCTCTTTGGTCAGGGAGTGGTGTCGCCACGGTGCATGGACCCCCGTGCCCACATGGCATGGCCTGGACCCCCTCCACCCCCATGGTCCTTGTCCGACTCGGGTTGGCTCTGAGCTCGCTCCGGTTTAGGGTTGGGTGTCATGGGCGGCTCAGGCTGCTGCACTGACATGGTCCGGCGAAGGTGTGTCCGCTTACACAGGAAGTCCGGTTTGGCTGACAAACCAAATGAGCCCTTTCGAAGAACCATTCGCACCGAGGAGCTCTTCTTGGGCCGGGCTCTGTGACTGAACTGCAGGGAGGAGAGATGTACTGCATAGCCCTCGCTCAGGAACTGTGGTAGATCACAAGACATGAAAAGATATTAGAAAAAACTAGATAAATTTTGTCCATTTATGTTGGAAATTGAATGAAAGACAAGGAAGAATCAGAGTTAGTTAACCTGGCATTGATTCTGGTACTTCTTAGAGGGCCGTCCCACTATATATATCTGGTTGGGGTTGAGGCCCAGCATGCAGTAGACGGAAATGTCCTTCATGGAGCCATAGGCGCAGTTGATTTTAATGTGACACTGCCAACATGAGAAAAGGGCAAAGTGTGATAGACGGCCTGAGGATACACTACGAAAACACCTCAGTTCCTGTGTGACTACTGATGTGTGAGACAGAGGAAGCAAGTGTGAGAGAGATGGACCAAGAGAAGCAGAAATAAAGGAATAATGAAAAGTGATGTTTCTTACTCTTCATTCCTACTATGTGGTATATTTTCATGTCTCCATCAAATACAGTATTTGTAATGTACACTGCCATTCAAAAGTTTGGGGTCAGTAAAACCCAAGAGACTCCTTTTTTTATGTTTTTAAAAGGAGTCTCTTGCACTCACCATAGCTGCATTATTTGATGAAAAATACAGTAAAAAAAAAAAAAAAGAAAATCATGAAATATTTCTATTTTCTATTAGAAAATATTTTAAAATGTAATTTATTTCTGTGATGGCAAAGTTGAATTTTCATTACTTCAGTCTTCAGGGTCATAGCAATCATTCTAATATTGAAATATTTATTTTTATTATCGAAAAAAAAAAGTTGCAGTCTGTTTTTTTTAAATATATTTTTTATATTCTTCTTAAAATATTTTTAATATAATTCACAAGAATTTTATATAATTCAAAAGAACAGCATTTCTTTGAAATATAAATCTTTTGTAAAAAAATTCTTGACTGTCACTTTTGATCAATTGAATGCATCCTTTTTGAATAAAAAGTATTCATTTTTGATCAATTTACTGCAAAGGATGCTTTACTGCATCCTTTCTAAATAAAATGTATTTTAATTTAATGCATCCCTATTTATTTATCTTTAAATAAATTAACCCCAAATTTTTAACAGTAACATATATGTCTAAATATTGGATAAAATACTTTCTCTTACTATAAAGTATGGAAATCACTTTAGCTAGTTTATCACAATTAACTGGACATAAAAGTGAATTTTAAATAATTTCGATGGTTGTAATGGATGTTTCCATTTTTGCCATGTTTTCAGGTGCTTCTGACATGGCAATCTGGCAATTTCTAACATTTTAGGTGTTTTGTCATTTTTTCTTTCTTATATTACAGTATTTTAAACCAAACATATTTCATTTTTCTAAGGAAATTTTTTTAATTTGGTAATCAATATAAAAAAAGATTTCTTCAATTTCACTTTCCATCATGTTTAAATCATTTGTTAAATTCTAACAACAAAACTAACTAACAAAAGACAGTTCCTCAATGACATCATCCTTTAGCAAATGACATCAGCCAACAGCAAGAGCACCAGCAAGTATTAGCAAAGGATTTGAAGAAACCTGTGATGTTTTGTGTTTTCGTTTATCTTACTCTAACTCTTATTCTTGATCAAATTTCAAAACCTATATAATGTCAAAAACATTTGAAAGATGCTTAATTAAACAATTGCAAAATGTAGACTAAATCTTAATACTTCACTGAGCATTGGTTAAATACAGCTTTTTATTTCCATCCTGATGTGTACATAAGAAGTTATGACTCATAAAGTGCCTGAACTTAACCAGAGCGTATTTCTGAAAGTCTAGTGTACCCTTTTATAGAAACACTTGCTTAAACTACAACACAGGCATATTCATATTTTACAGTTACAGAGTTTAAAAGGTACTTCAGAACAGGAATGACCCATATACTTAGAAGTCTTACCTCTTGCACCAAGTTCCTGAGGAAGATGGTTTTCTGGCGAAGAGGGTCGTGCACCAACCCCTCCGAGAAGAAGATCATCCCCTGGGGGAAGTTGTGTTGAGACAGCCAGGACACAACCCTCTGCTTCTGCATGTCTGGACGGCCAGTGATGTAAATGATCAGGTAGCCCAGGTCCTGCCAGTGTCTGCATGCAAAATACTATCATTTACCCTCTGAGCAATCCTATAATGCTTGTTCAAAAACAGTTGGGGGACCGATTCCCGGATAGTCACGGCGCCTGGTCCTCCAGCAACAGATTGCATTTGACAAAGCAGTAAATTTGCCCAAGGACAGTCTGGGAAACAACCCAAGATTGTCCATTTGTAAATCCCAAACCCCATCTGATATCTGGTATCAGCACTTTGCTATCTCTCTATTAAATGAAATCCAATTGTGCCTCACCGGCAAGCCGGTCCTTTTCAATATTGCTATGGCATGAAATGAAAGCATCGATTCTCTCTCACACACATTTACACAGAAAGCCACCGTGTGAATTTGTTACCTGACCACATCCACAGCTCCGGGCCGTACTTTAGGGTCGCTGCCCATAATGGAGACGCTAGCGGCAAATGAACCGTCAATGCTAAAGACGACACACTCCATCCCCCGCGGCAAGACCGTCAGGAAGGCCTCCGCGCTTGTCTGGTCACCCCTGCGAGGAAAGAGTGACATGAACAAAGATCTGGCTCTTGATCAAGCTCACGATGCGGCATGAAGCCTGAGATCAATTTAACAGCGAGGAGTCCTTCTCCTTTAGCCCTCAGGGTGAGAGTTTTATGAGTGCCAATTGAGCGCTTGCAAATTATCCCGCTGAGACAACCTTGAGAGCACGGCCATTTTGGATACATTACAAGTAATCTTCAGGGTCCCACTGACTTACTTGACGACCATTTTGATGGGGTAGACCCCCACAGCCAGCTTTTTGCTTTTGGGGATGGTGTAGGTCACTCTGCCACTGCTGTTGGTCACCTCTGTGTCTAAGTGCTCCCAGCGACCCGACTGCGGCTGGGTCATCACATACACGTCGACCTGAGAGACAAAACAACAAAGAAACAGACAGTGCAAGGGAGCGAGTGAGATGGAGGGAGATTATTGAGGCATACTAAGGTTGTCGCGACATCAAAATGTCAGTAGTCGATACCAGTACCAGTGACATTACTCTATACCAATTTCAAAACCACAGCAAGCACTGTTTTGCTATTCAGTGCACTCCTTTATTTGACAAATTAAATATGAATACACAAATTGAACAAAAGTGACAGTAGAGACATTTATAATGCCACTCAAGATTTCCATTTCAAATAAATGTTGCTCTTTTGAACATTACTTTCATCAAAGAAACTGATAATAAGTATTACTTGAGCACCATATCAGCATATTAGAATTATTTCTGAAGGATCATGTGACACTACTGAAAATTCAGCTTTGCCATCATAAAAATAAATTATATTTTAAAATGTATAAAAATAACAAAAGAGTTATTTCAAAATGTACTGTATTTTTGATCAAATAAACAGCCTTGGTCAGCTTAAGAGACTTCTTTTATAAAACAAATCTGACCCCAAAAAACCCCAAACTTTTGAATGGCAGTGTAAATATGCTTTTAGGAGTAAATAATATTTTTATCTTAATATTGTATAAGGCATGCAATATTTATCAATAACATTACATATGAATAATTCAAAAACAATCAGTAAAAAAGAAAATAAACAGAAGTAGCTTTGACTTTTTTCTTTTTAATATTGTTTATATTAATTTTAACAACAGAGTGAATAGGTATTTTCACAACAATATTCCATATTTTTCCTGACTCTCAAAGTACTACTTTACATTAGTACTTTAACAAGATGGCCAATATATTAGTTATTGTCTTCAGAAAGTAGATATTGAATGATTTTTATATTGACACATCTGTAAGTCTAACTATGAGATTCATCAGATGTTTACATGTGCAGCAACATATGTGACCCTGGACCACAAAACCAATCATATTTTATATATCATATATCTAGATTTATACATCATCTGAAAGCTGAATAAATAAGCTTTCCGTTGATGTGTGGTTTGTTAGGATAGGACAGTATTTGGCCGAGATCTGGAATCTGAGGGTGCAAAAAAATCTAAATATTGAGAAAATCACCTATAAAGTTGTTCAAATGAAGTCTTTAGCAATGCATATTACTAATCAAAAATTAAGTTTTGATATATTTACGGTAGGAAATTTACAAAATATCTTCATGGAACATAATTTTGACCCATACAATGTATTGTTGGCTATTGCTACAAATATAACCGTGCGACTTAAGACTGGTTTTGTGCTCCAAGGTCACATATTATTGCAACCTGCAAATGCTATTCAAAGAGAAGTAGGCACTGATACTGTAAAATATACTGGTAAGGTTTCACTTGCAGCCGAAATACCAGTATATTTCACATCTCTGAGTAGTTTCACCCTTAACAATTCCACTGACATTTTGGTTGCATGCAAACAGCTTGTTTAAATGCATATTCAGTGAAAGTGGACCACTGCTCTCTCACCTTTTCCCCAGTTAGGGTCACCATATCCAGCGGACCGTACATGAAGCGACCAACCAGGGTCTGATGCCCGTCCTCGGTTGCGATGACATCATTGACTCTGTGGTTGGCGGTGACATTCTGCAGACAGAAAAAGATGTCAGGTTGTCTCTGCTTTTCTAGAGAGTCTGTTTTGAGAAATAAGGCAGAGGATGAGCATAAATGACACTGATAATACTGTCATGCACCATTCCTGACAGATGGAAGAAGAGAAAGGGGCAGTTTCATAAGTATGCATTATAGAGACCTTCCAAAAGAGGGTGTAACACTCTAATCCTTCCCTTCTTCAATAAATTTCATTTCAGTGATAAAGCTGTTCTACACAGAGCTCAGTGAAGATAAATCCTACAGCCCCTGCTGAGGCAGCTGTGCTTAAATGGGAAATTAAAGCAAGCAAAACACAGAGCTATGCAAATCCTGAAAATAACTGGCCACAGTCACCTTCATGCCAGCAGAGGAAGCAGGCTAACAGACAGAGGAAGATAAATGCAAGAAGCTTTTACTCCGCTGTTTCATAGAGTAAAGGCAAGGCTTTGAGACAGCGTCTGAATTTACAAAAACTTCTTCCCATAAGCCTGACTCAAAACATCCCTCTCACAAACCAGCTACTACAGTGACAAAATCCAACAGGATACTGAGGCTTAAATGAACTGGGGACTAAAAAACTGCAAACAGCACTAGATTTTCACATTTTCTGAACTAAGTTTGAGTAGTGCTTGCCTAAGGCTTTATATGCCACTGCTAAGGCTTTCTGAGTGGTTGTTAGCATATTTCTATGTGGTTGCTAGATGGTTATTTATAGGGCTGCATGATTTTGGGGGAAAAAAGTCAAGTTGTGATTAGTGCTTTCAAAATTAGAGCGTTAACGCATGCGATTAATTTTTTCAGTTGAAAGCGTTGAAAATATTTAACGCAATTAACGCAGGGGCGGAGCCACCCCACTCACAACTGCTGCTTCTGTCACTTGTTTTTTTTGACAAGAATTGAATTTATTTAGATGCAGAATGTCTTTACGGCCGTCTTAATGTCGTAGTTATGTCGTCAGTAAAGTCATAAAGTTACCAAAAAGGCGATTAAAACTGCCTTAAAACTGTGCATGCATGTAAGCTCGTCAGCTCATTAGTAAAGACTTTAAGAGCTGAAGTGAGTCAGAAAAGTTAAAAGTCCAAAAAGAAAATAAGATGTGTGTCAGATCCGCGTCATGTTCAGCAGCAGCAGCTCTTAAAAGCAGCCAAAATAACCTAATAACCCAGCTCCTGTGATGTCTGTTTATCAAAGAACAAAAGGAAAAAGAGGAAATCAATAACTTTTGTACCTTTAGGGATTCATCTATATTTAGAATTTAGCGTTTGATAACTTTATTCAATTTCTGTATATTTCCTACTTGCTGAAGGGCACAGGTAGCTAAATATGACATTTATTTTAATGGGTTTATCTGAAGATTGTTTTAAGTTCACAAACTAGAAGTTGTTATTTTTTAAGACTAATAAATGTTAAAATTGATAGCTCTCAATTATACTGTAATATTTAATGGCTATAGTCAATAGCATCAGTGACATCAGTAGCATTGTTATCAGTGATACTCGCCTTCAGTCATAAAAATCTTTATTGTTTCTACATTATTTTGAAGATTGTATGTGAAATTATTGCAATATAAAAGTATATTTAAAAACTTTAATGTTAGATGGGATTAATGGCGATTAATCGTAATTTTTTTTTTTTCCCGATTGATAGCACTAATTGTGATTCTTGTTTGCTGAGCTTGTTTGTAAGGCTACACAATTTGGCCAAAATGCTGTGATTATATATGACTAAATAAATATTACTAGTATTGTTATGATTATTACTATTACTAAATAAAAATGAGATAAATTTCTATTGTAATATTTCACAGTAGCAGAAAATATTGTATTTGGTAATTATCATAATAATACTTTAATTTTAGAGTACAACTAAAATATTAATGGCTGTCTTAATTTTTATATTTCAAACATTAAACCATAAAGTGTTTAAAATCTTTGACCACTGAGATTTTTTTTCTTTAGCTTTAATCAGCCGGTTTCATTACAATTTTGGGAAGATTGTTGGTGCATATTGCATTCCTAAATGCAAGTGAGCCAAACTCAGAGCATATGCAGAGATGAGTTCGCGTGAAGCTGCATTTACTGTAAACAAAGCCACTCGAAAACACAGAAAACACTGGATAATGAGCTGCTTGCATGTAAAAGAAAACAGAGCTGCACTCTTAAACACATAATACATATATGTATTTAATTAAATCGCAGCCTTTGTGATTTGATAATCACACTAAGCCATTATTTTGATGATTGTGCTTGTTAGATAGTTACTACAAATCAAAAGAGCACATATGGCTGTTGTCCCTCGTACAGTCCAAGTCTGTGGGATTTTTTTATTTTTTTTTTTTTTATTATTTTTTTTTTTATTGTCCATCTGGCAAAAAAACAAGTCAGAAAAAAAATCTAAGCATGAGAAATAGTCAAAGCAATGCTTGAATTAGCAAGCCCCACTAAAAAACAAAAAATCTCAGGTGAAGTTTGAATGGCATGTAAATGTTGAAACTAAACTGAACAGTCACTGGCACTCATGCTGCCAGGAAAAACCAACTCTCACTGAAAATTAATAACTTCAGGTCATTTTGTCACGTTAGTGTGTACGTCACTTTAAAATAACTTCTTGCCATGGTCACTTTTGGATGAGAATCTAAGTACTGTGACTTTGTTAATACTATGCTATCATGTTGGTATGGCATGAGCCCACACATAGCTGTACAGCCCAGTAAATCATTAGCCCACACAAGCTAATGAGACTGATTGTGCTGATTTGTCATTTAATGAAGCGGTTAAACATTTCCCAGCTTGCAGCCATTTACATATTAAGTCAGTCAATAATTCATCTTGGCATGGACCCATACATGATTGCCATATGATGGGCTTCCAAACCAACATACATACTGATGAGATACACACAAACAGCCAACAAGCAACACACCACCACATATACTGGTGACACACCTGAGCGGATCTTCAGACACAAGGCTAATCCGACAAAGGAGCATGTTGCTGTGTAGGAAAAGCATGTATGCTTGTGGAATGGATCCAGATTGGTGCCTTGCAGCTCGCTCACCGAGCCAGAATGATGCCACATATACACACAAATAGAGGGATTCAGGGTCTCACAACGGAATCAGGAGAGTCTTTCGAAAACAACACGACTGCATAGAAACGCCTTTGACTTGAAAGGCTAGCAAGCGCTCTGATCAAATGCTATTCAGGCCATCAGCGCATTCAGAAGGGCTCAGCGGGCCGCAGAAATAACCATGAATTCAGATCAAGGTCCTGAGTGATCAAAAAACCATTCCCTGTGAAAAGAAAAGGTAATAACACAGAAGTGTTTCACTGAGCTATACTTAACCTCAGTGAAGGACTGGGAAGAATTAGTCTTTGTTATGGTTCTTTTGAAAGTGAGCACTAAAATATCCTGTAAACCTGCACAGGAAGTAGTTTTCAGCAGCACTGTTAGGTAATTGTGTTGATGTGCCTCCGAGCAGTAAATCAAGGTCGGCCGTGATGCTTATTTTCGCAAGGCGCGGATTTCTGCCCACACACGATGAGCTATTGTGCCGCATTTGAGAAACTCAAAGCCCTGGCAGAGGGGGGATATTTTTAGTTCTTCTACAATGTCTCTGCTGCAGTCCACATTTTTACTTGAGTGATATGTGTGTGTGTGTGTGTGTCTGTCTGAATCTGTTTGACCAGAGTCAGAAATTAGCCAGGGCTCAGGGGGTAAAAACGCCATTCAAAAGGGACAAAAATGCCCTGGATATTTAAATATAGTGGCCAAAAAATGTCCCCAATCGAAACAGCTATTACATAAAAATCTACAGTGACAGCAGACAGTGTACTTTACAATCTGACATCAAGACCAGACAATTATTTTAAGTTTCTTATAGAGCTTGCATTCAGATCTGCCTCCATCCAATCAACAGCCAATGAACAGAAAGTCCCTGGCCAACATTTTTTTTTTCTTTTTTTCCCCGATAATCTCTTTTACTTGGATGTAGGGGTTGAAAAAAAAAGTTGATAACCAATATAGTACCAACTTAGTACCAATATAGTATAGATAACCAATATATCATGCAGCGCTGTTTTTATATGGTTAGAAAAACAATATGCCCACATATTAACCACTGAAAATTAATTCCAAGGGGTAAACATTGCCTCTTAATACATATCTGACACTGCTGCAGACGGATACCTCTATCACACTGACATCTAACTGATGAACATTACTCAGCAGATTTCATGCACAGAGGTGTACTATTAATCACAACGGACACTTATAATGAAGAGCAAGTTGAACTACCTGGATGAGAACACAAAGACTAATGTTGTTTAGAAGTTTTCCAATGTATGTGTAAGTGTGTTTTTTTTTTCTGTCAGCTTGGCCATGTTTGTCCTTACCCTAAGCTTGACGTGTGTGCGTCTGCGTAGCCACTTCTCCCTTGGATTTGAAGGTGAGAAGGGGGCGGAGTCAGAGTTGTCCATCTCTTGGGCTTTCACATAGTCACAGTGCATCACCTGTCAATCAATCACACAGATATTAGTAACTAATCGTTATTGTTATCACAAGGTTGTGCAACCTCTAAGGGAGGTAAAAGGCAAAGTGTGTCATTTCTGTGGAATTAGAAGCAGCACACAGAATTGCAATTGTCCAACAGGTAACAGGTTTCCTGCCTGCCCTTGGTTAACAAACAGGTTATTTGGTTGAGACAGATGATGAGATGTTGGACTTACAGTAGTATCTGCACATTATCCTTGGATAAATGATACAAAATGGGTATTAGAATGTGTAGTATGTATGAATCAGCAGTATTGTCCTTTTCTTCTTAAGGGATGAATAGTCAAGTTGTAATCATTTTCCATCCGAGCGTAAATAATAAGAAAAGCTATTTTCCTAAAGGATAAACAACACAACATTCTTTAAATGCTACTACTGCACAGGTCTGATTGAATCAGAATGCAGGTATTAACTCTTCAAATGAAATACAAAATTTGTCATTTTATCTGTTTCCTGCTGTAATACAACTCACTACTGTGAGAAATACACCAACAATCAAAAACATTCTTTATGACCGCTGGTATTTAACAACAACAAAAAAAAATCTCTCAGTGGATTCAGGTGTAGATGAAACATCTTTGTTGCTGTAACATTTGAGCCGAATCAAGGGGATCACGTTTACTAGACTTTCGTCTTACTATTAAGGCTTCAGGATTTGTGATAGCTGCACTTGAGGACCTGAATCTTTGGAAAATCTTGTCAAACTTTGCTCTTTTGATAAAGGTGTTTTTATTGTATGCAGCCCCTCAGTGGAGGCATTAACCGAATACCAGTGACATTGAGTCATAAGACCCAGGTGATCATATTTCTGTTCAAATTTGTTACAGTCACAGCCAACCAGAACATATTTGATTGTTTTATAGACAGCCATGTGGATGAAGTGGCTGGACCAATGAGATTTCAGTGTGGATGGGGCTGCACAGTGTGATGAGGCAGAAACAGAAATCGCATCATGTCTAAGAAAAGGTGTCAGTCTCACATCAATGTTATTTGTTAACCGAAACAGCGATTTCGCTTATTGAAATAAAGCTGAAATGGAATAAAATATAAATATTAGACGAAAACTTAAATAAAAATAAAATACATTTAAAGGTGCTGTATGTAGGATTGACACCTAGCAGTTGAACTAGGTATTGCAGTCCAAATTCAAAATATTGGAGAGAGTTTTTTTCACCTGGCCCCTCCTCCTCAGACTTGATGCACACGCAGGTTGCCAGATTAACGATACCAACAGGAACGAGCGCACATGACGATGAATGACATGAAATACGCTGTGTTTTCCGTCAACTGGCAACCTGGCGTGCCGAAATACAACTGGGTAAACTGGCAGTGGGCGGGTTTCACAAACCAAAACACAGACCGACATTCCGGGCCGGAACGCACATTTTAATAACTGACTGTAGCATTGTTTTTCAGATAAACAAGTATGTTAACTTAGCATGTTTCTTAAATATCTGCAAACATATTATGGTATTTTTATGCTTTAATAGAGTCAAAAACTTACATACAGCACCTTTAAGTTGAAGTACTAAAATTACTGAAACTAAACTAAAATAAAGCTGAATAGAAATATTTAAAAATAATTAAAGCACATTCTAAAATTACTAAAATTAACTGGAACACAAATATAATTAAAAATATTTATAAATACTATAAATAGTAAAATAACATTGTCATGTCACTTGAATTTTTCATACTGAACAACCCATATTTAAATCTCTGAATGATTGTACACGCTTTGGCAAGACTCCACCTTTTCATGTGACATTTCGAAATGTGTAAGTGGTGTGTAATGACATGATCATGTCACAATGGCGTCTACAATGACAACTTTCCATTTAGCATGCCTTGAGGAATGCACAATACACTAAGTAGAACACAAACAGATTAGACCAAATATATAAAACATGAAACCAAAAGCACAAAATTTGCACACAGATAACAACACTATCTTGCATGTGCCTCCTAAATCAAACACTGCAGCTGGAACTCGTCAACTCTATTTCTCTCCTTCATACAGGCAAAGACAATTATGAAGGAACTGCATTCAGAAAGATAGATTGGTCTATGATTTAAATTGACTACTTCCTTCCAACCTGTGCCGAGGCCGCTTCTTTAGAGTGAATTTAATAAAAGGTGCCATCTGCATTTGACACTCTAAAGTGAAGCCTCTGTACATCTGCATTCAGAACTACATTGGTGATTTGATCTTCAAAAGTCTCTGAAAGTGAAGGATGTGCCACATATATTTGTCTCTCAGCCAGAGGTACGGCTGATATGAATAAAAAAAAAGGCATATTAGAATAAGATACAGTCCTTTGGCTGAATCAAAATTTCCAGCACAAAAGACGGAGAGGAAGGAAGGGGACGAGTTAGGAACAGCGGGCACAGAGAAACGGACTCTTTTGATAGAGGACAGATAGAGGTTGTGAGAACAGGGTATCTAAAATCTTTCTGTGGTAAAAGGCAAGTCCTGCAGTCTTGTCACGTAGTACTAATTTGATTTCTCTGGCATGAAGAGAGAAATAGTCAGGGAGTATGAAAGTTATTTACATTTCTTTGACCTGAAAGATGCACGATAAAACAAACAAAAAGAAAAATACAATGGCTATAGCAAACTCCTATGATGTTCAGGGCGGTCCTCCACACAGCTTGGGATGATTTGAGGTATCACTGAGATATCAATGCTTAATAAATGACTCTGAATGTACCTGTCGCAGAAGGAAGGCGACCACATCGGTGGATTCCCAGTACGAAGCGTGGAACAGATGAGGCAGAGCCACAGTAGGGAATGCTGTCAGGACGTCCGGACAGTACATAGAGTAATCCAACCGCTTAGACCCCCACCAGCTGCTGGAAACTATCACACACACAAAAACACACTATTGGGATATGGTTTATATCAACTATACACTATAGTTCACAATTTCTTTAAAGATTAAAGAATCACATTAGTGTAAAAGTAGGTACCTGGCAACCACATAACTTGAGAGGACACCTAATTAACATTCATAAACCAGAATGGCAGGGTTTATAATGTGTTTCCCCACTTTTAAAACCATTTTTATGCCCTTATATAAAATAGAAAAACATATAATAGAGAATAATGCTAAACGTTATGGCACACTTGCCTCTACTGTACCATTATATATATATATATATATATATATATATATATATATATATATATATATATATATATATATATATATATATATATATATATATCTCGTTAGAGACAGACAGATCTTGTAAGAATAAAGCAGTGTCAATAAAACTGCCATGTTTTGGACTAATAACTGCCATTATGTCCTTTCTCAGCAGCTGAGATATGATCTACTTGAACAGCGTTAAATACACTGCAGCAGGCCTTTTGGCAGCACAGAGAGCCCTTAACACTGCATTGCTTGGCTGGAGAGCAAAAAGCATCTCTGACTATGAGGTTTGCGCAGTACTGAGTCTGACAAAAGATCAAAGAGCTTTAGATAAACTTAAAAACTGAGTTTTTAATATTGTGCCCGGAGCTCGCCCACCCGCCGCCCACTCACTGTTGGTGACGGTGCTGCTCAGCCTGCTCTCCCAGCAGCCCGATAACTGGCTGTCCATGCTGGTCAAACTGGACCTGCGGACCTCGCCGCCCACCCGCCCACCTGCGCTGTGCTCCGTCTGGGGAGAGGAGGAGTGCGGAGCGCCCACCGGAACCGTGCTACCGGGAAGGAACATGTCAGGGTAGCTGTGGATTTCATCAACTGCAGAAAAAAACAGGACATGGTGGAGAAAGTTGGATATGTAGATTAGGGTTGGATCAATATCAGAATTTTGGCTTCGGTACAATATCTGCCTCTGGTACTGACAAAAATCAATACCTTACATAGAACAAATGAAATGAGGAAATTAAACTAGGGTTGTCAATAGTATGATGCCAATAATGCCAATAATTCTTGACCTATTTTTTGTAGTTAACATCTCTAGCTTTTAAAAGAAAGAAAAACATAATGTTCAAGTATTGGGGTCAGTAATTAATGTGGAAAGTATCTGGGAAATGCAAATCCTTCTGTTAATTCAAAGCTGCAATAATACAGCTTTGAATTAACAGTTAATTTTTTTTTTTTTCATTTGATTGAGTTCTCAACATCTCAAAATACTTAAATTATAATTAAATTCAAGTCAAAAGTCTGAGATCTGTAAGATTTTTAATGCTTTTTAAAGAAGTTTCTTATGCTCATCAATATACTTATGCAATATACAATATACCTATGCTCATTTAATATACTTTAAAACAATTTATTCCTGTGAAGCAAAGCTGAATTTTCAGCATTACTCCAGTCTTCAGTGTCACATGATCCTTCAGAAATCATTCTAAAATGCTGATTTATAATTAATGTTGGAAACAGTTGAACAGCTTAATATTTTTGGGAACTGTACTTTTTTCAGGATTCTTTGATAAATAAAATGTTAAAAAGAACAGTGTTTATTCAAAACAGAAATTTTGTTTTACAATATACACTACTATTCAAAAGTTTTTAAAATAAATTAATGCTTTTATTCAGCAAGGATGTGTTAAATGGATAAAAAGTGATAGTAAAGACTTATATGGTTAGGAAAGATTTCTATTTTGAACAAATGCTTTTTAACTTTTTATTCATCAAAAAAAAAAAAAAAAAAAAAAAAAACAGGTTCCAAAAAAATATTAAACAGCACAGCAGTTTTAACACTGATAATAAATCAGCATATTAGATTGATTTCTGAAGGATCTATGTGACACTGGATCAGCGCTCTGTCACAGAAACAAATTATATTTTAAAGTGTATTAAAATAGAAAACCAATATTAGAAATCGCAATAATATTTCACAATATTATTGCTTTTTCTGTGTTTTTGATCAAATAAATACAGCCTTGATAAGCATAAGAGACTCCATTAAAAATCTTACTGATCCCAAACTTTTGAATGGCAGTGTTTACATATTTTATATATTCAATATATAATATGTGACAACCTGCCTCATTTCAGTGATTTTCTTTGATTTCATGGAAAGACTGTGAATATAAATGCATACGCAATATGTGTTTGTGTGTGAGAAAGACAGAAAGAAATAGAACTGGCACGATTCTTAATAGACAACACCACACCATGACCCCAGAGGAGCCTGTTTAAATTGAATTTACAAAACCCTCAGCCACTGCACAACCAAAACAACAAAAGCCTCCCTTTCACTCTCAATATAACTCACCGCAACGTCAAACTTTGTTTGTGCAATGGCCCTAAATGCTTCCTGACAGGGATCAGGCGCTCTCCTTTCCTCCCTCTTTGAGAACACAGACTGACATGCAGGCAGAAATTCTTTAAGTGTCCACCCTGGCTAATCTGTCCCTTTATATGCCTGCTGCCTTGTGCACACATGGCCTGTTATTTCTGACAGGGGTAAATTGAATCTATTTTCATTAGTCCAGCAGCCTGTGCAGAAAACATCCCATTAGGCTGGCCCACATTATGGGTGCAACCACATGCACGTGTGAGTGGGAATATATGTGTGTCACATTGGCAGCTGTGTGCCACTGACCACTAGAGGTGGTAAAGATCACCTCTCCTCTGTTATTTCAGCAATTGCCTTCTCTCATTTGCCATTGCCATGGGCTCACAAATGGCCAGGGCTTCAATTATGATGACAGTCCCTGAAATGTGGAGGACGGGGATGGTTGGATGTCTGAAACAGACAAGAGCATAGGAACAACCCAAAAAGTGAGGGGAGGACACATTTTAAATCATCAGACCAGTACCGCCGCTCCCTATACACAGAGTATGCAGTTTGTGTAGGGCACCAACTCCCAGGGGGGGCACCATCCCAGTTGCTCCAAAAAAAAAAACGTTTTGTTCTATATTAATATTAACATATACATATACACAAATAAAAATATAAACATGAACACATATACATATATATATATATATATATATATATATATATATATATATATATATATATATATATATATATATATACACGCACGTGACATGCCATTCCCGTATCTGCACCCGCGCCCTCGCCCGCCCTCACCTCATGTTTGCGGCTGAATACAAATGATCATAATTGATGGACAACTAGGCTATACCCGGGAAAAGACATCAGGAGTCCGGTGCAGAGAAAAGAAAAATAAGCCCAAGATGAAGCCCTTGCATCACTTTCAGGTAACTAACGTTCATAAACCCGTGAAACTTTTTTGGCTGTTAATAACGTGTTTTAATGTCGGTAATAATTTCACCACTACCACCAACGTATCTGACTTAATATTCCATTTTCCTTGATTTAAAATGCATTATATAAAAAATGAGGTAATAATGATTGGTTAATTAATAATAATCATAAGGTTTAATTGAATAACACTGTTTAAATACATAATGTAATACAAAATAAACAATTTATGTAGGTTACATTACATATTATTACAAATGCCTGCACTTACACTTAAAGGGCGATCAAATCCTTGTTTAATATTGACCAAACATTTAATTCAAATATCCACTTAATCTTTCATTTTTGGCCACCTTTTTGCGATAGAAATGCTACAGCCTCTTTAATTTCTTCAACAAAAACGTGGACATCTCAACCTTTACAAAAATTAACCATGGTTTTATCGTAGTAAAACTGCTTAATTTTCTTTTGTGTGATTTCTGAATGCTTGAGACAATAAAATCAATCTGACAACTGTATTAATAAAATCATAGCCATAGGTAACTGTAGAGCTACAATTGTAATTTATAAATAATACAATTTAATTACAATATATTTATTTACTTTTATATTTTATTAAAGTTCTATTTTGACCCCTATAATAGGTGTTTTTTGTTGTTGCTGTTGTTTTTTTTTTTTTTTTTTTTACTTCCATAATATTTGAGGGAGGGGGCACAACAATACAATTCTGCTTAGGGCACCCATTTGGCCAGCAGTGGCCTTGTATAAGACTCTTTTCACAAGTATGACATGGTTTTAAATGCCTAGTTGCCACAAATACATGCATATCCACCTTATTTTTCAATGTGGAAGTAAGTCGTTTTCTGTGAATGTGTGAGACTTCCGGTACATTAGCTGCTGTAGGGAAATAATGAGAAGAATAAGAAAGTGCAGTAAATGGTAAAACGGTTTGCACTACAAACCAGTGTGTTCATAACTAAGTTAATACATTAAAATAATATAGTAAGACACACCCGTTTGCAATATCAAGCAGCAAAATTAGCTGTTTTGGACAGCTAAAAATAGCTGGAAGCGAATGACACCAGAAGCCAGACCCATAAAATTTACAAGTGGCCTGCTCTTACGGGAAAAATAAGGTGGATAGAAAGTTTTAAAACTAAACTTGACATGAATGTCCATCACTTTAGTATTTTTGCAACAATTTGCTTCCTAAAACACTGTAGCAACAATTTATAAATAAAAAAAGATGTACAAAATAAAATATAAATTAAAAAAAAAAATAAACAAAATGCTACAAATAAAAATCTAAAAAAAGCATCATGCTCAAGCACTAATATTAATTTTCATTATGTTATATAATGTAATATTGATGTTATGTTATGTGACGGTCGACTTAACATATGCTACAATGTGGAAAAATGAATTATATATAATTTTTATATAATTTTAATTTGTGTGTGTGTGTATATACAGTGCTTTGCGAAAGTATTCAAACCCCTTCATTTTTTTTTCATGTTTTGTTATGTTGCAGCCTTATGTTAAACTGCTTTAAATTACTTTTTTTCCCCACATCAATCTGCACTCCATACACCATAACGGCAAAGCAAAAACAGAACTGTCACAACTTTGTAAATTTATTAAAAAAAAAAATAAAAAAAAAAAACTGAAATAAGTACATTGCATAAGTATTCAAACCCTTAACTCAGTACTTAGCTGAAGCACCTTTACAGTCTCAAGTATTTTTGGGTATGATGCGATAAGCTTTGCACATCAGCATTTGGCAATTATCTGCCATTCTTCACCACACCTCTTCACCTCTCAAGCTCTGTCAGGTTGGATGGGGGCAGATGCACATTTTCAGGTTTCTCCAGAAATATTTGATTGGGTTCAAGCCCAGGCTCTGGCTGGGCCACTCAAGGACATTCACAGAGTTGTCTAAAAGCCACTCTTGCTGTGTGCTTAGGGTCATTGTCCTGTTGGAAGGTGAGCCTTCTGCCCAGTCTGAGGTTTTGAATGCTCAGGACTGGGTTTTCATTAAAGCTACCTCAATATTTTGGTGCATTGAGCTTCTCTTCTACTCTGATGAGTCCTTCAATCCCTGCCACTGAAAAACAGCCCCACCGCATGAGGCTGCTACCAGCACACTTTACTTGGTACTCTGCAGGTGATGAGCATTGCCTGGTTTCCTTCAAACATGATGCATGGAATTGAGGTTAATCAGACCAAAGAATCTTGTTTCTCAGAGTCTGAGGGTCCTTTAGGTGCTTTTTTTGCAAATTCCAAGTGTGTTTTCATGTGTCTTCACTGAGGAGAGGTTTGCATCTGGCCACACCAGCATAAAGCCGAGATTGGCGGAGTGTTGCAGTGATGTTTGTCCTTCTGTAGGTTTCTCCTATCTCCACATATGATCATGAAGCTCAACTAGAGTGACCATCAGGTTCTTGGTCACCACTCTAACCAGAGCCATTCTCCATCAATTGCTCAGTTTGGCCAGGAGGCCAGTTCTAGGAAGAGCCCTAGTTGTTCCAAACATCTTCCATTATGGATAATGGAGGCTACATGCTTCTGTGAACCTTCAATGCAGCAGAATTTATTTTTTTTTTTTTTCTGAACTCTTCCCCAGATGTGTGGTTAGATGCAATCCTGACTCTGAGCTCTACGGGAGGTTTTTTAATTGGTTTAATTTTTTTTTTTTTTTACCTCAGGACTTGGTCTTTACTCTAATATGCATTCAGCTGTTAGACCTTTTATTAAGACATGTGTGCCTTTCCAAATCATACCCATTCATTTGAATTTGCCACAGGCTAACTTCACTCAAAGTGTGGTAACATTTACAAGCAAAATTCATGCTCCTGAGCTAAATTTCAACTATCCCAGATAAGGGTATGAATACTTATGCAATGGAATCATTTAAGTTTTTTATCTTTAATGAATTTGCAAAGATGTTAAAAACCTGGTATTTGCTTTGTCATTATAGTGTATATAGTGTAGATCAGTGGTTTTCAAACCTGTCCTGGAGGCACCCCTGCCCTGCACATTTTGTATGTCTCCCTTATTAGACACACCCAAATCAGGTCTTGCAGTCTCTACTAATGAGCTGATGATTTGAATCATGTGTGTTAGATGAGGGAGACATGCAAAATGTGCATGACAGGGGTGCCTCCAGGACAGGTTTGAAAACCACTAGTGTAGATTGATGTGGAAAAAAAGTAATTTAAAGCAGTTTAACATAAGGCTACAACATAACAAAAAGTGAAAAAAATGAAGGGGTTTGAATACTTTTGCAAAGCACTGTATATACACACACGCATACATACATTTTATACACACACACAAAGTAGTGCTGTCAAATGATTAATCGCAATTAATCGCATCCAAAATAAAAGTTTTTGTCTGCATAAAATATGCGTGTACTGTGTGTATTTATTATGTCTATAAATACAAACACATGCATGTATATATTTTTAAAAAATATATTACGTTTATATATTAAATATATTTATAAATAATATAAAATATAAAAATATAAATATACAAATGTACATGTAAATATTTTCAAAATATATACTGTATGTGTGTGTATTTATACATAATAAATATATACACATTACACACACCTGCCCACACTACCAAAAGCACCAAAAGTTGGCTAAATGACCATGGTGTTGGTGTGCTTGACTGGCCAGCAAACTCACCAGACCTGAACCCCATAGAGAATCTGAGGTATTGTCAAGAGGAAAATGAGAAACAAGAGACCAAAAAATGCAGATGAGCTGAAGGCCACTGTCAAAGAAACCTGGCCTTCCATACCACCTCAGCAGTGCCACAAACTGATCACCTCCATACCACGCCGAATTGAGGCAGTAATTAAAGCAAAAGGAGCCTCTACCAAGTATTGAGTACATATACAGTAAATAAACATACTTTCCAGATGGCCAACAATTCACTAAAAATGTTTTTTTTTTTTATTGGTCTTATGAAGTATTCTAATTTGTTGAGATAGTGAATTGGTGGGTTTTTGTTAAATGTGAGCCAAAATCATCACAATTAAAAGAACCAAAGACTTAAACTACTTCAGTCTGTGTGCATTGAATTTATTTAATACACGAGTTTCACAATTTGAGTTGAATTACTGAAATAAATTAACTTTTCCACGACATTCTAATTTATTGAGATGCACCTGTGTGTGTGTGTGTGTGTGTGTGTGTGTGTGTGTGTGTATATATATATATATATATATATATATATATATATATATATATATATATATAAATAATGTAAACAAAAACTTTTATTTTGGATGTGATTAATCGTTCGACAGCAGACAGCCCTAATTTAAAGTAATTACAATTCAAAAATAAATAAAATATCAAATAGAACTCAAAATATAAATGAATACATAAAGTTACTAATAATAAGAATAATAATAATGCATAACATTTCCATTAATATGCCAATTAAAGAATTAATATTCTGAATATCTGAATATGTGAAACAATTCTCAATGTTTTGTAATTGTAATTATGCCCAGTTTGCAATTCATGAATTTACACATTTTACTCCACCCTCCCAAACAGGGGATGGGGCGAGTTATAATGATTGGTACGACCCTGGTAATAGGGGTCTGGAAAAGGGGAAATGCAGGGCTTGGAGACGAGCAGGTTGGAGCGCTGGTGGACAGAGAGCAGGATACTGAGGCTAGGTGTGAATTCTAAGCAGGGGCAGCCCTATCAGTGCTGGTCATCAGAACGAGCCTCTGCGATTTTCTTTCTTTCCAGTCATGCTGACATCTCTGAGAGCTTGTGAGCGGCGTGTTCAGAATCTGCTTATTCCCGCTCCGACTGTAGCCACAATCTGCAAAAAGCTCCAGAGAGCCAAACTCTACAGTTTTGCAGAGTTAACCCACACAGTCTCTCAGCTTTACATTTTCCGGGGGGTGGTGGGGTGGGTTGCCGGGTGCAGGACGCTGCTTAATTTCTCATGTCACTAAAGACCCCGGAGCCAGCCGCAGAATACAAATTCACAGGAGCTCTCTCTTCAGAAAGCGTGGACTGGAATCAGACAGCACCATTACACCAAACCCGGATGAACACAGCAAAGACGACTGCTCTTTATGCAGACACGAGGAACAGGCTGGGAGACTGATCACACTTTCGATACAGAGTTCATTAGTGTTACCAAAGCCATCTATTTATGTGAGCAATGGGCTTTTTACAACAATCCCACTCATTCTTACCAAGACGAAGCATGCATATAAATGGTAGCAAACATATTTGGTTGTGATCACGACACTGTGGAAACATTTGCGTGAGAGATTAGTTTGACAAATGAACAAACACTTGACTTGTGTACAGCTAGAAAGCACAGATGCAATGATAATATATCAAGGAGGATAACTGAAAACATACAATTAAACAGCCACTTCCGAAGTTCATGAGTCATCCATTCAATTATACTTGAGAAGTGAGACACGAGCAGAGAAAGTGATAGTGATAAGAGATAATTGAAAACAGGGAAATGGGGGCAGGAAGGACAAACTGGAGCAATGTGACAGTAACAATGCGCCAGAATGTGACCAAAATGCAACAATTTTTTTTTAATTTTTTTTACCATCAATGTGGTGTGGTTAGATCTTTAGAGTGCATTTGCACCTAAACAAATGTTTAGGGTCAGTAAGAATTTTGAAAAAACAAAAAACAAACAAACAAACAAAAAAAAAACAACAACAACAAATTACACTAAAACACTAAAAATAAATAAATATTTTTTATATAAATTAAATATTTATATAAGTAAATATTTTTATTTAGCAAGGATGCATTAAATTGATGAAGTGACGGTAAAGACTTTTACCCTGTTACAAAAAGAAAAAATAATAATAATAAAAAAAATAAACTGCTTTTTAGAGCATTCTATCCATTCAAGATTTTGAAATTATTAAAAAAAAAAAAAAAAAAAAAAATTAAAAGTGCATCACAGTTTCCACAAAAATATTAAGTAGTACAACTGTTTTTTAAAAATTTATGATAATAATAATAATAATAATAATAATAATAATAATAATAAATGTTTGTTGAGCATCAGCATATTAGAATGATTTCTGAAGGATCATGTGACACTGAAGACTGGAATAATAATGCTGAAAATGTAGCTTTGCCATCACAGGAATAAATAAATTACACTTATATATTAAAATAGAAAACGGTTATTTTGAGTTGTAATTATTTTTGATGAACTTAGGAGACTATCAAAAATAAATTAATAAACAATAACAATAAAAAACAAACTTCTTAACAGTAGTTTAATTGTTTCCTGCTTTCTGTTGCATATGACTTATAGTAAATCAACAAACACAAGTCTAAATTGTAAAATAAAATGACAGATGACTCATTATGAGTCATTTTAAGATACACAACTGTATTCTTTTATATTTTTTTTATTTTATTATATAATTATAAAATCCAAAAATATGTAACCGTGGTGGGGTGTAAACAAAGTTATTGTGTATACTTGTTTTGTTTGTTTTGGTTATTTTGTGAATTAAAGTGTTTTTTTATTTTGATCCAGCTCCCACCTCCTTGTTCCCGGGTTTCAACTCCAATGAAACTAAACTCACTGATATTGGAAGGAGGCGGCGGGAACTGGCTCAAAATCAATGTACACTTTCATTTTTATTACTTTATTTTCTCTTAAGAATTTAAATGGTACGCAGACATGCGTTTACATCTTTTTTTAAATCACAGAACATGTCAGTGATTGCTGATCAATCAGTGGCAAAATAAGTATCTATACACTTACTGAACTAAAGAACATATTCAATTCCCATGTAATGTACTCTGACAACCTTATATATTGAGTGCATGTGTAATATTTGAAACATTTAGAAGCAAGTTTTAGTCTGGAGCCACGACTAGAGGTAGCGGCAAGGCACAACGTTCAACTTTTAGGATGAGAAAAAAAACAAAAAAAAAGGAAACTGCACTGGAACACAAAAAGAGAGACTAATTGATCAAAAGGTCTTGCTCAAAATGCTGGCTTAGCATGACTTAAAAAATGACTGGGCAACTCTGGGAAGATTGAAGACTAAAGCACAGCAGCATACAGCATTTACTACTACACTGTAGAATAACACGAGGGACCTTTGAGGTGAGGACGAGGTGGTATATGAGCTCTGGGCATGAGGGGCTGAAGGCAATGCGGAGATGAGAGGAATACAGAGTTCAGTGGAAAGAATCAGGCTGTTCTGAGATGCGTAATGAGAAAAAGAACTCCATGATGTCGCTTCACATATGGCTTTGGGATTGCAGTCCCCAGTTTTCAGCTACTTGAAATGAATGGCTCCGGATTTTCAGTCAGCTGCCAAATGAAATGAATCAATCCAAATGCCCAGGAACAGCATAAACATGAAAACAGATGGATATCAGATAAATTTCTCACATTAAAGGCCCGCTGAGTAAATCTGTAATGATTCATAATGAAAGAACCCTACATATGGGAGGCTGCTCCAGAGATACTCCATTAGGATGGCAATTATTAAGTACTGCATTAAAACAGAGCATGTGTGTGCGCATGCATTAAATTAAACATCCACGTCTCAGTATCTAACAAATATTGTGACATCTTTCGCCTATGATCAGCAGAGTGAGACTTGATATAATTAAAAGTCAGTGTCACATTTCCTGTGAGACACAGACTGTTTCCTCTCAATGGCTGATGCCTCTCTCTGTTGCATTGTGTTGATGAGGTTTGTAATCCCTCCTTTTTCAGGAAGGTTTCACAGTTAATACTGTATATATTTGTTTCCTGTCAATGATCTTAAAAACAGCTCATTTACACATCATATTTAGAGTGGAGTTTTTATGTTCCTTGAGATTACTATCGTTAAGCATTTTCAAATTTGTTTACTATTCATTATTTCAGTTTGTTTTTGAATAAATTTTCATCTTTTCATCTTCTGAAAAGTCTGTTAGCTGAAATAACATTGAAAAATATTTAGTGTGTGTGTGTTAGATGCAAACTTGAATACAAGCAAAATAGAAAACTTGGCAACTAACGGAAATAACCTTGAAATACTAAAATTACTAAATCAATTTAAGCAATTTAGAAAGATAAAAAACTAATTTAATAAAAAAAGGATGAAATTACTAAATGATTACATAAAAATAAAAGCTAATTCAAAACAGCAATAAATACTATAATATTATATGAATAACACTAAAACACTAGTTTAGCCAGATTCGTTATTTCTGGCATTGAAAGGTTTCTAAAGGATACATCATTAGCTCAATAATATTTGTCCTAGTTCTAGGCTTAGTCTAGAATATAGAACGAGCTTAAAATGGATGACATGTAAGTTAAACATGTCTGCAAAGCAGGATAAAATATGCTCTAAATAAATCAGGACCTCATTACAGAGCGAGACACCAGCTTGCAGAACTTGGTGAAACTCCAGGGAATCTGACACTGAGCAAAAGAATGTAAGGGGGACAAGAGGGGGCACAGCACTGCTCAGGTTAGCAGTTGTCTGTCTGGAAAAAGAGAAAGTCACAGAAAAATCCAATGTACTGTAGTTTGTTCCCCAGAAAACCTTGTTAACAACCAACCCAGAATAACTCATCAAAATAGCACACAGAGACAATTTGGCAACCCAAGATAAGCGCATTACTGTGACTAAGCAATTATGAAACATAATAAAAAGGAACAAATGAGTGAATACTGCACTTTATTTGTGCATGTGGTTTAGCGGCGAACAGTTCTCATCGGGATATCTCACTCACCGATAAGGTTGGAACGGCCATCTCCCAGAGGATAACGCTGGTAGCGGGGCACAGGGAATGGAGGCAGTTTGTGGAATTGAGAGTGCAGCAATGGCTCCAATCTAGAGGCCGACGGGTCAGAGGGGTAAAACAGGTTAAAGATCTGTGAACACGCAGGCCGGAGCTGAGACACTGCAGGATAAACAGAAAAGATAAAGATGACAATTAATTGTAAATATGATTGAGGAAGAAAACCTAACAGGAATATATTCAGAGGACAATGTGTCCTGGTCATTAATTGGAGAATTTCCACACCAACCCTGGACAGCTGGAAGCACAGTGCGTCTCATAGCAAGCACCAATCCAAGAGGACAACCCAGCAGAAAACACTCCGACACCTCAAAGTCAAAGCGACCTGGATTCAACACTAAACCGGTACTGCTGCTTGGTCTTAGGTCTGTTCCATCCTGTATCAGACTGAATACACAAACAAAAAAGATGACATTTATTTATGAAGTTATGCCACGTAGTTGTTGCCTTTGGGATTTTGGGAGTTATTTAAAGCAATAGTCCACAAAATATTTTCTGTATATTTTCCCTCAGGCCATTCAAGATGTAGATGCATGTGTTTCTTAATCAAGATGGATATGGAGAAATTATCATTACATCATTTGCTCACCAATGGATCCTTTGCAGTGAATGGATGCCGTCAGAATGAGAGTCCAAACAGCTGATAAAAACATCAAGTAATCCACACAAATCCAGTTCAGTGATTTATGTCTTGTGAAGCGAAAAGCAGCATGTTTGTAAGAAACAAATCCATCAAGACGTGCACTTTTTTATTTAAACTCTTGCTTCCGGTTAGAATACAAATCCTCTATTCATAATATTACTTTCTCCAGAAACAAACTTATCCTGGATGGCCTGGGGGCAGGGTCACATTAACAATAGGGCTAGGCGGGGCTGAAGCCCCGGGGCCCGAGCAAGGAGGGGGTCCGTGATTGGCTGTAGAGTAGATTGACTGGCCATCGGTAGCACGGCGCGTCAATCGCCAAAGGCTCACCACGCCCCCCACTTATTAGCGCTATTATTTAGTGGAGCTTTTCCGTAAATTCCATGCATTACCATTAGATATTCAACATCATGTTTGAATTGGGTTTTTACCAATCAAATGCATTTATTTCTATAGCCTATTTGATTTTGAACGACCTGTGCACGTATTTATAATGTGATCGCTGCGCCTCATGTCCGCATTCACCTCTTCACTTCGTTCTGGTGTATGTGGTCACGCAAAGAACAACCTTTGATAAGTAAAAATATAAGCTATTCTAAAAAAAAAAGTGAGAGAGGGGTTTTAAAAAAGGAAAAACTTAAGAGACATACAGCTGATAAAACGAGTTAGTCAGTAAAATCCCCAGCTATCAGGTTATTTTACTAAAGCTGATGATGGAGTGAAAGTTGTGGAACAGCAAGTGGACCAGGCACATGGAGCAGATAGAAACACAGCATCATCGTCCCCACCGATTTTAGGTTAGTTTGATTATTGACTTGATGGATGTATATTGCTTTTTGTGTTTGATCAAAAACTCTATATATTCACGTAAGAGATAACTGGTAGAAATATGTCAATCATTTTGCGCATCATGATTATCATTTAAACATGTTTTAAGCATTGTGGTTTTAAAACATTTTTAACTGTTCAGGGACATTAAGCAGCGGGGCAGAATTAATTTTAAAGCAACAGTTTGGACAGGACACTTTTCTATTCTAACATGACAATGCCTCTGTGTATAAGGCAAGTTTCAAAAAGAAAAGATTGATTTAGTCAGTGTGGAAGAACTTGACTGGTCTGCAGAAAGCTAAGTCCTAATCCCAGCTGAACACCTCTGGTGTGACTTTAAATGCAGACCTTGAGCCAAAAACTCTTTACCAAACACTAATGACTTGTACATACACTATATGGACAAACGTATTAGGACACCCCCTTCTTTAGAACAGCAAAAGGCACTTCCAAAACTGTGGCAACAAAGATGGAAACATAATGCATGTATTTAAAAATTGTATTTCCATCTCTGTTGCAACAGTTTTGGAAATGTCTAAAATGACTGTAGCCATATGTACAAGTAATTAGTGTTTGGTGATGAGTTTTTGGCTCAAGGTCTGCATTTAAAGTCACACCAGAGGTGTTCAGCTTGAATTAGGACTTGGCTTTCTGCAGACCAGTCAAGTTCTTCCACACTGACTGAATCAATCATTTCTTTTTGAGCCTTGCCTTAAACACAGAGACATTGTCATGTTAGAATAGAAAAGGGTCCTGTCCAAACTGTTACTTTAAAATTAGAAGCACACAATTCCCTAGAATATCATTATATGCTTAAACATTAAGATTTGTACTCATGGAAATTACTAAAGTAGTCAAACCTGTTCATTAGAAGGGGGTAACCCAATACTTTTGGCAATATAATGCAAATTCATTTTAACGGCACTAATTTTATTAATGCGCGATAAACGCAGCGTGCATTTTCTGTTTGACCCGTGGCCTAACCCCTACTACTATAGTTGGAGAAATGGAAATGGATGGAGATGCTGACAGTGTTGCCAACTTAGCGACTTTTCAGACCACTTTAGCAACTTTTATTTATTTATTTTTTTCAAAAAGCACCTAGTGAGCAATCTTTATAGGGTTTTACAGGTTTTTTGTGCAGATTAAAACCTTGGAAAGGGAGAGCTGGTTATTTAGTCCTATGGGTCGCGTTTCAGTCACTATTTCATATTCATTCCGTTGTCTGACAACAGAAACAGTAAAATATATAAATGAAAACAGTTTTATTGAGAATTTAGCTGCATCAAAATACAGAATATGGGCACAGAGAGGCAAACAAATGTAATAATAAATAATAAATGTACATTTTGCATGTTCAGAAGAAGTGAGATGCCCTGTCATGCGGAAATGTAAACAGGTTTGTGTAAGTAAATTGCTTAGTGCAAAGAAAGAGAAGTTATGGGAACCTGGTATTTCTTTTTTCATGTGTTTAATAGACATGAGCAAGTTCTTTGAAACATCTATGATCTTTGAAACATGTCTAGTCTTCAGGCTCTGTTAACTATGGTTTCACTAATAATAAACATATATTGCATAAAGCATCCATATTTGTCATTGCCCATGTTGATTAGAGTATTTAAAACATGAAAAGTATTAATTTAAGGTACATTTAGAACAGATAAAAATGTGCGATTAAATTGCAATTAATCACGAGTTAACTCATGGCAATCATGCGATTAATCGCGATTAAATATTTTAATCTATTGACAGCCCTAATATATATATATATATATATATAATTATTGTGATGGGGGCCCTGCAGTAAGTCATAGCCCCGGGGCCCAGTGAGGTCTTAATGCGGCCCTGCCTGGGGGTGAGTAAGTTTTTAGCAAATTTTCATTTTTGGTGAGCTATTCCTTTCAGAATACCCAAGCAAAAATCTGAATATACAGCTGTCCTCATGGATGTCAAAAAAAATGTGCATACCTTGATATAAAATCATATCCAACCCCAACGGATTACAGCAAGAATCTTTCTGTTAGACTGTCAACCACTCCTCCTCCTCACTGCCTTTCAAATCTCCACCCTGTTTTCGCACATTGTTTGTCTTTATTACCATCATGCTAGGAGCGATGACAAAAAAGCTCTTAAAGACTCTGACTGGCTATCTCACCTCAGACTGAGTGTGAAAAGGATGGGGTGTACAGGACCCCGGGGACAGATGATTGGGAGTGAAATGTAGTAGAGCTGAGGGGTATGGATGAACTAAGTGATAAGTCTCCCTCAGGCCCAGCACTATCAGTCCTGGGTGCTTTTGTCCAGTACTCCACTCAGTGGCCCTTTAGTGACTGCACAAAGGTGCAAGATATAAAAAACCTATGACAAGATAACCTGCATTGCAAAGGCTTGTAACGAAAAGGTCGCTAGATCAATCATCAATATCAGTGGCTAAGGAAACCAGCATCATGATGCCCTTAAGCAAGCATTTTTTATAGAAAAAAACCTACTTGTATGCAAAAAAATAATAATAATTTTTTTTTTTTGGCATTTTGCATATCAATATGTATTTTCTAAATGGCAAATAAAATAAGTTTTATGTAACAGCAAATTTATTGCATTCTAAACATACAAAAAAGGTGGTTTGTTGATGCTTGTTGATGAATTACCAATATATAAAACATGCATTTTGACAAAATATTAGACTGAATTACTAAATTAAGTAGTTTTAGAGTATCTATACCAAGTAAAAGTAAATGTTTAAAATGTTACTACACTAAGATGAATATTACATCATAGTATATATTACAGTATATTACACTGAATTTACAGTATAATATTATATATTAAATTAAATATTTTAAAATATTAAAATTTGATAGTAAAAATTAACTTGTAATTAAAAATTTGGAAAATTGTTTCACTCACTACATTTAATATTCAGAATGACAGAGACAGACAGACAGACAGACAGACAGACAGACAGACAGATAGATAGATAGATAGATAGATAGATAGATAGATAGATAGATAGATAGATAGATAAATAGAGATTTTTTTCCAAATATGTTTCAGTACTTTCAAATATTCAGATTATAATATTATATTTTCCTGATTGGCTTATGGGATTCAAGACTTTTGAACATTAGAAAGTGCATTTTAAAAATAATGTATTTATTCTCATTTGTGTTCAAATTTTTATTTAAAACAGTTCATGTATAACCCAGTGACTCAATTTACCCCTCAACATGACAGCTTAGCCCTAATCTGAAGCTGCATAAGAATACTACTTTATTCGATACATAATTTTATGCACAATTACATAAATTCTTAGTTGTAACTGAGGGCCAAAACATTGAACACTATTGTTGTACACAGGAATATTCAGGAACTCTTTTAATAAAAGAGCTTTGCAGGAGACTTACAACAACAATAGTGCAGAGAAATCTCTCTTGCCACATCAATACCCTAAATAGGATCATTTAGAAGATAAACAGTTGGATATTTGGTCCTTTGCTGCTATGGCACTGAGCAACTTCTGCCTCAATCTCTCATACAGTACTCGCACACTGACTGCAGCTGTGACTATTAATAGCACTGCAGGCAGATGCAACATGCCATCAAGCAGCTAATATTGATAAACAGGATCGAAGAAAAAGGGTGACACATTTATGGATGGCATGTCCAGGTGGACACACCTGGGTAATCTCGTTCTGATTTCTTCTTACAAAAAAGAAGCATATTAAATAGAAGCATTGATAATCTAAAAATCACTAAGAATACTTATCTGCACTGAAAACAATTGGAAATGTACTGCACTGCACTGAAAAATGCCATTTTACGAAAGCTAATTACGAAACTAATGCAAATTTTCCCTGCCATTGTTCGAAAAAATGACCACACCAATGATCAGTCGACTCAAAAAACAAGAGCAATGTTGACACTCTTCAGGAATTGTTTCTGCATGGAGAAAATATTGTAATAGAAACACTTCTAGAAGCAGGTTAAAACTCTGGTCTGTGTTCTTTCAAGCATGCAGTACCTGCTGAGGAACGGGTGGTGCTGGCTGCCAGAGGAGTCTCCATCATACGAGTCGCTCTGTTTGCGGCTGAGTGGAGTTTTCCTGTTGTGGGTCTCATTGGGGGCAGATAAGTCAATGTTGCTCCTGCTAAGACGTTTGCTGGAGCTCAGACTCGGACTGACCTCAGGGTTATCCTGAGTGTGAAAAAGTGAGACGCAGACAGTTGAACACAGTCATCATTTATATAAATGTGCAAATAATATAAATGAGCACTAAAGTACTGTGTCTGGATGGTGTGACTGATGTGACAGCTGTTCTATGCTCCCTGAAGATCACAGTGGTATGATAGGAAAACCCACAGGAATTTGCTCAGAAGTTGCTCTTTCATAGCTCAGAAGACTAAAATGAGCTCTCAGTGATGTTTCTTTATCAACTTTGCCTCAGAGAGGGTTCAAAAAGATAAAAATAAACAAGACAATTATCGACAATCAGAGTTATAATACAGAGCTGAAATTAATGTGGACTGATTAGCTCAGAGTATTTCACCTTGAAACTTGATGAGACATTTTTATACTGAGATATTAAATATTCAGACTTTGATATCTTGGCATATCTGAGCAGAGTTTGACATTGTTGAGATTTCATCTACAACTTTAAAGATGTGATACTACTACGAAAAAAAATAAAAAAAAATCACAAAAGCAATTAAATCTCTAATTAAATCTCATTGCAGTTTAGGCAATAATAAAAAATAAAAAAAACTGAAATAAAGACATCTCATTTACAGGGATGCAAAATATGTCATGTACCCTATTTGTTATTAGCCAAGATTACAGATGTTTTAATTTATCAATATCAATCAGTACTGGCCATTTCATTGTGCATGCACTATTTATCCAGTATTTTTTTTGTAACACTTTACAATAAGGTCCTACTTTTTACAGTATGCTAGTTAACATTAACACTAAACAATACAGTTGGTACAGTATTTATTTTCGTCAATGTCAGTTAATAAAAAATTCAACTGTTCACTGTTAGTTCAGATCTATTAAATAATATTAACAGATACAACATTTAACTTTAATCATGTATTAGTACATTTGTTGCTTTAGCTAATTAACTTAAATTGTTAATTAACTAATGAAGGTAACTCATGTTAAGAAATGGAATCTTATTTTTCTTTGCCATCATCATCTATACAAACATGAATAATTTAACACTGTTAAATGTAATATATTTTTAATATATCAGCATCAGCTGGTATTGGGAATTTCATTGCGTGCACTTTTTTAAACCTTTTTATACATTTTTTAAACGTTTTCTTATCATTATCTAATGCTCATTTAAAGTTAATCATTAATTTCACAACTCTTATATGTAATTGACAGCAAATCTCAAAATGAATATCCATTTTTTGCACATTATAAATTTGTGATGCCTACATTGACTTGTAGCATTTAAAATGACTGATTCTAGATTTCAGTTTTTTATTTATTTATTTATTTTGTATAATACATGATATCTGTTTTTATTGGCAACAGTGTATTCCTACTGAGGTGATTTTTTTTTTTTTGTTACCAGAGCCTCTCTAAAGATAAGAAAAGCAAAGAATGAAAGTTACAGGTGTTTTCAAACTGTGTGAGCAAGTGATTCAGTGTTCCTGTACATACCTTTAAGCTCTCTGTGCTGTTATGTTGGCTGCTGTGGATGGGGCTGCTGTGTCGCGGGCTGTTGCTGAAACAGAGAGCGTCGAAACACAGCACACCTCCCACACAGTCACCTAACAAACATACCTGTACAAGGCACACACACACAAACAAATTCAGCCAGAATCAGTGCAGCATTTTTGCATGCAATCAACACTGTCAAGCAAATCACAGGATTGCATAATGACAGCTCAATCTACAGGGCAGCCTGACAGTCAATAACACATTTAATTAATTGTACAGAAACAACACAGCTTCAACTCTATGCTTTCCTGTTTGCTGTTGATGAGCACCTCTATGGTGAGCTGAAATAATGTATGGATGCTCCACAAATAAACAAATCCACAGGTCTAATTATCTGTCAACAACAGACGAGTCTGTGGCATGCTATAAATAAACTACACACCCCAATTTTTCCCCAAAATCAGAGGCTAATATGTTGTTCAGGCGCTATTTGAATGGTCCGGTTCCCTAGAGTCAACACTTGACACACAGCTCATAAACTGCGGTCACCACTTCAGGAAATCATTGTGCCTTCTAAATTGACAGGAGTATGTTATTGGATTAATCATTTGAGATTATGGAGTAAGACGAGTGGAAAGACTCCCTCCTTTTCGTCTGTTTTGAATGACTCATCACTGATGAGTCACTTTCCCTGCCAGAGACCACACACCCGTCCCACTGCTGCTCTGTACAGTTTGCCTTCCTAATACTAATCTGGGACCGCCCTCATCTGCCTGTGTGGCCGAATCTCATTTGTTACAGAAAAACAGCCAAAAATGGTTTTAGGACTGAGATGAAACTCGCGGTCACATTTACCATTGCTCTGCAAAATTCTGCAAACAAAATCTGTTTAATAGAGGGCAACAGTCCTGCCTACTTTTTCCATGCCATTGGTTCCAAAAGTATTTTTCCTTTTGTTTTTATTTAAAAAAGTCCAACCATCTATGAGGTGAATCACATTACAAACTTTTATTTGAAGCAAAAGAGTACTTGAAAATTTGACAAAAAAAAGACCATTTACAAGACTGTTTACTTAACAGCTTTAATATAGGGCAAAGAACTACAATCCCGTGAAACACTGCGAATGACAATCAGCATAATCAAACAATGGTGAAATATAAAACGATTCTGGTAACACTTAAAGCCTTTATGTATAATGCATTATAAAAGTAGTTTTAATGCATTAATTATGCCTTGTAATGCATCTTACAATGCATTGTACAATCTAATGAATAATTGTAACCACAGTTAATACATTATAACAATTATCAAATCATTGTTACACTATGCATTTTAAATTAGGTTATATTTACGACAAGATATAATGTATTACAATGCACATCATGAATAATTATAATGCATTACACCCTTTAATAACCCTTTATAATGCTTTATACATAAAGGCTTTAAGTAAAGTGATACCACGATGCTTTCGTGGTTGTTGAGAGCATAGCAAGACTGACTCGATTAATTAATTTGTTGTGATTCATGGGAGTGGTTGTTCCCTGTCAAGCTTATTTTGCCACAATTTTCTTTACAGCATCATGGCTAGTGTAGTTTTTCACTGAATTGTGGAATTCCACTGTTAAGCATAAATCTTATTTTATATAATAAGTTCAATTAATGCAAAACGATGGTTTTAATAAAAGCTTATACCATCAATTAACCTTGGAGCTCACCACAGGCCTGTCTTTAAATGCCTACTTAATGATCAGTTATCAATTTCTCTAAAATCAATCATTTTCTTCATGGAGAAAATGAACAGAATTTTTACTTTTGCACAATTATGAATTTTGCATGAGGGTGAAAAAATGCGTTAACCAAAAGTAAGCAGCTTTTTTTGACTGGGATTTATATGTAAGCAAAGCTTTATGCATTAACCAAAATTTCGCTAATGTCACTGCACCTTAAGATTGTTGGGCGCTCCTGAACTCACCTGCCCCGTGAACCCCTGTCCCTCTGGAGACTGCAGAAAGCTGTGGTACACCTGGTTGGCCCGGGCGATCACAGTAGCGACAGCGTCTTGGTAGTGTGGAGCAGCTATGGCGAGCAGCGGTAAGGCGGCCAGAGGTAGATGGTCTACGCTGCTAGACACGCAACTCTCATCGTAGCTGTAAGGGTTCAGACTGTGGAAGTGAAGAACATGTTGGTAACCAAACTGGTGACCCCTTGACAGTAGCAATAGATACAAAACATTTTTGTTTCACTACCTTCTGAACTTTAAGAAATTAAGTGCACTTAACACTACATCAGTACACTACATCAGTAAGTTGGACGTTTGGCAGGTTCTCCAGTACTTAAGTTGATGCCACTAAAAATGATCGATCGCCCTTTTTAAGGAAAATCCATTTAAGACGGTAGCTGTGTTTTGGAACAAAGTACCTAGTTTCTAGATGTAAACTGGTCATTAGCAAGTTGGACATTAGCTGGATGACCAGCTACTATGTTTCAAAACCAGCCTAACTACTTTAAGTTAGTATGCCAAACTGGTAGCTGGTTAGCTAGAATAGCTGGACTAGCTCATACCACCTAAAGACCAGCTCAGAACATCTAATGAACTGTTGATTACCAACTTTCACTAGCTAATGACCAGCTTAAACCAGCTAATGACCATCTTTGACCAACTAGAATAGCTAGACAAACTCATACCAACTAATGACCAGCAGATGACCAGTTTTGACTAGCTAATAACCAGCTTGAACCAGCTAACGGCCATCTTAGACCAGCTAGAACTGCTGCTTTAAGTAGATAATGACTGCCGTACACCAATTATTTACTATTTTAGACCAGCTAGAAACTGATTACCATTTTACAATTCACAGCAAAAAGGTTGGATATTTCAGCAGGCATTTATTTAAATGTATGACTCAGGTCAGAGAGATGACGATGATGCAATGTGAGAAGAAGAACTGCGGAGAAGCCCGAGGTGCTTTATCATGCTGCACACTGCATGAGTCTGCATGAGTCCACAGAATAAAATAAAGAGAAAAGTGAAAGATCGCCTTGCCCCAACATTGTCACCTTGAACAGCTGTGCTAACCTCAGAGCCATCGATCAATCACAACGATTAGCGACCCGAAGGCTCTGACAGAGATAGCAGTGCTCAGGGCGAGAGTACTGATGATGGAGGGGGTGCAGCCTTTTGGGGCAAGAGCTTTACCTGTTTGAGGAGAACACACCACCCAGCGGTCTACTTGTGAAAAATTCAGAGTTTAATAATAGGCTCTCTTTCAATGCTGAAATTTGAACTGAAATGGAGTTGGAATTTGATATGAAATGGAATCAATCTATCTATCTATGAATCAACGAATCAATCTATGAATCAATCAATCTATCAATCTACCTATCTACCTATCTATCTGTCAGGCCAATAAACATTCAGATTTCAAGGATTTCATTGTTTTGTCAGAACTTTTAAAAAGAGACCAAACTTAGGTTTGTATTCCAAAGTGTTCATAAATTACAACAATTTAAGTTTGGATAGTGCACATTCATGCCTATTTTAAAAAATGGGGAGTGACAGTTAAGGGGTTAAACGAGTCTTTATCTAACCAACATTGAACGTCTGAAATTCCAGTTTAAACTTTGTTAGAATTTCAAATAATTTCAATTCTACTTCTTTACATTCAAATTTGAGCTGCAATTCCGCATCCTGTTTGCTACCTCAATTCAAAATCAATGTAAATTAAAGTTTTGATCTGGAATTTCTCAATTCAAATCTGAATGGCACCAAACCCTGGCAACGAAATGGCAGTGATGTGCAGAGCAAAGATATGAAACTTCCCAGCTGTGTAGTTGTGATAGGCTGCTGCTTGGCGAAGTGTGGCACAGGTTACTCATGATAAATGACTGTTGAAGGTGAAGCCTCCAAGTGGAAATGAACAAGTCCCAAATGGATATGCCTGCTGGAGACCTGAAAAAGTAGTCAAGCTCCTTTTATCATCCTTTTGACTGGGGAAACTATGTAGCTCTAGGAGGGCTGTGAAGGAAGTGACAGAGAAGTCACTTCTCTGATTATAATGACAACCCATAAGCTCATTGTAATCAGTCTTCGGTGACATCGCCTGTGTTACACAAAAGCAGGTCCCATTTACGTCTTTACTCACAGGAAGACAAATCCTTTTTTTTCCCCTTCTCACTTATAATTTTTCCTTGCAGAATCTCTCCTAAAACATGCATAAATTTCCTCCCAACTGCACTCTGGCTGCTAATCTTTACCCTGACTCCTCACAAGGCTGAGCTAATGCGCTATGACCCAGTGTGAACAATAGTTCCTGTCATGTTTACATGAACTCTCCTGGCTGGAGAAGGACATAGCCATTACAGTAACAAGCCTGCAGACCAGGGGCCAGCCCTATTAGACATGCTCCACAGCAGGAGAGGGTTCAAAGAGCACCTCCAAATCGCTCAGTATGGCCCCTCACCAGATTCATTATTTATTTACAGTCTGTAATTAATGTTTGGCCCATGCTAGCAGCTGGCATTGTTGCTGGGGTGCTGTTTTACCCAAGCGGCAACCTCCCGCTCTCTCTCGTGAAGCCAACACGGAAGTGACTAAAACTGCAATTCATCGACTGGCCGCTAGAGGCTGGCTCCAAAAGGGAGTCAGTCCCATAGACCTCCCATGTTAAAATGCCCAACTTTACAGCAGAAAAAAATTTGTTTACAGCCTGGTACAAAAAGTGGTTTTGGTCTATATAGCTAATTGTGCCCTTCATGACAACTGTGAGGGGGGTGAATTTTTTTTTACAACTCATCCATTTAAATTATATTAAGCCTTAAAGTTCTGCATAATTAAGGGCGTGGCCATTTGAGTGACAGGTGGATTACCGCTTCTGTCGCCACCGTTGAGCTAGATGGGCGTGGTTTCAGCAACCAGCTCCTGCCTCTTTGCCCATTTTCGATTATCCGGGAGTGACGCGCGGTGACGCGCTGCCAAAATGGCAACGGCCGGCAGGCTGGGTAATGAAGTCTAACAACCTGTCATTTTTTTTTTTTTTTTTTTTTTTTTTAAGAGTAATGACTCTTATTTTTAGGTCTCATAGCTCTTAAGTGTAGCCTCGCTGGCTGTTCGAAATGGCTGTCCTTCATGAAATGAAATGGCTATAGTATGAAAAATAACAATGATGAACCGTAATTATAAATTAAGTTACAAAATGAATTATGTATAAAATGTTTGCCAGAAAGAAACCATTAGGTCTAGGCAAGGCTAACATCATAAGCAGTAGGTTTTTTTCATATTTTCTGTGTTGGGTGGTTGCTATGCAATTTTCTGATCAGTTTTAACATGCCAACATTGTTACTAGGCTGTTCTAGGTGGATGCTAGCATTGATTTAGTGTTCTGTGTGGTCGCTAGGTGGTTACTTCAGTTAGAAGTGGCCATTAAGTCTAGGTAAGTCTGTGCCTTTCTTTGCTAGGTGAAAATTTAAAGTCAGATTGCTTTGAAAAGTAATAGCACACCTCTTCTCAAAAAGCAGCATGATTCGAGGTGTTATTCATGTCTGTAGTAAAAACGGCATCTTAAGAACTGATGTCTGTCAAAAAATGTCTTTATCTTTGAACTGACTACACTCCTTACCTGAGGGGAGTAAAAAAGAAATCTCACCAGAAAAAAAGCTAGTGAGGAAGGAATTCGGAGAGAAGAAGAAAGAGAATGAGCACTGAATTTTCCTGTTTGTCATAAAATTTTGGTCAGATGCAGACATCAAGTTTCCTCCCTTAAGCTGTGAATACTAAGCTCTTGTACAAGAAAATGTTAGCTTAGTACTAGCAATTATGAAATTAAACAAGCAAAGGCCTGTAGTAATGCAAAAATTGAAAGCATGTAGCTGTACAATGGTACATTGATGCTATCAGATAATAATATTAGGATAGTTCCAAATGTGTTATGGTACTGAATGCTTTCAGAAAAACAAACTGTTTCAACATTGATAATATGGAATGTTATTATCAAGCATATTAGAATGATTTCTGAAGGATCATGTGATAATGGCTGCTGAAAATTCAGATTTGCCAAAACAGGGCTAAATTACTTAAAATATATACATATAAAAATCATACTTGTATTTCACAATATTCTCAGTATTGCTTTTGAATGGTAGTGTACCACAGTCGTTTAAGTCTACCATATAACATCAAAGTGAGAAGACATACTTAACTCTCTGTTATGAATATCAAGTGCAAATAAATAGCACAAGAATTTATCCATCCATGAATCTAATGTCATATTAATCCTAGCATACTAATCCTACCACCCTCATTAATGATGTTAGTATGACTCACACTAACTGAAGTGACCCCTGTTCAAAGACAAAACCTTCCAAGCCTACTCAGAACAAATGAAGACCCCTGTACTTCCTGCTAGCCTGCTCCACAGGCGATGACTGTTGGGTCTCAAAATAACCTAGCTCCAGCTGAGGAGGGCAAGAGGAAGGAGTTTTGATCAATAACACACCTTTAGACTGCCAAAAAACCTCTTGCAAAATCACAAGCAGGAGCTGAAATCTAACCAGATATTTACAAACACTGTTACACGTATGAAAGTCATCTGTTTGAAGATCTAATTTGCAGGAGCGTCTCATTATAAATCTCATTTCTGTTTCTAAAGCATTATCTCTCATTAAAGAGATCTCTCTTCCGACCATTAGGGCCAACAGAGCTCAGATAAAAGATATTTATCTGAAAGCTACGTCTTTCTATCACTTAATCAACATAAGATTGGTAAATAGTAAATATTTCCTCTTCCTTTCCATGATGTCAGGGAGCTAACAAGTCACATCGGCCACAAACAATCCCGTTAATTTACAACAACAGCTCTAAATTTGTTTTAAAGGTGACGGGCACAATTTTTTTTTTCAGTGTTGAAATACTGTCTCCTACACCAGTTTATACTATAAACAAAAGTCCATAACTATAAATAAGCAATATTTGCGAGGTGATACTGCTTTTATACAACAGTAAATATAGAGTTACTTGCATTTTAGACACAACATGCTTTGTCTGTTTTTTGCTCTGCCAATGAAAATAGCTCCAAACAAAGGCAACACACTTACTTGTTCTTGACAGTTGGGTGAAAACAGTTGGGTGAATGATTCAATAACTTACTTGTTCCTGAATGAATCAGAATCATGGAACAAATCAGTTAACTGAATGATTTAATGTCTCACTCAATCTTGAATTAATCAGTATTTTTGAACAAATAAGCTGAGTAAATCATTCAATGACTCACTTGTTCCTGAATGAATTAGAATCATATAACAAATCAGTTAAGTGAATGATTAATGACTCACTCAATCCTGAATTAATCAGTATTTTAGAACAAATCAGTAGAGTAAATCATTCAATGACTCACTGGTTCCTGAATGAATCTGTGTTTTTGAAAAAAACTGGTTGAGGAGGTCACACTTTATTTTAAAGTCCAATTCTCGCTATTAACTAGGGCTGCAACAAACGATTATTATGATAATCGATTAATCTAACTATTATTAGACCGATTAATCGACTAATCGTCGATTATTTCACTGGTTAATCAATAGACTTTGATTGATTATTCAGCTTTTGCAATTAGTTAAAATATTGAGTTATACATATTCTAACAAATAAATAAAAGGTAATCACTTCAGCTTTTGAAAATCATATGTGACCCTGGACCACAAAACCAGTCTTAAGTGTCAATTTTTTAAAATTGAGATTTATACATTACCCGAAAGCTGAATAAATAAGCTTTCCATTGATGTATGGTTTGTTAGGATAGGACAATATTTGGCTGAGGGAATCTGAGTGGTGAAAAAAAAAAAAAAAAAAAAAAAAAAAAAAATTATCTAAATATTGAGAAAATCGCCTTTAAAGTTGTCCAAATGAAATTCTTAGCAATGCGTATTACTAATCAAAAATTAAGCGTCAATGGAACATGATATTTACTTAATATCCTTATGATTTTTGGCATAAAAGAAATATTGATCATTTTGACCCATACAATGTATTGTTGGCTATTGTTACAAATATACCTGTGCTACTTATGACTGCTTTTGTGCTCCAAGGTCACACATGTAATTAATTAAAATTATTACACAATAAATTGCTAACACTTTAAAATAAAATTTCATTAGTTAACATTACTTGACTACATTAGTTAACATGATCTAATAATGAACAATACTTCTACAGCATTTATTAATCTTAGTTAATGTTAATTTCAGCATTTACTAATGCATTATTAAAATCACAAGTTGTGTTTGTTTACATTAGTTAATGCACTGTGAATTAATATGAACTAACAATGAGGGACTGTATTTATTAACATTAACAAAGATTAATAGTGTAATAAATGTATTGTTCATTCATGCTAGGTAATACATTATAACACCTTACTGTAAAAGCATTACCAATTAATTTATATAAATAGATATATTTGGCACACAAAATGAGATGACAGAGAAACTGTCTTAATCACCATTTAATTAGCTATATGAAAAAATAACAATGACATTCTGCCTAACATCTCATTTTGTAAGTCATATGAATAAGAAACAAAATAAAGGTAAGTGATAAGATGCTTTATTTTTTTTTTGATAAACTATTTTAATTCACAACATATATCTCTCTTAAAATACCTTATAGGGTTATGATAATCAAAACAGTCCTGAGAAAGATCAAGCTTTGATCTCTGCAAACCAAACTATCACTTTAATTAATTTATTTCCCCAACTAATAAAAAGATTTTATCATTAGCTAGCTCAAGCAAAGCGACACTAACTAAACTGCTTGATTTAAGGCTATCTCTTGCATAAAGTACTATATAAACAAACGTGATATGACTGCTTTACTGAAATACCCAACTGAAGAGCTCATGCAAACATCACTTTCTAACCGCTGTCAGTTTTTGTTGTTTACACTGTCGTTTTGTTTGTTGTTTATTGCGTTATTGAGAAGAAAACGCTGTGCTCTAAAGCGCTGTATCTCTTTTTCTCTTGAACTGCATCAGAATTACAGTCTTGCCCTACAGCGCCACACTGGTCCAACTGCATTATTGCAGGCTCTTACATTAGGTCATATGGGACCAAACGGCTACTCGACAACAGAAATATTTGTCCACAATTTTTTATTGTCGACGTTGTTGATCATGTCGACTAATCGTTTCAGCCCTACTATTAACAAACCATTAACTACACATTAACTGACATTTGCCTCAAACTCCTAATTTGAAGCTTATTTATAGTTAGTAAGGTAGTTTTTAAGTTTAGGTATTGGGTAGGATTAGGGATGTAGAATATGGTCATGCAGAATATTAATAGTGAGAATTGGTCCCTATACTAAAGGTGTTACCGTTGAGGGACTTGTTCCTGTACAAATCAGTGTTTTTGAACAAATAGGTTAAGGAAATAATTCAATGACTCACTTTTGCCTGTATGAATCAGTATCTTTGAACAAATCGGCTGATTGAATGATTCAGTGATTCACTGACAGTCACTTGTTGCCACCCACTGACATATCTATGTAACAGCCAATCAAATCTCCATCACAATGCACAGACTGACAGATTGTGCAAACAAAATGAAATCTGAGGACCAAAACTAACTGTTGCTTAACTATATGCACTATATTCTTCAACATATACTATATTGAAGGAGAAAACAAGTAAGGAGAAAGCAAACTAAAGAGGCATAAATGGTCGATAGACTAGTTGGCTCCACAATAAAATGTTTAAACATTCAGGCCTAAGACTAACTAGGTGTTACAGGTTGTCTAGTCACAAAGCACATGAGGAAGACTGAGCAAATTTACACCATCAACGCTCACAGGTGGTATGGTGCTAGAGAGACAAATCAGTGTGCACCTTCTTCCTATTTGAGCTGTGACAGAGCCCCAAATTGTTTTACTCTGGGAATCACGTATTGAATTGACTTGCACACCGTGCTTTGGTGAGAGAAAATCAATGGAAGCTTTTTTGCCAGAGTTGCTAATTGGAAATGCTGTGTGGAGGCAGCAAACACAAAGCTCTATAACATTCCGCCCCTCCTTTTATTTTGTGTGCTTCCTCTCCACAAACACTAATGCATGAGTCATTGCTTAATACACACACTGTAAAGCCACATCTGTAAGCATATCTCATTAGGAGAGGAAACTCATTATCAGCCGTGATGGCTTGACAGGACGGCCACAGGTCTCAAACTGAGGAAATGAGAACATACATTCATGGCAGCTGTACTGACAGAAGATGTGTGCACTATAAAAGGAGCTCTAAACACAGCAGTGAGCAGTTTACATCTGAAATGTCTGTCAAGGGGGAGAGAGCAGTGAGCATGAACTGGGTAATTCTCACAAAAACATGTCCAGGTCACATTTCACCTCAACACCATAAAGAAAACATTAGACATTTTGAATAAAGAAAATTACGCTAGTAAAACAGTGACTTTTCATTTAAATAAAATTTTATATAATTAAGGCTGCAAAATTGATAATAATCAATAACAAATGTATGTTATTTTGCTTTGCAGTGGCAAAAAAAAGTGAGAAGTCACAAAGTAGGCTGCAGGAATGGTGAAAAATTAAAACTGTAAATACATTACTTAAAATATACATTCATATAGGCAAATCATCAAGCACTGATATTTTTTTCACATATATTTTTTTTATAAAAGAAAAATGTATATATTAGGGGTGACCTCGAATAGTCGAAGATTCGATGCTTTGATAGGAGGAGCCTGATTCGACTCCCAATCTCACAGTCGAATATTCGCTGAGGTGTTATGGTCGTGCCATATTGGCTATATGGGGGGGTGCTCGAATGTCTGATTTCACATAGAACTACTGGTTTTCTGCCAATAAGTTAATATACACCCTATTATGATAATGCTGCAAATAAGAATCTGAAAAGAAAGAAGCTTTAGATAAATATTTTAACGTGTGTGAATAAATCCAACCACCCCTATAGATTTCAGTTTCCATAATCCGTGACCGACATTTTGGCGGCAGGGATTTAAATCTTTAACAAGACTCAAACTGACACAGGCAGTGAAACTGACACAGGCAGTGAAAGACTGGATTTTTTTCGATCAGGTAGGGTACAAGTAATTTCAAAACATTTTAGTCGGTTTATATATATTGCGTATGTATTATTTATCTCATATAAGATGCATTTGGTTGAGTTGGGCTGCAGTAAAGCACTTCATTGTAGTACTACGGTGATATCTCGTCAGTGCGCTGCGCGAGCAGCACAAACAATGCAGAATATTAATAACTATGACTGGGATTATTCATAACATTATAATGAGAACACTATTATGATAAAACGCTGTGAATTTTTTTGCGCTACTCTCAGTCACTGAAGCCCTGCAAATTGCAAAAGCCGACTCCAAATCATCAGTCCTTATTCTGCAAGCCATTGCAATCTAAAAACAAAAATAAGGTTTTTAAATAATCGCTTATAAAGAAAATATCGATATATCGTACAAACTCGATATACCGCCCAGCCCTAAAATGAATCTCTTTATATATTCCCCAATTATAAGTCGCTTTGGATAAAAGCGTCTGCAAAATGACTAAATGTAAATGTAAATAAAGAACCTTTAACTTCTGAAGAACCTTTCTGTTTCACAAAAGGTTCTTTGTGGCGAAAGAAGGTAAAGAAATATAATAAATATATTATAAAAAGGTAAGAAAGAGATAGTTCTTTAAAGAACCTTTGACTGAATGGTTCTTTGTGGAACCAAAAATGGTTCTTCTATGGCATCGCTTGAAGAACCTTTTGAAACACCTTTTTATTTTTAAGAGTGTATGCCTTCATTAATCCTGTGGGAAGCAAAAAGGAAGTCGTGTTGATGAAAAGAAAACCCCATTGTGTGATTCTAAGGGTGTGTGTGACTGTGTTTGTGTGTATACTGTATCCAGGGAGTACGATTATGACCTGCAACAATTACTCAGTCTCTCCCAGTACGCTGTTGTTCTTTATTATATCACTTTTATTATATCCCCTTTCTCAGTACTGGACAAATGCAGACAGATAAACATAAAACTACTCATGGTTTCTGCATCTATCCCTCTGTCCTTTGCTCAGTTCAGTTTAATACTCACTGCAGCTCCAGCCACTGAACCATAAAACCACAGCAAAAGAGCAAATGCAGTTTGTATGTCACTCATGAACAGGGTTTATCATGTTAATCTCTGTGGTACCCCAACGACTGACATTTATTATTAGACCGTGTGTGCCATGGGAGTGGGCAGAGATTGTGATCATGTGATCAAAGACCCTTTCTGACTCTATGGAGCTCCTCCATCTTCATTGCTTCACCCAGGTGATGACAAAGACACAAAAAAGGACACAAAAGCCCTAAAGCTATAAAAGAAATCCCCCAGAAGAGCCCAGAGTCACTGAGCTCTTGAAGCAATGGATCCGCTTTCACGGCTTAAAGGGAGTCTGTTCATTATAAAGGCTGATTCTCATAGAAAGCATTAGCGCTACATGCTTACTTGGGGCTGTCTTCTTACCACATACTCGTTTCATCCCTTAGAAACGAACACCAGCATAGAGAGATGACAAAATTCATTATGTCTCATCAAGAAAACAAATCACGCTAAGCTTAGGCTTTGAAACTTATCTGCACTCTTTTCTACCTGCATGAGATGAAGAGATGCTGTGCAAAAGGCAATGGAATTAATAGACAGCTCATGAATTCTCCTTAATTCTAAATGGTTATTGTCACTGGATTCTCACAACTTTAATACAGTCGTTTTATTGTATACATTAGGGCTGCAATAACTAAAAATTGATAACAAAAATACTGCATTTCCTTATGGACTTTTCCATGTGAAAATGTACAATTAATAAGAGCAGTGTCTGTAAAGAACTTTTTGTTTGTTTTTTGAAAGAAATTAATACTTTTATTCAGCAAAGATGCAATAAATTGATCAAAGGTGAAAGTAAAGACATGTACAATGTTAAAAAGATTTCTATTTCAAATAAATGATGTTCTTTTGAACTTTCTACTCATCAAAGAATCCTGAAAAACAAAAGTTTTAAGCAGCACAACTGTTTTCAACATTGATAATAAGAAATGTTTCTTTAACACCAAATCAGACTGGAGTTATGGCTGTTGAAAATTCTGCTTTGCCATCACAGGAATAGATTACATTTTAAAATATATTCAATTAATAAATATCATTGTTAAATAATATTTCACACACTGCATACTGTATTTTTGATCATAAAAATGCAGCCCTTGTGAGCATAAGAGACTTCTTTCAAAAACAATTTTATCTTCTGACCCAAAACTTTTGAACAGGGGGCCAATGGGCTCTTATTTGAGTACATAACTTTGTAAAATGTTGTTCAAATGTTCTTTAGTTTAAGTCGAGTTGCTCAGCTAGTTCATAAACTGAAACTGTCAGCATTTCCCCATAAAAACACGTTTCATGCATTTATTCAGTTTCACCTGAGGGTGTTCCCATGACATCAGAGCAAAACATCTAATTATGTGTCATCTCTTTCATAGTGTGTATGCACAATGGAGCAAAACATTCCATTCTAGGAAATTCAGCCAAAGTACTGCTGGAAGGAAACAGTAATGGTATCAGGTGGTAGCATATATACAATGGTATTATTAACTTCAAAGAATACCATGGCCTATTTCCAAAAAACATGGTCACTAAAAGTGGCTTTCAGTAATAGCTACTTACTTTGACACAAGGTAGAAGGCCTCTGCGCATACAGCTGGGCATGGCACCAACTTGATGACGACATGCTGAGCTGCAGCTTGGAAATGAGCTTGAGATACTTTTTCCAGCACTGAGGACAGGGTGTTTACATCTGCATTCTTCGCGCCTGGCTCTCCGCCCGCTAGGTCCAGTATGTTTCCCCCGTGAACTACCAACACCAGCACATGCGTTTGACATTTGTTCTGGTGAACAAGGGATATGGAAAGGTCACGACACAATATCATAGAAAAGAAGGCAGTAGCACACTGAATATTCAAAAAGATCATCTTACCTCAGCTTCCTCTAGACCTTCAATGCTAGTCTGAGGGACACATTTTGGCCTCCTTACACGGTACAGACTCTCTGACCCCATTAAGGAAAGAGCATGAGATGGATAGATGGGGACATATATGAAAAGAGAGAGAGAGAGAGAGAGAGAGAGAGAGAGAGAGAAGGTGATTATATCCACTTTGCACAGATGCATAGCAAACAGAGCCACAAATGATTATCGATCCTACAAAGCCCACTCATCCCCCTTTCATTAATGATTTTGCCTTCCATTTATTTTCTTCATAAGACGACAGAAAATGTAGTGTTATCATCGAAACCACATACTGGTACCATCATATTTCAAAGCACATCAATAGGAAACAGACAGAGCTTGGGATTTGTATCAGACAAACCCCTTCATTATGATGTCGGCTGGTGTCATACAAAAATAACAAAACCAAATGACAAATCACACATGAGAGGAAGTGAACAGAACCAACAAAAAGCCTTTCGGTGTCTCTGAATCTCCAAATAAGACCGCTGGCCTTCAGCCAAAGTCATTACACCTCACCTTCACCATTCCACGCTCTATTTTTTTTTCTATTTGTAGCTGCCCGCTCCGTTCTGCCATCTCATTCTCACACTCTCATGATCTAGCGCTCCTGTTCTGGCTGGCCTCCAGTCATTCTGTCAGCATGGAGCTCGTGCCCATGGCTTCTCAATGCCTTTTATTATCTGCTTTTAGGGGGGGAGAAATGGTGAAAATTAAAAAATAAAAAAAATAAAAAAATAAATAAATCAATCAAAACCCAGAAGTGGTTGTTCAAGGTAACATGACACATATCAACTACATCCATGAATAATAATGGCTGATTTTCTTGTTTTCTTTTCCACATTACTAATTCAACATATTGTCAAATTCCAGGTGTTTTTTCAATGAATTTACTCTGCAACAGTTATTGAAGTCCAATCCCATCATTCTGTAATGACAAAACCTCATTTGAAAACAGAGTCTGTTAAGAGTTTGTACAAACAAACACTGCATTGATTCATAATCCATCCTTTTGCAGACAAGCGTGGGAACCCGCACGTATTTGAACCACCGGAATGATGTCATGACAACCCCGAGCTGCTATGACATCAAACAGACTGAGCCGATGATAGACCAGACTGCTTCTATTAATGGCATATTCATGCACTTCTAAATCCTTGGGTCTCCAAGGAGCAATTTCGTTCATTGGAAAGCTGTACCAATTGCAAAAAAAAATACCTCCCAATAGTGAGAGTCTGTGCTCATCCCAGCTGCAGGCTTTCATTCACAGCCGCGCCATGAGGAAAACAGCTGGGGCGCTGAGCTGTGCTCTCTCCTGTGCTTAACACTGTATACAAACTGCCAATCAGCCGCAGCATTATCAGGCTCACTGCCACTTTCTCACTACTGCCTGTCTGACTGCCTCTCCAGATGCCTGTAAGACACAAACCAACTTAGCTTATATAATGAGCAATATATATGGATAATTAAAGTAATAAAATTTATAGATCTATCAATAGACAGACAGACAGACAGACAGACAGATAGATAGATAGAGAGAGATAGACAGAGATAGAGAGAAATAGATAGAGAGATAGATTTAGATTTTTAAAAGACCTTTAATACAGATTAACTCCACTTAACAGTAGCATACTATTTTAAAACACCTATTTCTTACATCAATTGAGTAAAATAAAGTTCATTATCAACAACAGAACACAATACACCTCCAAAACACCAGATATTTTAAAACATTTCAATACAAGATGTAGCTTTATAAAAACTAAAATCAATCAGCAATCTCGACTTTACCATGGCGCTAAAAACTGACACAATATTAAATTCCTGATTCTGTTCAATTTTATCTTTCTTACTCATGTAAATTGCCATTTTACTTCTACCCAAAATAAAATTTAATAGCTGACACTCTCTCTGTTGTCTCCTCGAATATTTAACACCAAAACTAAAATTTTGCATTGAAAACGTTTCACCAAACAATTCAAACAATTTTTTTAAACATTAGGATTCAACACAACTATAAAGGCATTAACAGCAATGATACAGTGTAAAATTCTCCATTGCAAATCTCCAATTTTTTTAATGAAATGGTGGCTTGTAAAACGTTTTCCAATTTGGCTTAAAAACTTCATCCAACCCTAAAACAGTTCTCCATGGTGTATCTGTTTTCCCATTCAGTGCTTTTTTATTAAAACTTTTAACATAATTTATACAACGTCTTGACATTCATTCCTTTAAAATCCATACACAATTTTTTTTTCTGAATCCAGAAAAAATCCACCACACTCCTCTAAATTAGGTGAAATCGACAACTTTGGAAAGAAATCTTTATCACAGGAAACAATTTCACCATCACAATATCTTCTCCCAAAACTAAAAACTCCCCATTATCACACTTTTCTACTACTGTATTCAATTTATTTAAAAAAAAAAAAAAACAATTCTTTCTATTTGTGAAGTTGGTGCATATATACAGACAAAAGCAAAAACACAATCTTCAAATTGGGCCTTAATCTTTAAACCTCTACCTTTTACAAATTCCTCTACCAAAAAGATGAGGGAGTAAAGTTTTTATTAAACAACACAGCAACTCCTCCACTGAGTGAGGTATTATGACGAAGTATATAAAGAAGACCACCCCATTCCTTAGCCCATTCAATTTTTTCATTACTATGTGTCTCCTGCAAAAACAGGACATCAATTTTATTCAAATTCACTACTTCATAGATCTGTGCTCTCTTTCTGTAGTCTCTAGCCCCATTCACATTTAAAGATGCAATGCGAATGTCACTCATCAAAAAGAATAAGACAGAGGCTACACTACAGAAAGCAAGACATCCAATCAGGGCAAAAGGATTAAACCATTTCATTGTCATTGCTCAATTGGAGTTGAATTTTTGTGACAATTTTCTTTAAACGATAAACTTCTTTATCTGCAAATTTCTCTTCACTCATTAAACACTTAATATTTTCCAGCAGTCTTCTAAGATCTGGAAAATATTCAACAATTTGCACTCCTCTCATGTTTTTAGTGACCTTTAAAAACTTTTTAAATCTCTTCCACTCCATATTCAAGACATGACCAATGAGATTGAGAGCAAATTGAAACATTTGAAACAGAGCACTCGTTCTCACTACTTTCATTGTCTAACTTTTCCTCCTCATGATTCTTTCTGGCTGGTTTCAAAACCAAGCTCTTGTCACTTTTTTCCTCTTCAGAGGTGTTTTAAAAACAACCTGATTCATGTCCATTAACATATCATTCTGAACCACATTCTCTAAATGTGATTCAGTATCAGAAAGTTGACTCAAACTCGTTTGTGTACTCACTATTGCTTCTTCTCCATTATCAGTATTGATACTTTCATGCATCTCAAAGATCATCAAATCAGACTTTTTAGTGCTTGATTTATCACTTTCATCACTTTGTCTAATCAAACCAGAATCGACATTGTTAGCTGCTGACACAGCTCTTTTGTGATGACTAGAGTTCAAGTCATTAGAAGTAGTAGCAACTTTTCCATTTTCATTCTGAGCATTCTTATCTTTAGCACTGTTATTCTGCTCACTTTGATGAGCAACACTTTCTGGACAGCCACGAATCAAATGACCAGACTTTCCACATCCAAAGCACTTCATCGTATCTGTTGAAACAAAGACTGTGTAATCAAAATCATCCACCTTAAATTTAAAGTTTAAGTCAAGGTCACATCGATTTCCATTTAGTATCATGTACGTGAATCGTCTAAACGATACTACATGTTTCACCAATTCCAATTTACTCCCAATAGCGATCTTTTTTATGGGAGCAATAAGTTTGCCAAAGCGTGACAATTCTTGGGTCAACATCTCATCTTTAATGAAAGGGGGCACATCTGAAATAGTAACTTTCTTAGCGGGAGTAAAAAAGAGGTAGTACTGGGGTAAACAAACCATGTATGTTTATTCCTTCTCCAACAACTTCATTTGCTTTCTCTACTGTACTCAGAAACAACACGATTGAATTATTCATTCTAGACGCCGCAAGCACACACTCATGCCCAACGACATTGCCAACCGCTACACTACAATCCTCCATGCTCCCCGCAGACACTACCTTCACCCCGTGGCGCCGCGTGAGTGAATCTAGAGCATTAGCTCCCTGAGTCACCATCCCTCCCAGTACAAAGACTGGTTTTGACGCTCAACAACAAAAAAAAGGCTTCTCTTTTCACAACAAATAAACTTTAACTTAACAACAAACAAACGGGGAAAAAAAAAGAAAAAAAAAAGAAAAAGAGACTTACTGCCACAGCGGGCGAAAAACCACACACTCACCACACCGCTCCCTCCACTCACTCAACAAACGCCCGCACATGCACAGAGAGAGAGAGAGAGAGAGAGAGAGAGAGAGAGAGAGAGAGAGAGAGAGAGAGAGAGAGAGAGAGAGAGAAAGACAGACAGACAGACAGAGATAGAGATAGAGAGAGAGAGAGAGAGAGAGAGAGAGAGAGAGAGATAGAGATAGAGATAGAGATAGAGATAGAGATAGAGATAGATAGATAGATAGATAGATAGATAGATAGATAGATAGATAGATAAGTCCATGTTTTACATACCCTCAAAGCATTCTAGGTGTATATGACTTTCTTATTTCAGACGAATCGGAGTTATATTAAAATTTTTTCTTGCTCTTCCAAGCGTTTGAAAGAGAGTAAGCGGGTTTCTTTTCAACAGTCCAAAAGCAGTAAAATAAAGTGCGCGCATCCATAATAAAACATGCCTCACACAGCTCCAGGGGTGAATAAAGGCCTCCTGTAGCGAATCAATGAGTTTTTGTAAGAAAAATATTCATATTTAAAATGTTATGAATACTTTTTTCTCACTTCCGCTGACTGTCATGCGTGCAAGCCTTTCTGGCGGATGACGTAGGACGTAGGCGTCATGCACGCGCCTCTGAGATATGGTAGTCTCGCGAGTTTGTTTACAGAAGCAAAGTTTCCTTTACTTTAGCAAAGGAAAACCAATCTCCTCTTGGCTTATATCAAAATCCTCCTACATTTTTCTTTACAAATCCTCGTTTTGTGCTTCAAATTCGTGACCAGCTTTTTGTTTTGCTGTCTCTCCTCCACGCTTCCGTGTTCGTCACGAATCACCGGCACATGCACGACACATACGTCCTGCGGTCATCTGCCCGGAGCGGCTTGCAAGTATGACAAAATACTGAAAAAAGAATTTATAACATTTTAAAAACAGATATTTTTCTTACAAAAATGCATCGATTCACTACAGGAGACCGTGTGAGGCATGTTTTATTATGGATGCGCGCGCTTTATTTGACTAATTTTGGACTGTTGAACAGAAACACCTGCTTACTCCCATTGAAACGCTTGGAAGAGCAAGGAAAAATTTTAATATACAGTAACTCCGATTGGATTCGTCTGAAAGAAGAAAGTCATATACACCTTTGAGGGTAAATAAAACATGGGCTAATTTTTTTGGGTGAACTATCCCTTTAATGAAATTCCACAGTAGGAGCTTAATGCTTGTCCAGAGCGGCAGATCAGGGAACACTGGGAACTCCCACAGTTTCGTTTCAATTGGGCTCAAAAGGTGAGAAAGCGATGGCAAAGAGATAGAGAAAAAGGATAACAAGCAATAACGACAGGACAATGAAATGACAAGGTGGGTGCAGAGCAAAATGAAAGACAAGGTTATTGATTCCCCTCCCATTCCTCACAGCCTCTGCTCCAGAATGTCACTTCTCCATAAATGCAATGGGGACAGTTTGTTCTTATTCACTCTGCTCTGGAGTTGCCTGTCTCTCTTGCTTTAGCTCATGTCCTCTATTTCCCACAGCAGCCCAGTCACCCAGCACTACCCCTGCAGATTTACAGCATCCTGTAGAGAAATACAGATTCAAGGGACAGGGAGAAAGACAAAGCAATTAGAGAGAGAGAGAGACAACCAGGGAGGGCATGTGAAGAATGTGACAGAGAAAGGAAGGAGATGGACAGAAAGATTTGACCACTCCAAGCAATATACGTAACATCTAACCAAAACTCTCTTCCTTCAGAGGAGCAAAACTAAGTACAAAGAAAAAGAAAATCAACCAACAAGTAGACCCGCTCCTTGAGCTTCAAAGACACATTTTCTTGAAGGGCACTAACTAAGTTGACAATAAGTAAAACCAATTTTCAGCTGAAAAGAGAATAAACCCCGCAGGGTCAAATGTGTATTGACTGAGCCTGTTCCTCCTTTTAATTCCACAATCATATAGTTTAACAAAACATGCATTTTTACCAGGCAAACCTGAGCCAGGATAAGACTACTTTGAGAACATCCCTCCCTCCAGCCTCCAAAAACCGACCCAGCCTGAAAAACACAGTCTGAATCATGGACTGAATCAGGTATTTTGACTCGAAATTAATCAAAGCCCTTCATAATAAACCCTGTTATTTGTCATTTTGGCAAGAAACGTCAAATGTACATTTGTAAGCTGTGCATTTTACTGACTTTCATGTGAAAACAACAAATATACAACAGAGTTTCACTGAAATAAATGATATTTACAAAAATCCATATGGAAATATTTGTATAGGAAGAACATAAAGAACAAAAAACATTTACAATATTTTTAAATTAAATCTGCAAAATTTAGTGTAAAACTTCCCAAACAAATGTCTTGCCAGAAGAAAAAGCAAAAGCTTGTTTGATAATCTGATGGATAGCAACAGTTGCTAAGGTAGGATTGGTCAGTAACGCATGATGTAGTGAAGCATCAAGACAGAGAGAGAGAAATAAAGAGAAAGAGATCTAGGGAAGACAGAGAATGACAGAGCAACAAGAGAACAGAGCAACAGACAGAGAAAATAGTGAAATAGATTGAGATTGAGATTGAAAGAGATAGCGAGAGTAGGCTGTTCAGAATGCAGATATGCATTTAAATTGGAGATAAACACGAACGTGTTGCCAAAAATACACTCGGGTTGACAGCGGCTGCAGGCTGCCTTTAACTCAGCGATTGGATGAGCTCATGAAGAGACTGAACAGAGCGTATAACTCAACTGAAGAGAGCTAGAAATTATATCGATATCGATGAAATGTGGCTTGGATAATACAGATAACCAGAAATGCAAAAATGGACACACAACAAAAATGCATTGACCAACAAGTTGAGTAAGCAGCAACAGTGTCAGAAATTCTAGGAAAAGCTGAACTTATGCAAATGAGATGCAAAAAGGCCAACTGCTTAGCCAATAGTGGATTCAGTGCTCATGAAATCATAAAGCTATATAATAAATTTTTTGGCAGATTTTACAAGCAATTTGCTTGTTTTTTTATGGTATCTGGTTAACAAAAGTATATTAAGTTAACACCATATATATATACTAGTGGTTCTCAACCAGGGGGCTGGGGCCCACTAGGGGGCCTAAGCAAACTTCCAAAGGGGCCACAAGATGACTTAAAAGTATTTAAATAAACAGATTATTATAATATATGAAAAGAAATCAACTGTAACCTAAATGCTAAAATGACGGAAAAAAAACAAAACAAAAACAAAATCTAGACCTGAAGTGAAATTATAGTTTTCTGCCCCAATAATTAGCATTTTTATTGAAGAACAGTTATTGACATTTCTGAAAAAACAATTAATTAAACTGAATATATCAATACTTCCAGTTTCTGTTAAATTCAAAACAAGTTTTATACTAACTATAGCAGAAATATTAGAAATACTAAAAATATTTCCAGGTTTTGATTTGATATGTTATTTAAAAACCTACAGTAACAATGTTCTTTTATTGTATATTATTTTATGTTTTAAGCATCTCTTATTTTATTTTATTTTATTTAAAGTTAAAAACCCATAGTAACTCTGTGCTTTGAATATTATGTTGGACAATGGGGAACTTTGAGTCCAAAAATAAAAATAAAAATAAAAAAAATTAACACCCCAAATCAGAGATGTATGGTGTTCTAAGTGGTATTTGAAAAGTTTGCTTCAGCACGGTGTGATTGATGTTTTGTGAAACAGATACAGGCTGTCACTCGCAATGCATTACCATGTGTGCGATTTTAGGAAGAGCAGAGCGGACATTTCTGACCATCTGCTTGCCAGGGAACACACCTGGCTGTACCAAATCCCAGGTGCAGAATGTTAAAAATAACAGATTCCAGCTTCTCGTCAAATTTGCCATGGACAGCAATATGTTCATACATACAACAATCTGACCCCAGCACTCACCTCTCTCAAATAAGAGAATATGAAGGTAAAATACAAACTCTCTCTCTCACACACACATACATACAAATATATCACAACAAAAAGTGATGAGTTTTTGGCTCAAGGTCTGCTTTTTAAGTCACACCAGAGGTGTTCAGCTGGGATTAGGACTTTGCTTTCTGCAGACCAGTCAAGTTCTTCCACACTGACTCAAGCAACCTTTTTCTTTTTTTCTTTTTTTTTAACCTTGCCTTATACACAGATGCATTGTCAGAAAAGGGTCCTGTCCAAACTATTGATATAAAATTAGAAGCACACAATTCCCTAGAATATCATTATATGCTTAAACATTAAGATTTGTACTCATGGAAATTACTAAAGTCAAGTCAAACCTGTTCATTAGAAGGGGGTGTCCCAATACTTTGGGCAATATAGTGTACAAGCCAACCTAGCTATTCAAAATCTTTGTCTGCAATTTAATAATATTGACCTATTACGTTTGCTATTGCTTTTGACCATTAGGTATCAGTAACATAATTCAGAACCTGTTCTATGGACATAGACTTTCTGTACCACACTATTCTGCTGATATGGAATGAGTTTGACTACTTAATCAGTAATATTAATAGAAATGCTTCATTGGGCAAACAAAAACATCCTCAAATAATAAATAGGATACCCCATAACACCAGCATTTCCAGCAGTATCCAACATTTCTCAATCATGATCTTACTCAGCTAAATGTGACTATTAGCTTAGCAGCTGTATTCCTTGTTTCCTAGCTACCTATGCACATACAGCATACAATATTAAAAATGTTCTACATTATGAACTTTCACCCAAAAACCTTTAGCCTCATACACTGTAGATAATTGTGACCCTGCCTGTGGAAACCCAGCTAAAGTTTTTTTTTTTTTTTTTTTTTTAAACGGTGGATGAGTAATTCACTCCTTGATTTGCTTAATAAAAGCCTCCTTTGAGATCGTTTTGACAGACATGTTTATTGTGTATTATTTTCAACGTGTTTATTGCTAAGTTTAGTGTGGCAAAATAGAAGCGCAGCCGTAATGCAGATGCAGTGTATCTGGTTGCTATGACAACCTCCCACGCTTCCTGCTGCAGCTCCATGCAATCAGGGTGTGAATTTGTAGATTTTCTACAGCAAAACTAAAATGTGTTTAAAAGTGCGACTGACCAAATCATCCGGCTCGGTTCAGGTGAAGGATAATCCACTTCTTACCTCCGAGACTGTGTTATGACCTTATTTTTATTGTGAGTATTAGGCTTATCATTATTGCTGATCACTGTTGTTGTGCTATGATATTGTAATATTTACCAATATATAATCAAAGGAGTATAGAAAAGTTTATGAAAGTGTCACTTTACAATACAATACCAAAATATATAAATATGTATAGTATTTTTATTTTACATTAATCAGTGTGCGAGCCGTCTCTTTAATACTGCGTGGTTTATATACATGTTGCTGCTGATTGGGCTGACATTTTTGACACCCACCAAACAAGAGAAAACGTATCTCAAACCCCGTTGCACACCGTTTCCAGGAAACATGTTGTTCAACCCGGAAGCCGCAGCAAAACGTGAGCTTGAACGTGGCCCCAATCTCACTCAGTGACTTTAGGCTACGTAGGGCGGGACGAAACCATGCAGTGAATGGGAGGGGATAATTTTGGCGGAAATGCAGAAATAAGATGTAATTTTGTTTTATTTGTAACTCTTTGGTAGATACATTTATAATTTCTATTGCATTACTACTACTACTGTTACTACTAATAAAACAGATCTCTGGGGGCCCCAAAAGTGCGTGGGCCCTTAGAATCGTCCTAACTTCCCCCCCCTTAGTGGCGCCCCTGTATGTTGGCATGCTGTGTTGGACAAGTCTGGGCAAGTCTGGGCACCCTAGCTGCACAACTGATGAGTCCAGGTCTAACACCTGTCCACCGCCTTCACATTCTCACACTACAGAAACACATCAACCTGTGAGGACACATCACAACAGGTGTGTAGTGTTAACATTGAACAAGCTAATTTATTCTGGCTAGATGCATCAACAGCATTCATGTCCCACTGTAGGACAGAAATGCGTCAGCCACTAGAGTAACTAGCTGTAACATCTGTATTGAGGTACACTCATAGTGTGATTTAAAAATCTGTCAAAACTATAGTCTAATTTGTTAACTATTGAGCACATTAAAGAGGAGACAATTTTGTTCATTATATGGGAGTGAAATTTTAACCTAAGTTACTGTAGGTTTTTTTTTTAAAAATTAAAGGCACCTTCATATCTTTATTTTTTTAAGTATTGTACTTTTAAGTTGTTTTTTTTTGATGGTGATGGTGATTTGAATTGCATACATAACTAACATCATGGAGGGCCAGGCCATAATTCTTACTATTCATCTTAATCATGTAATGTTGCAGTTAGCCAACAGGCGAGTAATACCATTTTATGTACTTGTCAAACCCAATTTTTACTCGGTTTTAGTGCTTGGCAAGTTTTAGTGCTTCTTAGAACAGCAGAATCTGTAACAGTCTGGTATCAGTGTCCTTCAGCGGTGGCAGATACATACAAGTCAATACAGCAATCGTGAGCTCAGACCTCCTCCTGTGTGAATACGCTGCATCAACACCTTATTATGGTCTTTTTCCTCCCTTTTCTCTCTATCTTTCTCTCTGTGGAGTTATCGTATTGTTCCTAGCTTTGTGTGTCTTCAGTTTTCCCTGCTTGGGGCATTCTGTGGTTAAATGGAGACAGAAAAGGAAAGAAAAGTAATTAAATGGGAATTAGCGTGTGAGGGAGATTGTGCCTACGAGAGGCATATGTTAAAAAACGACTTGGCAGGAGCTTGCATGGGGGAGAATACAGATGAGGTGGTTCGAGTGTCTGGCTTTGGTGAGGCATAGAGGGGTCATGTCTGCGAGGAACTAGAAGCAACGTGAGCCTGTCAGCCGCGGTCCCTCAGATAAGCTGAGAAGATAACGTGTGTGATTCCATCAGCCGACAGAGGCTAGGGCTCTCATTTTCTGCATTAATTAGTCGTCTGTTCTAATTTATTCAGCCAGAGCTTGAGGTCTAATCAGAAATCGGACTGCATATAGTTTGTTTTTGTCACAACGCCATTGACTAGGTGATTAATATTTGAAAACTTGAGAAAAATGTCAAGGGGGAGAGGAACAGAAAGTGAAATGTATAATATATTTCAGCCAGGCAAACACTCTGGACACTGAGATGCTGGCAGAATCAAAAGTCAACAAAGTTCAGATCAATATTAAGCTCAAGAGCAAGATTTTATCGCTTTGTTTTATCGGTGGCCAAGTGGCTACATGAATGCGATATATTGTTGCTGTTGATGCTGGTGAGCTGTGCAACTGGCCACAGCTTTGGAAGATCTAGTCATAAATGAGACATGAGGGAAAAATTATTTAAAATAAATAATAAAAAAGATTAATTATTGTATACTTTATTTTATTGTAATTATAATAATTAATAATATTATATTACTTTAACAACTAATCGGTTCTCTTTCTGATAAAAAAGCACATTCTAGATGGGAAAGCCCCTGTAAATGAATTGCATTGGCCTAAAAAAAAGTTCTCATAACAACATGAAACCCTCCTCTATCTTTCCAGGGCTATTATCGTTAACTAAAACTTAAACTAAAAACATTTTTAAAAAAGTTGCCATTGCTTAAAATAAAATAAAAATTATATTTGATATTTATATATTTGATTTTATATATTTGATAGTCAATTAGTCTAAGTACTAATATAACTAAAACAAAATAAACTAAAATTAAAAATGTAAAATTTATCGTCATATTTAAAAAAAAATAAAAAATTAAATAAATTGTCACACTTTATTTTAAGGTCCAACACTCGCTATTAACAAACCATTAACTATGACTTTTGCCTCGATAAACTGCTAATTTGATGCTTTTTAATAGTTATATGGTAGTTGTTAAGTTTAGATATTGGGTAGGGATGTAAAATATGGTCATGCAGAAAATGTGCTTTATAAGCACTAATAAACAGCCAATATGTTAATAATAAGCATGCTAATAAGCAATTTGTTAATTAGTGAGAATTGGTTCCTACACTAAAGGGTTACCAAATAAATAAACACATACACAAATGACAAATAACACATTAAAATAACTAAAAACTGAACTAAAATTAAAATAAAAACAGAAAATAAAAAGTACAATCTAATTTAAAATATTAATAAAAACTATATCTCATTTTAGCATCTCTACTATATCTCATTTTAGCATCACAATGACACTAAAAATCAAAAAAACACTGAATCACTCTCAACTATAGTATCTCACAGAAGATTTCCTGTGATTCTACCCAAAAAAATATTTATTATAAAAATGCCCATGTAGTTATAAGACTTTTTTCATTTTCCACTTTTCACACTTTGAAAATGACACTCTCTCATATATTCAAGTTTTTTAAAAAGTGAAAGCGGTGAATTAGATTTTAAGGTGTTTTCGCTTACTTTAATGCTGCTTTGTTATATTTTAAATAATGTAGAAGTGGCCCCCTGGTTAAGAACCACTGTAGTAAGCACATCTAAGCTGCTGATTACACAGAGACAGCATAAATGTATGTACACAGACTCATAATCATGGGAAAATGCATATATGAAGAAATGGCTTCAAAACAGAGCTCCAGCTTTAAATCTCAAGTACTAACCTACTGGAGTCTATCATACTTAAACTGACTGAATTCAATCAGTGGACAGGAAAGATAGGTATAGAGGGAAAGCCAGAGAGAGGAGGTGGCTGGCTTCTCTTCGGTGCTTCTCTCTGAGGCTTCATCAGGCTGTTTCAATGGTCTCTTCGCCCAAGCTCTGCCAAAGGGCCCCCTTACTCCTAGACTTCACAGGGATTCTGCTCCAACTTCCATCTGTGCTCACATAAACAATCACTGCCCTCATGACACCCTCATCCAGCTATTACACATGTAATTAAGATGATTAGGCAATGCCAATGATTGAAAAGTAATTACTTTCAATAGTAAATGAGCATAAACAAAACCCAGCCCAGAGCTGCTGCATGGGGACCTAATTGGCTCCCAAGACGTGAGTTTATAGATTTATAGAGAGTGTCACAAAAGTCTCCAAATCCCTAAACTGTCTGGTGTGTCTCCAGCTGTCAGTCACGCATATGATTCCTTAAATAATCAGTTCGTCAATTAGGTCGTCAATCAGGTAGTCCTTAGGGAATGCATCCCAGATCCTTTAGACCAGAGATTGATGAGATTTCTACCTGCGGGGAACTGCAATTAACTGGAGTGTCTGCTTTAAAGGTCCTAATGAGTCCCCATTAAATTGATTTATAGAATCATTATCATCTTGTTATGAAAAGTAAAAATGGTAGCATGGATAATACCTAAGTCATTTTTTAAAAAGTACCTACTGCTTTCACATCAAGGAGAGCAGATGGAACAAAAGCAATCCCTCAACCTCTGTGAGTTTAGAAGCCGGTCAAGTACAGCAGGACACAAAGAGCTTGTTTGACTGATGAAAAGCCAGACAGTATTCAGAAACAAAGAATAAAAGCTACAGGTACTTCTGAGGAAAAAAAAAAAATCATCATGTCTCTGGCTTATCTAACTAGCTGTATTGCTGATTTTACAAGATTGGACATCAAATGGGCTTGATATGAAGGACCATCAAAATAGCACTAACTCATCTTTAATGCAGAAAAAGGATATTTGAAAGAAATGTCCATCATTCTTGGCAAAAAATATTGAACGCTCTACTCAGCCAATAATTTTGCATGCCAAACAAACTGTGCCAAACAGACGTGACAACTGATTTCAATAAAATCTGACATTAGAACATTGCTAAGCATGTTAAAAATTCATAGCACAAATATGTATCCATAATCATATTATTCTTAATAAAATAATATTTAATTTAATTTAATTTCAATTTAATTTTAGTATTTAAGGTTACCATCTGAAAACCTGTTTGTTTTTGAAACTGACTGTGTGAGTTGTTCTTTACACATCTCATTGCTATTGACAATGGACAAATGGTCTTTTTGCATGTGAAATGTCACTGAAATTTCACCATTATGACTGCACCTTAGAATGTAACATCATTTTCATGATGCCTGAAAATGTTGCCTATGTAGAAGGGTTAACCAAATGGCAAATGTTCTGACAGCTAACTCTAATATTTGAAGGATGGATGCTACAGGATGTCAATATTGGGCAGGAACCTACAGCTGTCACTCAAGTTTTCCCGGACTGCACACAGATCAATCAAGAAATTCTCTAACTCCACGACAGGACCAGACAGCATCCAGACGGCTCTGCTGAACTCAAGCTGGCTGGAATCTGGACGAGAGGCGCTTCAGCACTGTTTTCTAATTAACATCAGTCTTTAGCACACCAGGTAGAAAGCTCCCTATTTGACAGGCTAATTAATCTGGAAACCTCAAGTGCCCACAGACTTCAGGGTACCTCCAACACTTAATCCTGTCAATAAAATGTCTCAACTGTAATGGACTATGGGGAAAATAAGACTGGGATTCAATGTAATTACTGATAATTTTAGAAACAGAAAATTCCACTTGAAGAGAAGATTGAGAAAAGATTGAGAAGATAATAGGGCTAAGCGGTACAGTTATAGATGAAATGCCAATATCTTTCATTCTTTTGATGACTTTGTTTAAATTTTTCTATTTCAAATATATGCTGTTTTTTTAAATGTTCTATTAATCAAAGATTCCTGGTAAAATAAAATATCATGGTTTCAACAAAACATTGAGCAGCACAACCATTTTCAACATTGATAATAACAAGAAATGTTTCTGGAGAATCAAATCAGCATATTAGAATGATTTCTGGATCATGAGACACTGAAGACTGGAGTAATGACTGCTGAATATTAAGATTTGACATCACACGAATAAGTTACATTTTAAAATATATAAAAACAGAAAATAATTACTTTAATATTAATATAATATTTCACACTATTATTGTTTTTACTGTATTTTATCACTTAAATATAGCCTTGTTGCAGAGACTTTCAAAACATCACAAAAATCTTACCTACACACACACTTTATTTTAAATACTTAGTTATATATATATATATATATATATATATATATATATATATAGGTTATTTGATGAGAAAAAAAAAAGAGTGAACCAGATGAATCATTTCAATTATTTACTGTAGCAAAGAAAAAAATATATAATAACTAAATATACTTTCACTATTTTTCTCAATATTTACATTTACTTACATACACATTTACTAAAACATTTTATGAATGAAAACTGCTTAATATACTTATATCCGAAACTAGTCTATTACTATTAACAAAACTGTCAAACATATAGTGAATATTCAAAATTTCACCCAGCTCTAATTTGATAGTAAGGTCAACACTATCCTCAAGTAATCCAAATTCAGATTATACAAGAATAAAAGAACATTTTATTCAAGCCAATATTCAACAGTTTGAGGATTAACAAAATTATTCTCATTTCCTACGGACATGAACCTGCATGTAGAATTAATACTCAGTTTTTTGGTATAATGAGTGCATTTCTTTTGGACTGAGTCATAGTATTAATCACAGCATTGGTCTTGAGAGAAGCATTTACGCATGACGCACTAAAGGGACCACCTAAAGCTAACATCACTTTCATCTTGCAGGAAGAAGCACTGTGGCACAAGACACTTGAAAACTAAGCTGACAGGGGCTTGGTGGGGCAACGCCTGCCTCTCACTTAGCTCATTTATCTCTCTGTCGCATCAGCTTAAGTCTCCATCCCCCTGAGTGCCGTCCAATAGACCAATCATATTGCACACGGGAGGAAAACAAAAATGTGAGAAAAGGCCACCTGAATAATTGAGGCAAAGGGTGAATTATCTTGAGCAATTCTAGCACGCACATGCCATTTTCCATGAACGGTGCCAAAAGTATGTGGAATACAGGACAACAAACAACTCCGAGAACTCAATAATATATGGGAATGTCATGTTGTTATGGAAATTGACATCTGGTTGTGTGTTAGGGGTTTTTATATGGTGGATTTACATCACCGGTATCACTCAATATGGAAAAGTAAATCGATATGTAATTGCTGTGTAATTGTATATGCCACAGGCAATAAAACACAGGAGAGAGCAATATTTTGTACGTAAATTCGATTGGGACATATCAGCTACTGCAGGAATGTACACTATCCTCCTTCCACGTTACACTGAACAAATGCTAGCAGAGCTTTCAGAAACTAAATATAACACAAGAAGAACACTGAGCACAATACATCTCAGCAACATTAGCGTGAAGCTAAGAGCCTCTTTAAGTTTCACATATGTATGGACCTTCACACAAAGAATATGAGATATTAATAAATACAGCTACATTATGTAAAAAACTAAGCCTGAAAGCAACTTCAAAAAGCTCCAAGCAGTGAGAAAGTGAAGAATCACAATGTTTAAACTTTATTTCACTAATGACTCATGCTAGCTAACTCTTACCATTACAAGAATAGACTAGATAAGAACAAAGAGTAAGAAAAATCAATGGAGACAGCTGAGACATGATGCTGCTTAATGAAGCCTGACGTCTGTTTCCTCTGTTTTCATGGAAAAATGAAAAATTACAGATTTGTTTGGCAAGCAGCTGGTTGAACAATTTCTGTGACATGGGTGGTTAATGTAAAACATAATGAGACGTGTTATAAAATGCCATTTCAGATTACAGCCTCCTTTGTTCTCCAGGATATGAGCTAGAGATGTGCATTTGGGTTATTCTGATTGCTCGAGTACTCCGGGTGAGGTTGATGGGTAGCTGGTCTATGTTCATATGTATCAGACTGATGTCTTTGGTTACTGCTTTAAGGATTAGTTCACCTTTCAGAATAAACATTTCCTGATAATTTGCTCATCCCCATGTCATCCAAGATGTTCATGTCTTCCTTCTTCAGTCAGAAAGAAATTTAGGTTTTTGAGGAAAATATTCCAGGATTTTTCTTCATATAGTGGACTTCAACGGGGATCAACGGGTTGAAGGTCCAAACTGCAGTTTCAGTGCAGCTTCAAAGGCCTCTACACGATCCCAGACGAAGAATAAGGGTCTTATCTAGCGAAACAATCAGTCATTTTCTAAAAAAAAAAAAAAACATACAAATTTAAATACTTTTTAACCACAAATACTCATCTTGCACTAGCTTTACGATGCACGTCGTCCACAACTTCACACATTACATAGTCACATTGGAAAGGTCACGCATGACGTAGGCAAAGTACGACCCAGTGTTTACAAAGCGAACATGCAAAGACTAAATCAAATGCCATTTACAAAAAAAGGTAAAACAACTTTGTCGGAGTTGGAGGAGAAAATCAGATGGAGTTCGGTACTACTTCTGCCACTATATGGAGAAAAATCATGGAATGTTTTCCTCAAAAACCTGAACTTCTTTTCAACTGAAGAAAAAAGACATGAACATCTTGGATGACACTGGGGTTGAGTAAATTATCAGGAAATTTTTATTCTGGAAGCGAACTAATCCTTTCATGTCTCTCACCACAATCAATGTCTTTTTAATCGTGTCAAGTTAAAAATACTTTTAAAAACATCTATTCATTTTTTTAAACTCATTTGTGTGCTGTTGTGGTCTCAGTTTCCCAACCACAAAGTACAATCTAAATACCCCACCATAAATAAAATAAATAAATACTAAGTTCACCCAAAAATTTAAAACATTTACTCATTCTCATGTTGTTCCAAACAACATCCAAAGAAGATTTTTTGAAGAATGTTGGTAACCAAACAGTTTTATTGTCCAAAAAATATTTTCTTTTTCATTCCACAGAAGAAAAACTATCATACAGGTTTAGAACAAGACGAGGGAGAATAAATGATGACAGAACTATCCCATTAGACCCATGCCATCAGTCTCAGGTGCACTCATATGTCCACGTAAATGTTTTTACCACTGCAGAATATTTGTCGTATCTTCATGTAATACACATAAACCATGAATTTTAATATACGAAGTATGACTGATGACAGGAACCATAACATTTCCATTTATGAGCTCTTACCCTGCGTCTGGTCGATGTGGCCCAGGGTTTCTATCTGTTCAACGAGATCATTAGAGTTCCACTGACTCATGCCCAAAAGCATGGCTGTCTTCCCTTCCAGCACCTCTGAAAAAAATCACACACAAACACACATTCAATTAGAGCAGTATATGATGAGGATGAGACAATCAATCATTTAGCTCATCGGCAGGATAATGCTATGCTCATTTCAGCTCAGAAAAAAAATCACATGGAATGCAGCAGTGCATCAGAGACTATTAAGATTCATTGAATTATCTTTAAATACAGCTAGAGCCATAAAGTGATGTCCGACTAATGAGCACAGAGCGAGCGATCAGCCACTCCGCCAGTCCTTGTGAGACAGCCCCTGAGTGCTTGATGGAGGACTCGGCTATGCGGTTCACAGTGTGTGACAGTGAACTGCAAGCCCAATGCCGTGTCGGATCTCGCTGGGCCAGTATTTCAGTGTGGAACAGAGGTTGTGACAGGGCTCCGTCAGGCCTGCTCGTCTGCATCACCCGCTCGAACCAATCGGCCGTTGTTTGTTGCATGCTATTCACTAGACTGCCAGCTGAATTGGTTTTTGAGTTGGCTCAAACAAGGGTAGACAAACATACACATGCACGCTCACAGAAACAATGCAAGGGAAGCTCGGAGTTGAGAGACGAAGGGTTTTAAATCATAATCCAAATACTGGCAGTTACTGAGTCGTGTCGAATGGAACGGTGCTTACAGAGAGCAGGAAGAACATAGATCTTCTGAAGTGTGAAATGTGCTTAGCACAAAGAGGAGCAACGACAGCAGCCCGGCTCCTAAAGGAGAGACAACCACCTATTTCAGTAAATAAAACACAATCTACTAACACACAAGGGTCTGCCAGCGAAAGGATGACAGCAAAAAGTGGGATTAGAAAGGATAAAAAGAGAGAAAAAAACAATGTAAAAATGTGGGAACATGCTTTCAGAAAGAAATGCTTCACTTGCTTTAGCTTCAGTACAGTAAGAATATAAACTTGAAACATTATATTAAAAGACAATGCAATTCATTGTGCAAAACATGGTGAAAAATGACAGCCAAATCTGAATTTGTACACAGATCAACAATTTAAAAATATCACAGAACAATGTACAGCACTTCAATAGACTAACCAAGAGAGATATTCAGCAAATAAATTCTCTTTTATTATACAAAACTATCATAGACCTCAAAAAACAGAGCTGAATTGCATAACAACTGGAACGCTGCTCACAGCAGGAGATCTGAAGTCTGACCATAATTGTCCTGAAATGTATTGTTGAAGGCGGAGTGTTTGTTAAACAAGCTGCGCTTGATGCCTGTAGCAGCAGTGCTTTAAAGAGAATGAATTTAAGGAATGAAGAAACTTCTCAGAGAATTTATTCTGCTGACAGTCTAACAGTAAGTGCAAACCACAGCCAGCAAGATAAATCACTCTCTAAGAAGTTCTCTCTTGATTTACCCCATTAAAAGCACAAAACTAAAGTTTTAATATTTTAATTAGTCGACCTCACTAAACAAACATCCTGACCTATCCCTGATGAAAGTGTGTGTATATATATATATATATATATATATATATATATATATATATATATATATATATATATATATATATATATATATATATATATATATATATATAAAATCCCTGTGTAACTCAAAATACTTTCACAAAAAAAAGTGCACGAAACAGTGACTTAAAGGAGAAAAAGAAGAAAGACAAGCAAAGTGCATAAAGGTGGGGAAACATTTTGATTTGAGGTTTTTAAAAGAGATTTGAAAAAAAAAAAGGCTTTAAAAGGAATCTGAAAGTAAATTTCAAGAAATCCTAGAAAGACCTACAGGTAATGAGTTCATGGAGGCCCAGAGCTTATCCATTAACATTCTTCAACTCTTCTTTTACTCTTAAATACAGAGAAAGATATGAGTTAAAGGACATGTCCATGTGGGCTGAAAGATTGTCAAATACTAGTGGATATCAGCTGTTCCTATTTCAAGATCTCATCTACAAACATCTGCTGGGAGTATATTTTCCTTGTAAATTACATTTATGTGTACTTTCAAAGCAAGATCATGTTATTTTCAAACCCATATGACTTTCTTTTTTTTTGGTGGAACATAACAGGAAATGTTAGGCAGTCCCCATTCACATTCACTGTATGGAAATCAAATGCAAACCTATAGTCAGCTTCATTAAATGTTAAAAGTAGTAAAACAAGGAGCATTTTCTACAAGCACAGACTTCATTTTTCACATATTTTGTCTGAATAGTACTTTTTTCCATGACCAGAATATGACCGTAGATGCCTGTGGCTGTTTAGAGGCAAAGAACATAAGACAGCGTTGTCTGTCTGACACAGTTACAGGAAAACAGGCTTTTCCTGGAAAATCTTCAAAATGAAGGCCCATATTTGGTTATGAAAATCACACGTCTTGACCCTCTTCCCAACACTGGGGTTTAAAACTCCAACTCAAATACTAAGAAAAAATAGATTTTCCTTATGAATAAAAACTTTAACTTGGACACACATCTATGTATGCCACAATTTAACATTAAATAAACAATTTTATGCAATTAAATTGCCTAAATTAAAATAAAAGACAAGCTGTCAACTCTCAGATGGCAACTCTCAGTCCTGATGCTAAGATGCCATTTTCAATTAACAGGGTCTTTATATTCAAATGTAAGGTAACACGATTTCAGATATGCTTTATAATCTGACAGAAGTTATAAATAGTCGATTTGTCTGAGTTGATTTGTCAGTGCAGATGAATCTTGTGTGCAAAGGGCCCAGGGCTACGTGACTACAGAGAACAATCAATGCAACAGAAAAATACTTCAACTCAAAAAGCAAAGCCTGTGTAGGTAATGCTAATCAATTAGCATTAAGAGTTACAATGAATGACTGTGAATGCATACAGCAATTTGTCTCCAGCAGAAATTTACACAGTTTTAAATGAGGGTCCGATCTTATTCCAGGCTGTACAAATGGGTTCTGTTTAAGCACACTCTGACAAATCTCATTACTCAAATGCACACGCTCCAATAACAGACCTGAATTAACCTCCTTAAACATTTGCCAACATGTCAGTTAAAAATGATTCTGAACGCACTCAAAACAAATCAAAACAGCTTTGTCCTTAAACACCCCATGACAACACTTTTACAGCACAGTGTTGAAGTATTTCTGGCAAGTAACACGGTTTCATATATTTCATATACACTGATTTTTACTTGCTTTTAGAGCTTAGGGCTTGGTCACATGTCTCACGTTGCATCCTACAGAGAGACATTCTATGACGCGACTTGAAGGAGATCAACACAGCGGATATGAGAGGCATGAACAAGGCAAGTGAGAGTCTGACACGCGTGAAAGGGGCTCATGTGTCACAGAGGTGAAGGCAGGCTGACAAAGCTGGAACTGTGATGAGCCTCACTTTCCCTGCCGCTCGGCGCTCTGATCATCTGTAGCGCACACTGACTGACAGGGGTCAATCTCACAGGTCAGTGAAGAGGAGTCAACAGTAGCCAGTCGCAGAGAGTATCCACACAGACCCACAGAGACATATATTCACACACACAACCTCTGTGATTTCACAAACACACCTTTGCAGTGTCGCTCACACAAAAAGCCATTAACTTAGCACTCTAAGCCTGAGCCAAAACACTTGACTGTGGCTCTCCTGACAAAAGTGATTGCTAAACAAACCCTCAGCCACTAGAAAACAACATTTAAGTGTGCAAAACATTTCTTTTGTCATTTCTTAAAGAGTTCTCACAGGTCAAAACAAGTCTGCAAATGACACTCAGCGGAGACAATTATCTACAATGCTTTGAATCATGACAAATTTAATTCTTTAGAAAACTATGTTTACTAGGAGTAGAAATAATATCAATTTCAGAGGGACTATAAAACATTTTTTTTTTTTTTAACAATAAATCAGATCTCACAATTACACTATCTTTGAAAAGTTTGGGGTCAGTAAGCTGTATTTAAGTTTTTGAAAGGAGTCTCTCATTCTCACCAAGGCTGCATTTATTTGATAAAAAAAAAAAACAGTAATATTGAGAAATATTACAATTTAATATTTACAATTTAATAACCATTTCTTCAGTGTCACGTGATCTTTCAGAAATCATTATAATATGCTGATTTGGTGCTCATTAAATATTTATTATCAAAGTTGAAAACAGTTGCTAAATGATTTTCTTTAAACTGACATTTTACATAAGAAAAGCATTTATTTGAAATCTTTTGTAACGTTTAAATGTATTTAGTTCCACTTTAGATCAATTTAATGTGTCCTTACAGAATAAAAGTAATAGTTTAAGAAAAAATAAAATTATTGACCCTAACCTTTTAAACTGTAGAATATTTTAAAATTGAATTCAAACTGACTCGTCCAACAGAACTAGCAAAAATAATCACCTTTATTTAAAGCTACATTACATTTAATTATTTTCTGATACACAAAGTAAGGATTTTAGGAAAGTTAGAAATTTAAGAACACATTGAATACTCTGAAAAGTTTGGCAGTCACTGTCAGTCATTAATAATCAACTTAGTGTTGGTTCCTCTGTGCCTCCAGCCTTGGTCATCCTCTCAGCATATTCTCTATAATGCACTGTGACAGTATAATATATACAAGTCCCTTTAAGGCAAGTCATTTCAGTCAGTGGTCATCTTGGTAATGCTCTTGGGCAGTTATTTTCTATGTGGGCAATAGTGTCACCATAGTGTTCTAGAGTAAACAAACTCTCTCATTATCATTCAAGAATAATGCTAATGAAAAACATTTATTCCCACAGCTGATATACTGAGCGTCATGATTTCTCAGTTTCATTGTTTTTTTTTTTTACTAGTGGTCTCCTCTTTCATGCCAATTCTTCTTTAAACTGAGAAAAAATCTACTATAGTGAGAAAACCCTTTGCATCAATTAAGCTCATACATACACCGCCATTTAAAATTTTGTTGTTGGTAAGATTTTTTTTAATGTTTTTGAAAAAATTCTCGTGCTCACCAAGGCTGCATTTATTTGATCAAAAATACAGTAAAACAGTAATACTGTGAAATATTACATTTTGATATAAAATAACTGTTTTCAATTTAGTATGAGGCCAAAACTGTATTTTTCAGGAGCTATTATTTCAGTTCTTAGTGTCACATAATCCTTCAGAAATCATTGATTCACTGAAAATCATTGAAATCCGGCTAAATTGTTGTTTAAGAAACATTTATTATTATTATCAGTGTTGAAAACAGATGTGCTGCTTTTTTGTAAATGTAATACTATTTTTTCAGGATTCTTTGATGAATAGAAAGTTCAAAAGAACTTTCATAATTCTTTTGTAAAAATATATCTCTTTACTGTCACTTTTGATCAATTTAATGTACCCTTGCATCCTACATACATACATACATACATACATAAACAAATAAATAAAATCTTATCCCAAATTTTTAAGGGTAGTGCATAGCAAAAATGCAAGTTCATCTAAACGAAGCCTAATGATTGAATGTAATAAAACCAGCCAAAAACACATTAGGGAACTATCTGGCATGTTCCCCATTCCATCCCGCTGTAACATCTGGACTTTAATTGAGGTTCTGTGTTGCGTGGTAAAGCAGGAGGCTCATTAAGAATGAATGAGAAATGTGTCTCATGAAAGTTAGATGTGGAAACATGCAGGATACTGATTACATTATACACTACTACAACCCACTCTTACGTTTTTACTAATGTGGGGTAGACAGACACAAGAGCTCATGTGAATAAATTATAAAGCTGAATAATTTCATTTTGAACACTGAAACAATCAAAGTAACTAATTTGGAGATGCGACTCAAGAGACTGTGAGATCTTGCTCGCACCTCTAATGGAGAATCCCCTGTTTCAGTCACACCTCCATTCACTGACCAAATGTTAGCAGCTGTGCTGGGACTCGACCGCTACAGGTTTGAACAGCACATAGGATTATGCAAAAAAACAGCAAGAAACTGCCCATATCTGTTCATTGATATGCTCCATTCTCATTTAAAGTCAACATGGATTCAAAATTAACCCTATTTATCTTCCTAATACACATTTCTCAACATATTCAGTATGATTCAACCATGCATGTTTTTCTAAATGCAAACATCCTGTCATAAGATGTTTTTTCGGTAAGCATCCGGTACGAAATACATCACATTAGTGAAAACAAAATGGGTTGTGATGAGCTGCTACAGTACAAAACTTATTCTCAACTTGCATGGTAAGCTGCTTTGGATAATAGCATCAGCTAAATGCAAATGCTTCCTATAGAAAGGGATAATGGATAGTTTCAATGCTGAGGAAGGCAAAGTGAAGCCCAGTCAATTTATATAGAGGATTTTGTTTAAAGGTTGCATTTTGCTGAAGACGCAAATCTTGAGCTATTTACTGTTTGGGCCTCGATTGGCTCGCTGGTGCAGGGACACTTGTAAGCTGACAAGCACATATGGCTGCCAGTTTTCATCCTGTTGATTGTAAAGGCTTGTTATTTGGACCCTATTACAAACAAAAGTACAGTAACATTAAATCAAGGCTTTGTAAATGATAGCTTAGAGGATAGACTACACTGTTTAGTCAGGTCACATCACAACAATCCACATCAAAATAAGAGAAAGTCACAGTTTAGCATTTGCGTCCATCATAAAAGAGGCCTTCAAATCTATTTCATACAATTTAACAGCTTTTTTAGTGCCTACTTCAGAGGAATACATCCATAATGATGTGAGGCACTTGTAATGGACAGCATATGATGGACATAAAAAGCGAGAGAGAGAGAGAGAGGGAGAGAGAGTAGGGCACAGATGCTGAAGGGCTAAAGCCATCAGGTAATTACAAAGGGTTGGAAATAAGTGACACTTACCTCGGGCATCAAAAAACTCATCATCCGAGCTGTCAACAGATTCCTGGGTGATGTTCTGCATGCGCCAGTGAGAAGCGCTGTGCTTGCGTAGGGTCACTAAGGAGAGAACATGAAAAAGATACAATCAAACCAAAGGTCACTAGTGCTGCATGCAATTACTGAGCATTGTGTGACTAATTAATTAGACACACGTGATGACAGTGTTATTTAATATTACCACGTGAAGTCATCCAAAGGAATGGAACGGCTGGGAATTAACTGAAAGCATGTTTTTTTTAATTAAGACTGGCTAATGTGGAAATCAAAGTGTAAAATTTGAGATTCAAGAATTCAAAATGAGACTGCAGATCATACTTAAGATGACTTTCAAAAGGTTGCTTATACTGATCTTGAAAAAATTGATCTAAAAGTTTGATTAAAATGCTTGAAATGAGTTAGTCATACCCATACACACACACACACACATATATATATAGCCTCCTGAGACCCCCCGAAAAAAAGCTTCGTGAATTTTGTATTTTTTCATGTCATTACATTGTTTAGACCATAAGAGAAAAAACTGAAAAATAACATTATTGAAAAATTATATTTTATTCATATTTTATTCTATGTCCTCTGTAGAGGACACTTGGACTCAGTTTTTTCTAAAAATAAAATGGCATGAATAGACATCAAAAAGGCAAAACAATGGGATTTTTTTTTTAGGATTTATCAATTTTTAGGTTTCAGGATTTTTTTTATACTAAACTTTGTTTTAGGATGATTCTCAACTATGTTATAAAATATATCACAAAATTATTTGATATACCATTTTGTTTTATGCAATATGTGTGTAAAAATTTCCATAAACTGGTTTTCCCATTAAACACAGTGTATCTATACACTGTATCTAATTTGCATATTAATGTGTTGCTGTTGGGACAGCATGTTGAAAAAAGAATTGTCATAATGGGAGTAATAAATGGCCAGATTTTCATAATAATATCTAATATTTCATAAATAAATATTAATTGAGAAATAATTAATTTTCCTATTCAATTGTTATGTCTCCCAAAATGCATAATAAACATGCTTTTAGTCTTGGTGTGCTCTACAGTGGACATGTATGAAATGATGTCCGGTTTCATAACAGGAAGTCATATTTGAATTTGAAAACCCATAACATTTTCCTGAGATGCTGCTTTATGACAAACAATTTGAAAATTATTCAGATTTAAATGACAATTAAAAAATATTATCATATTTCCATAAGGATGTAAAATTTTTCACTAAATTAAATTTAGCCATCTTTAAAGACCTAGGAGAGGGAGTGGTCATGGTGAAACTTCCAAACATTTAGTATCTCTAAAAAGCCCTGAATGTGCTCTGTACAGGACATCCAGACTTACAACTGTGACATGTGAGGTCTCAGAGAAATCCACTAAAATAGAATGTCCACTACAGAGGCAAAAACTCCATAGCTGGGTCTCAGGAGGATGGATATATATATATATATATATATATATATATATATATATATATATATATATATATATATATATATATATATATATATGTAATTCTATTTTAATTCTACACACATGCATCCATATATAGGCAGGTGCTGATGTTTGACTGGTTGTGCAGTTGTTGCCACTATTAATTTAATATGGACCAGCATTATGGTGTTGAAAAGCACTGTGAGGTATCATCATGAGCCTTAAACAAAAACTCTTTCTAGAAATATTACGACAACACAAATGAACACAAATACATTCCTTCAATGGCTAGGAAGGTGGTGTGACTACTTTTTGTTGCTGTTAAAATGACAGTAAGGAGCAAATGGCAAAGATCTGAATTATATTCTGTCTTCAACACAAGATGGTTCTCCCAGCTAATTATGACAGCTACTATATTACCCAACTTTGCACAAATCATTAGTACAGATGGCATAAAAATCATCTTCACCAAATTATTTCCAAGTAATGACGTGCTCACGAAGCATAGTTACAATAATCTGGGCCTTTTGGAACAACATGTTCTAATAACCACTGGAGCCCTGGGCTATTTAAAGTTAATAATTTTCTAATCTAATGACAGATAGCGGCAATAATGCAAATTACAAATCAGCGTAAGTCAAACGAAAGTTATCCTCTCCCAATCATATTAAGTGGGCCACGATGTAATAATTATAGATCGGCGTCATTGTGAGTGAACATATAGCGATGGGGATTTTTGACGCTTTACAGCTGAGCAAATTGCCTCTTTACTCAAAGCATTAAATCATTTTGCATTATAAGTAATGTAAATCCAGTAATTCACACAGCCAGGCTTAGTAAGCTCGCTGCTGCATTCATAAGGCTTAAAATCAAAGCACACTGAAACAAGCACAACAAAGAAATCCAACTGTAATCACTTAATTTATATTGATTCATTTCGCAGATGCAACTTACAAATGAAGAAAAATACAAGCGCAAGAGATTAATTATGAAGAACCAATATCAGCAGTGCCACAGTAAATGATTTTGCTTTTTGGTTGGCATTACTCGAGAAGTGTCACTTCTACATGATCCTGCTCACTCTATTGAAACAATAAGGACTCTCACCTTCCATTACTGGGGTTCGGTGCAGCTCCACAGTTTTCATTCTCTCCCTTTGACTGCTGAACCCCACATCACTATGTAGGTTTTAATGAGCTTTTCATCTCTCTCGCAAAGCCAGCAGGTCAAAAGTTGGCACTATTAATGCGCCCCATGGAGATGAGTATCTCAGCCTTCTAAGTTTTCTATTATAATCACAACGCATTTGACAGCGGAATCAACAGAAATCTGCTTTTTCATTGCTGAGGTCTTTGTCTGGACCCAATCCCCATATAAGCCACCACAGAATTTCAGAATTCAAATACGCAGCATAAGTAGATGTTGGCATCTTCTAAGCAGTCTTAACTTCTTCTTTTTTTTAAGGAATTATTTTTGGTGTTTCGCCTTTTATTACTATAGTACAGTGTAGAGTAGGTAGGAAGCGAAGTGGGAGAGAGAGAGAGGGGAGTGAGATCAGGAAAGGTCCTTGAGCCGGGATTCAAACTCGGGACGCCCGTAACATACGGCGTTTTATGTCAACATATATTTTTTTTTCGTGAGATGTTTTGTTTGAAAAGACTTTGCTATAGGCCTACTTCTTTAAATTAAATCCCACTTGGTATGATATTTCTTATCTAACGCAATATAAAATATGGCTTAATTGGCCACATTCTTGGGGACATTGCATATATAAGAATATCTCATAAAAATATAAGGTGAAAGAGATTGCAAGAACTGAGCAAAAGTTCCACTTTGCGATCATAACAGTATAAATATTGAAGAAAGGTTTACCAGCTGAATTAATTGTTTTACATAAGTGATGGTAATCAAATTTAGAGCAGCCAAATACACATACAGTATTTTGTTTTAAATACTTTGATGGAGATTAAATGCTTTCTCTTTTGGGACGCAGGAGGACAAGAGGGAATGTTTCATTAATGCAGTCTAAACATTGAGAAATGGCTTTTAAAGCTTGGTAAATAGATTTACAGGAGGAGATAAAGAGGTGCAGATTAGTTTGAATGAGGGAGTCCGGTGAGGCCTGTCTTCAGAGAAGGGAGGGTGGATATAACCTCAGTTCCTGCACTAAAGCATCTCTAATTGAGTCTATTCAGCGTTCCCATTTTCACATTTCTAATCACATTGTCCATAATTCACCCTGGAATGAAGGCTGAGAAAAGGGAAAGGTTGACGTTTTTTGGCTAAGGAAGAATGTATTAGAAAAACATGAATGGTTTCAACCAGTAACAGAGGTGGTCATGGTTTCACAAGCTATAATCAAAGTTATATTATAAACCAGTGCATAGCTGAACCGAGATGGATTTCATTACAAGTGGCATTGTTTGGCTGGCTTCAGTCTGGCAAGTCATTCAGGTGATGCTTTTGCACTAAAACAGCGTAGAGTAGAGGATGTACTTCAGCCATGAAATTGGTATGGTCCTCATGAATGATACATTTATGAAAAACCAAATCATTTCTTCTGGTTCTATAAAAGCCAAAGAACAAATAATTTGACCAGCTTCCTTAAAGTTAGGATAGCATGTGCACATTTCTGTTTAATTGCATCATCAACTACAGAGGGATTAAATTAAATAGAATGCATGCTGAAAGGAAGACTTCCTTTAAAAACACTCAAAATTGAGGTTTGACTAAAAACTAAGTTTCAGCTGAATAGGGATGTAACGATTATCAGTTTGACGATAAATCATGATAAAATTCCCCACGGTTAGTATTACCGTTTCATTTTTTAATTATCATTAAAACCGTATTCGATTACCGCGATTTGAACATCTCACGATAAATAAATACTGTCCAGCATAAAGCACAGTTTTCAGTAACAGTCTCACGTGCGCACAGCAGCAACTTAGCAGAGTAAGTTTGAGTGAGAGGAGAGACACGTTTTAAGTGCGCGCACTCACTGGGCGAAAGTAGCGTGTATCTGAGCGCGCGCGTCCGTTTTTGTGCGAGAGCGAGCAGAGAGATTCACCCTCGTGCATTATATTAATGTGCTTTCGCTCTAAAATAATGCACTCTCGACATTTGTCATTAAAATAACGCCATAAAATTAGTTTCATTTTGAATGAAAACACACCGAAAAAGCTGGGAGGTTTTAAAAGTGCTGAGGGAATTATACAAATCAATATATAAATGAATTAATTATATGAATGTACCTCTGAAGGTTCTTATTGTCTTCAGAAACGATTCGATGGCATTTTGTTTTCATCTTCACTCCATGTAAAACCTAAAGGAAGTGTTCTTAATTGCAATACTGCTTTGTCCACGGAGGTTACGGGAAACAGCTGTATTCAGCTTTTCCATTTAAAGCGCCACTTGCTGTCAGTGAGTGGATTTAGAGACTTGTATTCACATTCAGCCTGTGTGCAGTCTCTGTCTGGCCAAAAACAGAGCGGATTTGCATGCCCTGCTGTAAATTTTGACCAGTTGAGGAAAAACAAGCTTATGTGGATTCTACACATTTAAACAATTCAGATAAGTTATGTAGAATTATTTATGGAGCAGATAAAATACATATAACCATTTATTAATCAACTATCATTTTGACTTAACCCTTTTCTTTATTTAAAGGCTGAAATGTGAGGTTTACCTTTATATGAAACTTTTTCAAAGCTTTATTTGAACATTTACATTAGATATTTGAACATGCTATTAAACTGTTTTCAGTCAATCATTTAAAATCCGAAATCATTGGTAATGTTATTGTTTTAGTGATTATGCAAACAAAAAGTCGTTTTATTTGTTGTTTGTTGATTTTTAAATATAAAACTTGAAGTTATTTATGTGTCTGTACTTTTTTAACATCTGCAACACGTTTTAATAATACCGTGATAATACTGATAACCGTGATCATTTTGATCACTATAATCGTGATAAGAAATTTTCATACTGTTACATCCCTACAGCTGAAAGCTCTTAAGGAAAGATGACTTTGTGGTCTCATTTGCCTTACAATACATACTTTACCTTCAGATGTCTGTGCCATTAAATTGGACATGCTATTATTCAGGTTGCTAGCTATGAACATACCAATGCATATCTGTATATCACCATTATTTCTTAGTCCGTGAGGTTCTAATATTTATCAAACTGATACTGGTTAAGATTCATCCCCATACAGGACAGAATCAGCAATCTTTAAGCTACTACAACATCTCTCACTATGCACTGAATTGGCAATTTTGTTTCTAAAATGTTATGAACTTCTTATTTATTGAACCGCTGCGCAAAAACCATCCAAAACGATATTTGAATGCTCTATAACCCATCTAACTATGTGTCTAATTTTAGATGGAGTTGTGAGTTATGAATGCTGGGTCAGGGATTGTGATTAGGGTCGATATCGAGGTTTGATACGTCCCCTTTCAGAGGAGCTTGCACAGTACAAATTTTTTTTCCAGAGCGCTCATTACACGACTCACTGAGAGACTTGCTCTTAATCAAAAACATAATCTCTGCTAGATAGGAGCTGCTTTCCTCCAGCAATCTTGCTTCTCTCTCTTTCTTTAACCTCTATATCTCACCCTCCCTCTTGCACTTTCTCTCCTAGCCTTCAATTCTTTCCTCTTCAGCCTCACCCTGTTACCCACGCACTCAAGAAGAAGCTCCTCCACCATTTCTACTCATTTGTTCATCAGCCTCATGTTAAAGCCCCTCTAGAGAAAAGTGCTGAGGTAAAGGCCATTATGACATCAGAAGGCTCCCATTGGCTTACTGCACTGGTTTTAAGGCTGTGTGTGTGACTTGAAAGGGAAGAGACAATAAACAAAGGCCACAAGGGCATACTTGTTGGAAAATAATGTGATTGTTATTGCCAGGTCTAGACGTCTGATTAGTGGGGACTGGCATGAACCACTTCCCTATTAAATTCAAAAAGCTTAGCTTTTTTCTTCAATAAGCGATGGTTATTATCAAACAGCTTTTTCAACCCATTTTATTGCTGAAATGAGAAGTATTTCCAACTGAAACTGGATATATATCCAACTTAAGCTATAGGTTCAATTAGGGCTGTGCAAATAATCAAATGCGATGATCATGCGCATCTAGTCAGTAAAGCCAGTTCTGTGATTAGTAGTAAATCTCCTTCATGTGCTTTCAGATGAAGCGGCATTTACTACACAGAACCGTAGTTCGCTGACAAGCTACGCAATATCGCGTTCATAATCGAATGCGATTCATCTGCGATTATGAATGCGATCTTGCATAGCTTGTCAGCGAACTATACGGCTCTGTGTAGTAAATGCCACTCCATCTGAAAGCACATGAAGGAGATTTACTACTAATCACAGAACTGGCTTTACTGACTAGATGCGCATGATTATCGCATTTGATTATTTGCACAGCCCTAGTTTTAATTCTCATAGAATGCATGAACTGATAAAATGCTTACCTTGAATCAGTCACTTTCAATAAAAGCATCTTCCAAATACATAAATCTAAATCAAATCATTTTAAATTAAAATCTAATTATTTTGAATTGGATTGAAAGTAAAAACAATGCATAATAATTAATTAAACAATTTATATAATAAATAATTAGAATAATTAATAACTGTATTTTTTACTTAAATTTATTTATAAAATATTATATTATAAATTATATATGACACATTTTTGAAAAATAATAAATTTTATATTACGTATACACACACACACACACACACATATACATGTGTATATGCACTGGTTTTAAGGCTGTGTGTGTGACTTGAAAGGGAAGAGACAATAAACAAAGGCCACAAGGGCATACTTGTTGGAAAATAATGTGATTGTTAATATATATATATATATATATATATATATATGAAGCACATATGTGAAGAATTTCAGTCAGGTTTCAGGCCCCATCATAGCACAGAAACCGCACTTGTTAAAATTACAAATGACTTGCTTCTTGCGTCAGACCAAGGCTGCATCTCATTGCTAGTTTTACTTGATCTTAGTGCTGCGTTCGACACCATAGATCATGACATACTCATTGATCGATTACAAAACTATACGGGTATTCAAGGGCAGACTTTAAGATGGTTTAGATCCTACCTGTCCGATCGCTACCACTTTGTTTATTTAAATGGGAAGTCATCTCATTTATCACCAGTAAAGTATGGAGTACCACAAGGATCTGTCCTAGTTCCTCTGCTATTTTCAATATACATGTTGCCCCTTGGTAACATTATTAGAGAATACGGGATTAGTTTCCATTGTTATGCTGATGATACTCTACTATATATCTCAACAAGACCAGATGAAACTTCTAAATTATCTAAGCTAACAGAGTGTGTTAAAAATGTAAAAGATTGGATGACCAATAATTTTCTCCCTTTAATTTCAGATAAGACAGAGATATTACTTATTGGACCAAAAAACAGTACACAGAATCTCTTGGATTACAATTTGCAACTAGACGGATGTACTGTTACTTCCTCTACAGTCAAAAATCTGGGTGTTATATTAGACAGCAACTTTTGTCTTTTGAAAATCATATTTCCCATGTTACAAAAACAGCATTCTTCCATCTTAGAAACATTGCCAAGCTACAAAACATGTTACCTGTTTCTGATTCAGAAAAGCTAGTTCATGCATTCATGACCTCTAGACTGGACTATTGTAATGCACTGCTAGCTGGTTGTCCTGCATCTTCAACAAACAAACTTCAGGTAGGACTGGGCGATATGGCCAAAAAAATTATCACGATATAGTGTATACACCATAAAAAAATTATCACGATAATTTTTTTCATATCAGTCGATATCGATAATTATCACGATAAATGTCAAATCTTTATTTCTTTCAAGTTTAAAGCCAGAATTTTGCTCCAAAGTGAAAGTTGTAGAAACCAGACCATTAATTTTCCTTAAAATAAATATCTAAATAGAAAAATTTATTTCTTAGTTTCTGCATGTTCTAATGAGTGATATTGTTTCAAATCAAGAAACAGGTTTGGGTTGCCTGATAATATTAATAATAATAATAATAATAATAATAATAATAATAATAATTGTATAAAATCCCTGTTGAACTCTTAATTTGAAGTATTCAGTGACATCACATGTGGGCGGAGTCAGGGACGTGCCCAGACAAGTTCGGTACACAGTATGTTCTGCCGCTGCATAAAGACCGATCATAGTTTGTTCTGATGTGTGTGCGTTCTTGAAAACGTAAGTTTACATTGATATATTGTTAAGAAAATATCTATGTGTGTGTGTAGACTTATGTATGCATATTTGATGTTAGATATTTGGTTTACCACGATATTTATGCACGTTCTGAGAGTTCGATCGATAGATCTGCACAAATACATGGTTAAGATCTATGCTTACTGCAAATACATGATACTGATGGATCTGTAGGATATTTGTATTGTCACATTAGGATTTACAATCAGTACACGTTGTTTACATGATGTACAACGAGTAATCCTATTTGATTGCGTTTAGCATTATATTATGTTGTACCGTGTGTTCTATTACTGGTGCAAGAGCTCCTCCTAGCGGCCATTAGCGAAATTACGCTTTGTTATTTCAATTCCCACTTCAGTGTTGCTTTATTTATTTTAATATATTTACGAGCATTGTGTGTTGTGTTGCATTGTGGGAGTTTATTTAATTTATTCATTGTTATTCCTTTATTTCAGAAACCACACATACCCCAATGTATAACAAACTAATAGTGGATTTGATTTGAATAAATCAATGCTTGAGAACAGAAACTGTCGTGGATTTTTGCCTCTCCACCTTCTGATCGAGGTTGAGATAAGATGTTGAAAAACCAGTGCATCTACGCACATACATTTTAACAAAGTGGTCCTTCGAGCCGGATCGACATCTTACCCTCATGGCAGCATCTCGGGATTACATTGAAGAACAACAGAGTCTCCGTCCTAGCAGGATTCGACGGATTCCTGGACATCTGGAGGACTTTGTACTTACTTCCCAACCACGGCAGCTCGTTCCTCCCCCCTTGCAAGAGGATTTACAGCATATGCAGATTAGTGAGACTGTCTCAGCTCCAACTGTGGAGTATCGAACTTCTACACCCGAAAGACTTTGTACTGAGCAGTACACTGAGACTACAAGGTTACGTAGAGTGGAGGAGTGTGTTTGGAATGTTCAAGAGCAACTCAGGGAACTACAAAGCACGTTACAAATGTCTCTCGAACAAGGCAAAGGTTCACCACGCATGCATCAGGGCTTAAGCTACTCCCAAACCACAGGTGTCGGACATCAGAAGTCGGTCCCTCACTCAGGCAGTCAACAGCAGTCCATCCAGCATCGTAGTGCCAGTTTGCCTCTTCTCTATGCAGACAGGAAATCAGGTTACCAAAGCTCTGAAAACATTGAAATGGCGAGGTACGCTTCTCACCTTATACCTGCACACTCATCAACCACAGCCTTAACTCAGCCACTCAGTCAGCTTCCAGTCCAGATGCCACCAGGGTTACTACCTCAGGCTCAACAGCCCTTGTCTCGTCCAGCCTCTGTCCCTGTCACCAAACATCATGTAGAGCAACATGAGCCTCGCCCAGAGTCTGATCCAGCCGGTATGATGTATCCACCATATGTTTATCAACGGCCTGGTGATCTTCAGCAGAGTTTCCAACCCCAAGTCCAGTCCTCTCTACAACAACGCATCTTTCCGATGACATTACCTACATCCACGGTGTACCAAACTGTACCTAGCCATCCACCAATTCATGCACATTCTACGACAACTGTGCCAAGTAATACTGCGAATCCTAATTACGTGCAATCACAGTTCGTGCAGTCATTACCGCCATTCGCTCCAGCACAGCCTTTAATGTCGCAGTACCCAGAACCTCTCCCATTACAATCTGTAAATCATTCAGATCCATACTCACAGGGCTATCGACCTGTCAGGCCCCCAGATGCAATACCTCAGCCACAGTCATATTCTGTACCATTCTATTCTACTGTTCAGCCAGCAGTTCAAGTTCCAAGCATGGTGGAGATGGCTATCGCTTCCTCTTATGGAATCCCTAAACCTAAGCTAATCAATTTCACCACTGGGAAGGAGAGTGAATTTGCTCTGTTAAAGAAGGGACTTGATGGTGTTCTTGGCCCACATCTTCATTTGACAGAGGACTATAAATTTCAAGTGTTACTTGATCATCTCAAATTACCAGCTGCCTTCCAGATAGCTAAGAGATACATGTATGATTCCATGCCTTACACCCGAGCCATGCAAGCTTTACAACAGCGCTATGGCCAGCCCCGACAACTGGTACAGGGAGAAATCGGGAACATTCTCTGTACACCTCCACTGAAACCAGGGGATGCTCAAGGGTTTGAGGACTTTGCTTTATCAGTTAGCTCTCTTGTTGGTCTTCTTAACACATTGGAAGGGTCTTCCAGAACTGAGCTTATGTGTGGCTCACATGTCGACAGATTGCTCACCAAGCTCCCATCCTCTTATAGAGATAGCTTTGTTGAATACTGCATGACTAAAGGCATTCTCCAGAATGGGACTGACAGAACCTACACTCTTCCTGAGTTTGCAGAGTGGCTTGAGAAAAAATCACAAGCACTTCAGATATCGAGGAGAGCAGCTGAGCTGTATAGTTCAGATAGACCTCGCATTGAGAACAGAGAGCAGAAACACCCAAAGCCACCAAAGGTACAATCCACAATCTACTATGGAATGGATCATGCAACAGAAAGGCCCTCCGCTTCAGCTACCTTGTCATTGCAGACACATAAAGAACAGACAAAGGTCAAGAAACGGGAAAGCTTTAAACCGTATTGCCCTTTCTGCAAATGCCAGCAGCATTACCTCAACTCTTGCCCTGAATTTGGCAAATTAAACATCGCACAAAGAACAGCATGGATAAAGGACAACAACCGATGCTGGAAGTGTGGTAGAGGACATGAGCCTGTAAACTGTACCCTGAAAAAGCCATGCTCCAATTGCGGTGAACAGCATTTATCAGTTCTCCATGAGACTGTAACCAACATCAACAAGAGCATTCTTGCTGTCAATACAGTACCCCGCACTGTCTACCTTGATCAGGTTACACATTCGGGCCGAGTCATGTTGAAAGTGGTTCAGGTCAGACTTCATAGCAAAGGAAGAATACTGGACACATATGCTATCCTTGACGATGGGTCTGAAAGGACCATAATCCTTCCTACAGCAGTCCATTACCTTGATCTGGAGAAGACAAATGAATCACTTGCCCTCAGGACAATCAGACAAGAGGTTGTAGAAATCCAGGGTGCATCAGTCTCCTTTGAACTGTCTGCCTCTGTGAATCCGAGCATTCGCTATAAGATACACACTGCCTTTACCGCACACGAGCTAAACATTGCCAAACAGTCCTGCCCTGTGGACACTCTGAAGCACAAGTTTGCGCATTTGAGAGACATTCCCATTATACCTTTCAAAGAAGTACAGCCCATGCTTCTTATCGGTTCTGATTACCCACATCTTATCACACCGATAGCGGCAGTACTGATGGGCCCTTTGGGCAGTCCTGTTGCAGTCAGTACCAGTTTAGGCTGGGCCATCCAGGGTCCAACTACATTCCTAGACCAGCCATGGGAGACGACCTGTCTGAACATCTCGCTGTTCCGCTCTCCCACACAAGATCTGTCTCATCATGTTGAAAAACTATGGCAAGTAGACATACTTCCCTTTCAGCCTGTAAAAGACATGACACGATCCAAGCAGGACAGAGATGCTCTTACAATGCTGGAAACAAAAACAAAGAGAGTTGAAGTGGATGGAGTCTCTCGCTATGCAACTCCTCTTCTTCGCAAAGGGAATGCAACTGTCTTACATGCAGGTCCAGAATCAGTTATGGCTCTTCTAAGGTCCACTGAGCGCCGCTTGAATAGTAACTCAGAGCTGGCAGAGGTCTACAATAAAGAAATCCACAAACTCGAACAGGCAGGATATGCGATGAGACTCACTCCTGAAGAGGCTGAAGGTACAGATGAATCATGGTTCATTCCCCACCATCTTGTACATCATAATAACAAAGCCCGGGTTGTATTCAACTGCTCTTATCAGTTCCGCCAAGCTTCTCTGAATGGCCAGTTACTCCCAGGACCTACATTGGGTCCATCCTTGCTGGGAGTTCTCCTCCGATTCCGACAATATCCTGTGGCCATCAGTGGAGACATTCGTTCAATGTTTCACCAAGTGCGCCTCCTTCCAGAAGATCAGCCTTTGCTGCGCTTCTTGTGGAGAGATCTGGAAAAAGAGAGGAGTCCTGACATCTATGAGTGGCGTGTTCTTCCATTTGGCACCACATGTAGCCCATGCTGTGCCATCTATGCCCTCCAGCGCCATGTCATGGACTACCGCGAATGCAATGAAGAGGTAGTAGACTCAGTGTTAAAATCCTTCTATGTGGATAATTGTTTGCAGTCCCTTTCCTCAACCGATGAAGCCAAACAGCTCATAGACAAAATGAGAGTGTTACTATCAGCTGGAGGGTTCGAAATAAGGCAGTGGGCCAGTAACTACCCAGAGGTAATCGCTCATCTACCAACTGAAGCACGATCGGAAAGCTGCGAGCTATGGCTGACTGTAAACAAAACAGACCCACAAGAGTCTACACTCGGGCTCTCTTGGCACTGCACGTCCGATAAGCTTGGCTATCAACTGTGGAACCCACCATGCGAAACATTTATAGAGTGTTAGCCTCTCAATATGACCCTCTTGGTTATATTTTGCCTTATACCACCCGAGCTAAGATCCTTGTTCAAGCTCTGTGGATCAGCAAAAGAGGGTGGGATGACTGCATTGGAGAGGAGATGCTTGACAAATGGCAAAAGTGGACCAATGAACTGCAGTATCTTCCCATGGTAACCATGCCAAGGTGCTATTTCCCAATTTGTCCAGAACCTGACAAAGACAAAATCGAATTGCATGTGTTCTGTGATGCCTCTGAGCGGGCTTATGGTTCAGTGGCATATCTGCGTCTCCAAGACGAGGAGGGAAGGATTTATACCTCATTTGCTATGGCCAGATCCCGGGTTGCACCCAAAAAGCAACTATCAATGCCTCGACTGGAACTATGTGGTGCCCTTACTGGAGCCCAATTGGCTAAGCTCCTCTTGACTGAACTTACTCTACCCATCCATAACACCATTCTCTGGACAGACTCCACCACAGTTCTCACATGGATCAAATCGGAATCCTGTCATTACAAGGTGTTCGTTGGCACACGGATTGCTGAAATACAGGAGTTGACCAGTTCCGATAACTGGAGATATGTGGACTCTGAACTAAATCCTGCTGATGATATTACAAGAGGCAAATCTCTCTATGAGCTCTCTCACATGTGTCAGTGGAACCAGGGCCCTCACTTCCTTCAGCAGTCACCAGAACACTGGCCAACACAACCTACCTTATCTTCTACCGATGAGAATGAGTTAAGAAAGACATTCTTCTGTGCTCATGGGGCTGTTCTTCAGTCTTCACTGCCAGATCCAGAGCAGCACACCACATGGGCAGACTTAGTTCAAGCCACCTACCAGTCCGTACACGGCACAGTAGCACCCCCAATGTCAGCTGCACAACGCATTGATACTGAACTGCTTCTTCTGAGACGAGCCCAGCAGAATAGCTTCCCTGATGAAGTCCATGCACTTCAAAATGGCAAAGTCATACACATTAGCAGTAGGTTAAATACTCTGTCACCTGAATATGATCAAGCCTTGGGAATTATTAGAGTCGGAGGTCGTCTTCGTAAGGCTGAGAAACTTGAAGTTGATACCTTACATCCTGTTGTACTGGCACCTGATCATCCCATCACTAAACTCATTATACAAGACTACGACAACCGACTACTTCATCCTGGTCCCGAGCGTGTCTTTGCGGAGTTGCGAAGAACCTACTGGATTATCCGAGGCAGACAAACCATAAAGAAATATCAGCGCCAGTGCAGAGAATGCAGGAAATGGCGCAGTAATCCAGTCAACCCCAAAATGGCTGATCTCCCTGCTGCTCGTCTCCGCTTATACCAGCCTCCTTTCTGGTCAACTGGAGTTGATTGCTTCGGACCATTTACAGTAAAGATAGGCAGAAGACATGAAAAACGCTGGGGAATCATTCTCAAGTGTCTCACCACGAGGTGTATCCACTTGGACCTACTGCATAGTATGGACTCTGACTCCTTTCTTATGGCTTTACGTCGCTTCATTGCAAGACGAGGCAAACCCTTCGAATTAATCTCCGACCAGGGCACAAATTTCAGAGGTGGCAATCGAGAACTCCAAGAAACATTCTCTGCACTTGAACCAGCAATCAAAGAAAAACTGAGTGAACAGAGTATTTCCTTTCAGTTTAACCCTCCACATGCACCTCATTTCGGTGGAGCCTGGGAGCGTGAAATCCGCTCTATCAAATCCTGTCTTCAAGTGGTACTGAAGGATCAGATTGTGTCTGATGAAGTCCTGTCTACTGTTCTTGTTGAGGTGGAAGGAATACTAAACTCTAAACCACTTGGCTATGTATCATCAGAGATATCAGACATAGACCCAGTCACTCCAAATCTCTTGCTGATGGGGCGGCGGGATGCCTCCCTCCCTCAAGTGGTTTATGGCACAAGAGAACTGCTTGGAAAGAGGAAATGGCGACATAGCCAAATCATAGCTGACCAGTTCTGGAAACAGTTCATTCAGAATTACTTGCCAAATTTGCAACCCCGTGCCAAATGGCGAGAATCTACACCTAATCTATCAGTGGGGCAGGTAGTTATGGTTATGGACTCTCAATTGCCACGAGCCCTCTGGCCAGTAGGCAGAGTAAAACGAGTTGTTCCCAGTAGTGATGGAGCAGTTCGAGTGGCGGAAGTAACTATTGAGAACCGAGTCTACAGTCGCCCTGTTTCTAAACTAATTGTGTTACCAGAGGTGCCCACAGACACCAGTGATACATAAACTCAGAGAACAGGGACGTTTATTTGATTTCTAATTTGCTGTACAAATTAGGGGGCGGCTGTATAAAATCCCTGTTGAACTCTTAATTTGAAGTATTCAGTGACATCACATGTGGGCGGAGTCAGGGACGTGCCCAGACAAGTTCGGTACACAGTATGTTCTGCCGCTGCATAAAGACCGATCATAGTTTGTTCTGATGTGTGTGCGTTCTTGAAAACGTAAGTTTACATTGATATATTGTTAAGAAAATATCTATGTGTGTGTGTAGACTTATGTATGCATATTTGATGTTAGATATTTGGTTTACCACGATATTTATGCACGTTCTGAGAGTTCGATCGATAGATCTGCACAAATACATGGTTAAGATCTATGCTTACTGCAAATACATGATACTGATGGATCTGTAGGATATTTGTATTGTCACATTAGGATTTACAATCAGTACACGTTGTTTACATGATGTACAACGAGTAATCCTATTTGATTGCGTTTAGCATTATATTATGTTGTACCGTGTGTTCTATTACTGGTGCAAGAGCTCCTCCTAGCGGCCATTAGCGAAATTACGCTTTGTTATTTCAATTCCCACTTCAGTGTTGCTTTATTTATTTTAATATATTTACGAGCATTGTGTGTTGTGTTGCATTGTGGGAGTTTATTTAATTTATTCATTGTTATTCCTTTATTTCAGAAACCACACATACCCCAATGTATAACAAACTAATAGTGGATTTGATTTGAATAAATCAATGCTTGAGAACAGAAACTGTCGTGGATTTTTGCCTCTCCACCTTCTGATCGAGGTTGAGATAAGATGTTGAAAAACCAGTGCATCTACGCACATACATTTTAACAATAATAATAATATCACTTTTTTGTCTCTTTTGTCTCATTTGACAGTAGCTTGAGTTAGGATGCAGAGGTAAATTTTTGTTCATTTTTAAAATCAGAAACATCTGTAAAAATTGTACCAACCTCAGTTTTATATGGTTAAATTCATTCTGAACAAGTGTTTTTTTATTTATTTTTTTTTTAATTAAGCATTGGTCTCCCATAGTAGCATACATTTAAATCATGATAAACACAGTTAAAACCACAAATATAGCACCTCAATAGCATGGTAAAAATATAAATATATGTTTTTTAGGTAAGTTAGCCTATCTGTATGAAAAACAGTAGTCTAAAAACATTCAGTATAAATGCACACATGCTATAGCTTAATCACAAATACATACACTATAAATATATACCATTACTCTTGTAATAAAATTCAATGTGAATATCGCATATTTCTGCCACAATACCATGGTGCAGTGAGTGTTACTACAGTAAATCCATGGTAAATGATGGCGAGGTGTAGATTAAAAAGCCTTCTGACTGTCTCGTTGCACAGTGTTTCTCCTGTTTGGCTTTAAACTAGTTTAAATCACAGAGACATTTGTGTTCATCACTGAATGCAAGTGTTTCACACTGGATCTCACAGCGTGATTTAGTGCTGGCGTGACCGAGTAAACGCATCTGCTTTAGTGAGCTCGCGCCGCGTGGCAGTTTGAACTTTGATCCGAGCGGATCCGTGATCCATGTGGCACGATTCAAATGAGTCATGCTGTGTCGTTCCGCTTTTGGCGCATAAACATTATATCGAACATTTATCGAACTCTTCATATCATTTTATCGAGGAAAATTATATCGCGATAATTATCGTTATCGAATTATCGCCCACCCCTAGCTACAGGTAGTCCAAAATGCAGCGGCTAGAGTCCTTACTAGATCAAGGAAATATGATCATATTACCCCAATTTTACAGTCTCTGCACTGGCTACCTATTAAGTTCCGTATCAGTTACAAAATATTATTACTTACCTATAAGGCCCTTAATGGTTTAGCCCCTGCGTACCTAACTAGTCTTCTACCACGCTACAATCTATCATGCTCCCTAAGGTGCAAAACCCTGGACTTTTGGTAGTACCTAGGATAGCAAAGTCCACTAAAGGAGGTAGAGCTTTTTCACATTTGGCTCCCAAACTCTGGAATAAACTTCCTGATAACGTTCGGGGTTCAGACACACTCTCTCTGTTTAAATCTAGATTAAAGACACATCTCTTTGGCCAACCTTTCAAATAATGCATCTCATAATCTTGTACTGCAGTTATATCTGATGAAATGCACATTATTATTCTTTAGCTTGGGTTAAACAAATCAATTTTGCTTGGTTGGAACAGCAGCTACGCTAATTATGTCTATTTGTTTCTCTGTTTCTCCCATGGGATTGACATCCCGTGGTAACTAGGATTTACACAAGCTTCAGTCTGGATCCAGAACACCTGAGAAGAGATGATGCCAACACCTCAGAGGACCTCAGAAGATGCCAACCCTGAAACAACATACAGAACTACCAAATCTTGTTATAAGTTTGATTTCAACATATAATAATTGCTGTTAATAGTGTTCATCGTCTGTTTGATTACGTCTTTAATTGATTTTTCCATACATTTCTGCCATATGTACATTAACTGACATAGTCACCAATGATATGCTACTACTAAATATATTGTAGAAAATCTGTACAGTGCTTTGCAACGATTTGTATCGTGAAAAGCGCTATACAAATAAATTTGAATTGAATCGAATAATATAATATGTACACATGTACACATTACACATCAATAACCATCCAATCCAATTTTAAATTATTTTATTTACATTTTAAATTATTCAATTCAAGTTTATTTGAAAGAAAAAAAATGGGTCAATTATGTTGGAGTTGGAGTTATGACAGCAATACTGTATGAAACTGATGTTATTCTTTTCTGTTGTCCACTTGAACACTCAAACCTTGAGTCGATGTCTACCTTTTCAACAGAAAAAAAAGTTCTCAATCATTTATTTAATTAAATTACTCTGAGGAATACTCTCATCCTTATCCCTGCATCACCAAAGCATGTGCGCTTGCAGCATATGTGCCGTGCGGCTTGTAAACACCTCCGTTTGGCAGCTCAAAGCTGCACCACACACACTGTGAAACAGCACATATGCCACAGTTGCACAAAAAAAAACTGGTGTGATAAATAACTTAGCATTACAAAGCAGAACTGTGATACTCAAAGCCTAAAAGACCACAAATGCAAAAGCGGATGCTACCAGACAATACAAATACTGACAAAGGCTGTATTTGCAGGCAGTGCAGGCTAAAGCCATACTGTGCAATCTTTTCTGTCCTTTATGATTGTTGCTCGTCGCATCTTGGGTAAAAGCCAAGGGAGACTATGCAACATCAGTGATCTTAAGACTAGGATGTGACTGACAATGCTGACTACGTGATATTCTTGAAAATTTGTTCTTAGGTGGCAAAATCAAGGGCAAAATCGTTCAGTGTGTTCTTAGTTTTAGAAAAGGGTCAAGACTTTCAGACTAAGCGGAGTAGAAAGGGTACAGCTGCTTATACTACAACAGACGGCAGGCAAAGGTAAGTGTGAAATCATTGCAGCAGGGGAGAATACAGTGGGCAAACCTCATGCAGGATCACAACATCAAGAGGGGTTTGAGAGTAAACTGCGGGGAACAGAAACACTTGACTGGGTTACTCAAGAGCCGCCTCCTCCTTCTGTCAAAGCACAACTGAGGACTGAAGGAGGCGATGCCACAAATGCATGAGGCATGAGCACAGAAAGCTCACTCAGATGGACGTTAATTGTGCCTTTACATAACCAAGGAAATGCAAACACAGAATCGAGAGGTTGTTAACGAGGCAGCGCTGTCGTATCGCTTCCGAGTTGTGATCAGTTTTTGCCATCTCATCTCTACTGAGGTGAAGCTGTTCAACCAAGCACATCAGCAAAAAGCTCTGAAAGGAAGTGTTTGTATGGCATGGCATGGCCTGATGTGTAAAGGTTCCATCTGAAATGACAGGATTAAAGATCCAATTAGGAAGTACAGTCATCATTATAATCTTATTCTTTTATGATCATGCTGTATAATATGAAAGCATGCTGAATACCATCATTCCCTTTGGTCACACCCTCCTTTGAAATGCAAAAAACTACTAAAAATGATTTTTTTGTTTTGTTTGTTTGGTATTTATACAATACACTTATATGTATACAATATAAGCCTTCTATGTTGGAAAAATATGTGATAAAATAATTATAAAAAAGCCAAAGGTACATTCTATCTATCTATCTATGCCTTTGTCAGACTGTATAGTATTATTTTTTATATTTATCCATTAAATCCTCCTATACTCAAAAACAGATGCTATTATAATTTGCCAGTAAAAGCAACGCTTTTCGAGAATGAATTAAATAATGAAGAGATTTATTTAAAGCAGATGTTTTTTAAAGATCCATCTGTCTACTAAAAGAAAACTCATCTAGTTAAAATGTTCATATGCTGTAGTTGAACGTTTTACATTATCTAGTTAAAATATCCATCTTTAGCCCCTGGTTAAGGGAGCCAATAAGTCATAGTCTCCCATCTCACAGAATCATTTCATCAAAATAACATTGAAAAAAATCAAGACCTGAATTGCCTGTAAACAGACACAAAAGCCAGACTGCAGTACTACAGACGGTCATGAAAGGCTGTTCTCTCTTTCTCTCACAGGACCACAGGGTAGCTGTGAGTCTGTCACTGCCTCTCGTGCAAGGCTATTTTTAGCACCGTGCTCTACCCAAATCATTGTGCAAGTTGGCTAAAACACAATCATTATGGAGGGAACCTGAAATCTGCCCTGAATTGTTCCATTTGTAATGAGGTGTCAGGTAGCTTTTAAGCGTCTTATACACTACTAAACAGCATTAGAAAAATGGAACTGAGACATTTAGATTTTCTCATTGCATAAGAGAAAAAAAGACCAGATTGTCCCACAAAAAAGGAAGGTTTAAGGTTTCTACCTGTTGATACACATATTCTGGAATGCTTCAATTCAATCCTGACTGACCCACCCAAATGAACCTGTCATCACTTGCCATAGTTTTACAACTTCCAATGAAGGGAACATGCAAACTATTTCGTAATCACAAAACCAATTCATCGGTGACCTTATTGTTCATATAAAGGCTCACGAATATCAACATGCATTTACCCCTCAGTATCAAACTTACGAGTCCAATTCATATGAATGATATAGCCTAAACAATTCCTTAAACCATAGAGCTTGTTGAGGAGAGGTGTGCTATTACTTTTCAAACCAATAAGACCTATGATTTATAAGCAGACAGTAAAATAAAAAAAAAAGGTCAAGCCATAGTTTCACACAACAAAGGCAAGTACATCGATTAAAACATAAATGCGCATATTGTTTACATTCTCACATTCTGATTTCTTACTTTATCATGTTTATTTTACAAGTCATAATTTCTTCAAAAATGCCATCATATGCACTCTCATTCAAAAGTCTGTGGTTGGTAAAATTTTTGAAATAGTCTTTTATGCTCACCCTGTCTGCATTTATTTGAGCAAAAATATAGTAAAAACAGTAATATTTGTGAAATAGTATTACAATTTTAATTAACTGTTTCATTTTAATAGAATTTAGTGTAATTTATTCCTGTGATGGCAAAGCTGAATTTTCAGCAGGCATTACTGATGCTGATTTGGCGCTCAATACAAATTTCTTGTTTATTATCATCAATGTTGAAAAGAGCTGTGCTGCTTAATATTTTTGTGGAAACCGTGATACTTTTTTTCAGGATTGTTTAGAAAGTTTAAAATAATAGAAATTATAAATGTCTTTTTAATCAATTTAATGCACCCTTGCAAATTTTTTTTAACTTCTTAAAATCTTTCAGGTATTGTAGCATAATACAGAATATAGTGCAGAACAGTACAGCAGAACAATTCTGTTCATTCATGGTGCTGTAAGACCTTCATGTGTCCCTTGCAAACTACAAGAGCAGCATCTAAAATACCTGAATAGTAAATAAAACAGTAAAATAAGAGATTCAAACTAAATGTAAATAAAATGATATTGCAAATTTTCATATCACGCACCACTCCAGGTGGTCTCACAGTTTGAGAGCTACTGATCTAGAAGAGGCTTGATCTATTATGCTTGTCTTAGTTACATAAATTCATGAGTTTTCATCAAGTAGAAACGTCCTTGATACTTTTAACAGGAATAACAGTCATTTCTCACTCTACTGCGTGGGTGCAGCAAATGCTGAATTACTGGTTTGAGGATAAAAATAGAATTTCATTTTCTCAGTGACAAAAACCAAGCAAGAAACAAAATAAACGTAAAACCCGGAGTAAATGCAATGTTGTTTGCTGAGAGATAATACTAGATCATTCGAGTCTCTTGGTCTGACAGCCACAGATATAGAGGGCACTATTGACTGAAATGCCATTACACAGATATAGTGTCACAATGCCTTCCATCAAAACCCCATAAAAAAATAAAAAATAAATAATAAATAAGCAGGAAACAAAATGGACAAAACAAAGGAGATGAAATGTTTCTCATCTGAATGTACATCACAAGGACGCCGCAGGAAACACCTTGACTGAGGTGCACGTTAATTGGTTTGGCAAAAACAAGCCAACTCTGCAATTCAATTTTGCTACTGTGAACAACACAATCAGTATTCCCTGTTTTTATTCTCAACCAAAGCCAAGCAAAATTAGTTTTTGAGAATTGACACAGAAATACTACTTGCTTATCTTTCACTAAAAGGTCACTTCCTGAATGGCTAAGATTAAATATATCACTGAAGCAGTGACTATGACCTCTATATGTACATATGAAACATGTAACTGTACAGTACTAGAGCTATACAGGAGAAATAATGTGAAGAAACATCTACCCGTTACACCTGAAAAGTGTATTTCAAAATAAATTCAACAGAGACCTTTACCAGGCTAAGCATGCCAACATATGAATTCCTATTCACATTACTGAGCAGTTCATTCTTAGACCTCTTTTTCCAGAGCACCTTCTTTTTTTCCAAGAAAGGCAATGCAGATGAATTGAGCACACAATGAAATACATTTTGTGCAATGGGAAATCGCATCCCTTTGAAGCTTTGAGATCAGACAGAGCTGGACTTACAGACAAATACGGCACGATGGTTTGACTGAAACAGTGCTGAATTCAGGTTGGTGCGGAGTGAAGCACTCTGGGGCTCTTCTGCTGAGGAAATATAGACTGCGAAAGAAATTAACTGCAGCTCCTGTGTCTGGGACTTCTAAATGACAGAATAAATGTTAATATTTATTGAGTGGTCTATATTCTAATCTATAGAGAATGAGCATCAGCTACAAAATATATAGTAGGAATATATAATTACTGTTGGAAATAGGTCCAACCTCCAAATTTTCTTCCCAACAGGGAAGGTTTAAACATTCAAAAGTGGCAAGATAAAGTATATAGCTTATTCAGGAGTCAATATTTTGGCAAGGAAATGAAAAAAAAGCAATCCGCATTTCAGGAAAATATTAAAATATTTTCAAAGTCAAATGTGACTAGTCTGTGAGGTACAAACAAAATACACTTTTTTATTTTTAAGAAAGTTTTCTTCTTTCATGTCAGTGTTAACAATGACTCTGACTAGCTGTTGCATTTATAATTGAATCTGATCGATTGGAGAAACTAGATGACATGTCTAGTTAAGGGCGTCTCTACATCATTCACTGCTTCTTAAATTACGATTCCTGTATATACATTAAAAATGCTTATTTTTAATGTGATATATTTACAGTGGTGTGAAAAATTGTTGGCCCCCTTCCTGATTTTTTTTTTTTTTTTGCATGTTTGTCACACTTTAATGTTTCAGATCATCAAACTAATTTAAATATTAATCATATATAATACAAGTAAACACAACATGCAGTTTTTAAATGCAGTTTTTTTATGAAGGGAAAACAAAATCCAAACCCACATGGCCCTGTGTGAAAAAGTGTAAAACATGAAACAGTGGTGAACCTTCCCAGGAGTGGCCGGCCGACCAAAATTACCCCAAGAGCGCAGCGACGACTCATCCAAGAGGTCACAAAAGACCCCAGAACAACATCCAAAGAACTGCAGGCCTCACTTGCCTCAGTTAAGGTCAGTGTTCATGACTCCACCATAAGAAAGAGACTGGGCAAAAATGGCCTGCATGGCAGAGTTCAAAGACGAAAACCGCTGCTGAGTAAAAAGAACAAAGTTTCTTCTCAGTTTTGCCAGAAAACATCTTGATGATCCCCAAGACTTTTGGGAAAATACTCTGTGGACTGACAAGACAAAAGTTGAACTTTTTGGAAGGTGTGTGTCCCATTGCATCTGGCGTAAAAGTAACACAGCATTTCAGAAAAAGAACATCATACCAACAGTAAAATATGGTGGTGGTAGTGTGATGGTCTGGGGCTGTTTTGCTGCTTCAGGACCTGGAAGACTTGCTGTGATAAATGGAACCATGAATTCTGCTGTCTACCAAAAAATCCTGAAGGACAATGTCCGGCCATCTGTTCGTGACCTCAGTCTGAAGCGAACTTGGGTTCTGCAGCAGGACAATGATCCAAAACACACCAGCAAGTCCACCTCTGAATGGCTGAAGAAAAACAAAATGAAGACTTTGGAGTAGCCTAGTCAAAGTCCTGACCTGAATCCTTTTGAGATGCTGTGGCATGACCTTAAAAAGGCGGTTCATGCTCGAAAACCCTCCAATGTGGCTGAATTACAACAATTCTGCAAAGATGAGTGGGCCAAAATTCCACAGCGCTGTAACAGACTCACTGCAAGTTATCACAAACGCTTGATTGCAGTTGTTGCTGCTAAGGGTGGCCCAACCAGTTATTAGGTTTAGGGGGCAAGCACTTTTTCACACAGGGTCGTGTGGGTTTAGATTTTGTTTTCCCTTCATAATAAAAAACTTCATTTAAAAACTGCATGTTGTGTTTACTTGTGTTATCTTTGATTAATATTTAAATTTGTTTGATGATCTGAAATATTAAAGTGTGACAAACATGCAAAAAAATAAAAAATCAGGAAGGGGGCAAACAATTTTTCACACCCCTGTATATGTGTTATGTCTATTTATATACAAAAAAAAAAAGATTTGGATGGTAACTGGTGACTAATTTGTTCTAATGGTGACCTCTGATCTACAGTAACACAGCAGATTAACTGATCGATTTGTAATTGAGTTTTAACTTTGGATAATAACAAATCTTGAGAAATACATGAAATCCTAAAATAATCTGGGACTGAACATGTATCCATGAAAAATCCTTGCTATTTAACATATAAATGAAGCCAACCAAATATGTGCTTGCTGATGGGCTTCCAGTTCTGATCATGTAAAAGAACAAATTCTGCTCCAGCGGTGATGTATCTGAACAAGTTCTGCTTGTTCAATACAGCGAGCTGTTTGATGTAATGCAGATATGATGTACTCAATTATCCCACCATCAACAACACTGATTCACTAACTAGGATTCTTATAAACATTGTGGTAAATTAAGTAACCCAACCAAAGGAGTCTGTAGGATTACACATTTCCACCTACAAAATCAAATACTGACTTCCTACATGACAGAGAGTGGAGATCTTCTTGGCTGATTCAGAAACATGCCTGAGGAGAAATCAAATGCCTATGGCAGCTTATTAACAGTCTGTAGTCGTCGCCGCTGTCCAACATATGGAAACCGTTATACTTACATGAAATAAAACATGGATGACATGCTGTCACACCAATAACCCAGAGAGCTTCATAGAGCTTCACATTTAAAACCCAGATGACATGCTGTGAGCTTCACATCATAACAAACCACTTAAAACTGTAGAAAACGCTCATGATCATAAGCAACAAGCATACTGACAGACTTGAGGCTAAGATCTGACGTTCTCTTCACTGGTTTCCTGACCCCTAGAGAGCAATCATCTACATAATCATGTTTAAAACTGAACATTTTTTTCAATGTAAAGTGATTTAGATTTAAAGCAGTAGCGTGCTGTTTTGGACCGCCAGCTTCACAATGGCATACACCATTGATAGATTCAATGTTTCTATGGCATACTTATAGTTGTCTATGCATATTAAAGGAATAGTTCACCCAAAAATTAACCTCCTGTTATGATTTACTCCCCCTTATGTTGAACCTGTACGACTTACTTTTTAGTTTTGGTTACCACTGACTTCTAGGCCTGTCGCAATAATCAATATATCGATTTATTGCACAATATATGTACATGACCGCAATAATTTTTGGTGACGCAATATATTGCCCTTTATATTTACAAAAAAAATAAATGTCACCATGTTTCTGGCATTCCACTTGCACCTGTGTCTGTTGCAGCTTCTTGTACATAACGTGGTGTAGTCATGAGGTGCTAGTTCAAATTTAAAAAATGCTTCTACTTTCATCTGCAGATATGGCCTTGTTTAGGGATCTGTGCCTTTGTGCATACAGACATCTGACTGCCAAGTAGAGATTGTGTTTTTCAGCAATAGTGTGCACCCTTAATTTACAGAGAAAAGAAGGTCAGAGAAAAATCTGTAGATGGAAAAATCTCCATACAAGTTCTTTTTTTCTTTTTCTGCTTGTCACTTTGCACTTTTTGTTAGAAAATGTTTATTTTCTATTTATTCAAGTTTTTTAAGGTATCTAATATTTTGATACTTAATTTCCATGATCCAAATATTCTTAAGAATTAAAAGTTTGTTGTCATTTGAAAGTGTGTAGGCCTTCTTGCATTACTATGCTGTTATATTATGATTATATATTCAGTGGCATTAAATGGTCTTAAAATGACAATAATATCGCTTATCGCAATTATTTCTGCGGCAATATATCGCACAACAAAAGTTGTTATTGTGACAGGTCTACTGACTTCCACTGTACAGACAAAAACATTCAAAATATTTTCTTTCATGTTTCACAGCATAAAGAAAATCATACATGACATTTTTAAGTGAACTATCACTTTAAGCTTAGTTGGAGTCTTGGAGAAAGAATTTGAAAACATTAAAACAATCATTAGTGTCTTCAACAACTCTCTGCCTGCATTGTATCTCAAAAGCCTATGTGAATCGCATAATCAATAAACTTATAGAAATATTGCACAGTACCACATTAACTCACATTCATAATTTAGAATGATGAAATGCAAAGGGTAAGTTTTCTTCTAGATCAATAATTCCTCTGACATGCTGGACTGGATGTGCTGCCATAAACAGATTAATCTGTATCTATGTATGCTGAGATGTTCAGTGCAGACACTCAGCCCTAGACTCAATCATATCAGAGTGTCCTACTGATACATATCTTGAAGAGAGACCATCAGCTCTCCCGCTCTCACATCAGCCTCTTTCAACATTCAAGGAGTCAAACTGACCAAAAAAACATCTCATACAATTCATGTCACTCACCAATTCACCTTCAAGTAGAAACAGAATAAGGAGTGCATACAACACAGAATTCACACAGCGACAACACAAACCTCTCCAACTGACTTTCCATGTGGAACATGCATTTGGAGTTGCTTATGGGTTTTTGAAGACCACATTTTGTCTCATTTTAAGTGTCTGAAATCCACAATTTATATTGTTTACTTAAATTAAAGCATATTGATGGAGAAAAAACTGACCAATGGAACATCACTCTCCAGCTGGGCTCCAATTAAATTGTCAAAGATGAATCAAATGTACAGTCATAATCTACAACCATCTGGAAGAAACCAAAATTCAGATGCGATTTATAGCTAGAATTATTAATCACACCAAAGGCTATGTACAAATTTTCCTTATAAGCTTATTTCTTGTTCCTTAGACTAATTTACGACACTATTCAAAAAGAAGAAAGATAAAATTTAATATATTATCTAGTGGACCAATAAGCATTTAACCAATATTTTTGTTTACAGTTATTCAAATTTTTCTACTTAATTGGTTCTTTATAAATCAGTGAATAGCACACAACATAACACCAACGAAGATTAATCAAGGGTGAAGGTAAAGTAACTCACGTGAATATCTTTTGCTTAAATCAAAACATATTCATTTTTCAAGTCAGAAACATTTTAAGCTTGCCAGTTAAAATAATTTCTGCATCAACTGTGTAAACAATAAAAATGTAAATAATCATAAATATGATTTTTTTTTAACAATTTATAGTCCTATTAAAAAAAAACTTTAATTACAACTGATTCTTGATATCAGTTATTGGACATTCAAACTAAATAATCTGGATCATATCAGCTATTAAAATACAATATCGGTCGGTCTCTAAAAGTTATTAATGCACCGTTACTAATAAATCGTAGTATTTTTGTATCAGGGGTCCCTGTGTTGCCAGCGAGTCTGTGTAGGGGATCCCTGGGTCAGATATGGTTGACAACTCCTGCCCTACATCCATAAAACATTCTACATTTAGGATCACGACCAGTTTGTAAAGAGAACATGTTAAGATGAAGAAAAAGCCAACGTTTGGACTGTCTCTCAAAACCAAGTGAAGCGGACAGCGTTTAAAGACGTCGCAAGCATTGGAATGCGCCCATGACGCCCCAAAACGCGGTCTAGGTAGGCAGCTCACTAGGTTTGGAGACGCAGCCCTGGTTCATCACGCATTCCAACAGATTGACGCGGAAAGTGAAGAGAGCAAGCTGACTGTCTACTCTTTCTGCTGTGACACCGCAGCTCGCACATCAATCCCGGAGATGTCTGTGTGTTGTCTGAACGTGATGTGACATCTCTTACCTTTCCCTCTGATTTCTTTAGCCATCCTGCGTCTTTGCAGTTAGTTTTGACAGTACGCACGTCTCTTCTCTCTGTCCTTGTCTGCGCGCGGGAGAAGCGATTTCAAGTCTATGCGCGTTTCATGTTTGAAGATGCAGTGGAAATGACATGCGAAGGTGGGAGTATCCATGAACGCTTAGAGAGATCCTTGTGTTGAAGTAAGCGCGGACTTGGGTCTGTTTGTATGTGTGCAGACTTTGCTGTTGTCCTCCTCTCCTCCTGTTGAGCTCGAGGTGTGATGTTCGACTGCCTCCAGTGGCTCTGCGCGAGCTGCAGTGAACTTGGAAAACGCCAAGCGCATTAATGCAGGCTTCAGACCCCCCGCCGTCATATATTAGTTATTTATTCATTTATGTACTTTAAATAATAATAATATCACACTAGCGCCTCCTTAAGGATGTTGCGCAGATCATATACATCACACTAAACAAACGCTGCTAAATAATAAATAAAATAATTCCTGCAACGCATTAGCTTTTGAGCTCGGTGACCTTTTATATAAAAAGAAATACGTTTATATTGCAAATGTATGCATTTATATAAAACGGTATAATAATGACCCTGGACCACAAAACCAGTCATAAGGGTCAACTTTTTGAAATTGAGATTTACACATCATCTGAACAAAGATGAATAGCCTAAATAAGCTTTCCATTGATGTATGGTTTGTTAGGATAGGACAATATTTGGCCACGATATAACTATTTTTGAAAATCTGCAATCTGATGGTGCAAAAAAAAAATCAACATATTGAGAAAATCGCCTTATGAGTTGTCCAAATTAAATTCTTAGCCATGCATATTACTAATCAAAAGGTTTGATATATTTACAGAAGGAAATTTACAAAATAATTTAATGGAACATGATCTTTACTTAATATCATAATTATTTTTGGCATTAAAGAAAAATCAATAATTTTGACCCATAAAATGTATTTTTGACTATTGCTACAAATATATCCGAGCTACTTATGACTGGTTTTGTGGTCCACGGTCACACACACACACACACACATATATATATATGTATATATATTTAAAAAGCTTCCATATATTTGTATATGTACCTATCATTTTTATTATTCCACATACTGTAAAAATGTTGAAATATGTATGGTTTCTTATAGGAACTGTGTGTTGCAGTTTGGTTATTTTTTTACTATATAAAAGTGAGTGACAGAATCTCACCCCAATTGAAGAATGACTCAATACTCCTCTGTGATCATAGCTGAAACTGTTGTCACAAGAAAACTTTCAACAAGAGCCAAACAACACTGACAGACAGTTACCTTAAAAATCCCTAAAGTGCTACAAAATTTGGCCTACAGTATAGCTTTCATTCAGTTGTCACCTGGGGTCCCTCAGCTATGCAACTGCTGTTTTAAGAGTTGCATAGCTGAGGGACCCCAGGTGCTGTCCATGCCTGCCGGCAAACTAAACTACATTGTGAAAGCAGAAGTGCAAAAGGCACTGTGCAGTTAAAAACAGAAATATAAATATCTTCACCCTGCCAATGGCAGTATATCTCTGTAGTCCTATAGTAGGATGACTGTGCAAAATGTTAGCTTGTTCATAAATCACTACGTCGTGATTCCTCCTCAGGCTTTTAAATAACCATCTCCATCACAGTACATCCAACAGCAGTTCAGCTGATTAATGTTGGGATGTAATGACTATAAAATATGAGACTCGTGGCAGCTGTCAAACAGTAATTGGAAGAAAAAGTGACCAAATCAAGGCCAAATATGGTGCACTTTTCATAAACATGTTTATCAGCTCATTGTCTGTATAATAAGTGTTGTGTTGCCATGCATAAAAAACCAAACCACACCAAGTTATCGAGCTCTCACCCCAGGCTAAAGTAAGGCACATCAGGGATCCCAAATAACTGTTCTCGAGTAGCTCTAAATGACTATTGATAGAGGTGAAGTCTGGAGTTCTTCAATTCCAGGGAACTGCCCATGTTGCATTACTCCACTCCTTTAGGGACTTGGCCTATTTGTAGCAGTCAGGAAACCCAATGACAAAACATTTCTGACTCCAAACATTGCATTGTGTTTCTGGTAAAAGCAGCAGCAGAAAAACAGCCTGCAGGTCAGACAAGCAGAAAGACAGATAACATTGATTACACCGGCTGCACGCAGGAAAAAATGGATAATTCAATTAATTTAACTTTTTCTTTTAAAAAGCAATTTCATCCAGGGCATCGAGTACAATGTGCCAAGACCAGGGAGATGCTTGAAAGAGCCATTTTAAAACATTTATTTTCATTATAAATTAAATCATGATTATAAATACAATACAAATTCAACAGGTATCTTTCACCAGCAATAAAAACACAACCAAGAACAAGTTCATGCCAAATTGGTGACTACATTCCTGTAGCACCACAGCATTCATAATAGTTCATGGCACAAAGCCTAGAATTTGTTGGAAAATGCAGTTACTTGTGCATTAGTTTTCTTTTGGCACTTTTTACAAATGAGTAGGTTGCTGAACACTGGGAAGAAACCTGTGACTCACATCTGGGGGTTTAAACTACAACTTAACGTACCCTAAAATCTGCTCACTGCATTAGAATTACGCAATAAAGGGACAACCGATACTTTTAAAGCCATAAAAAGCCCTAAAATGACATAGACCCTCATTTTATATTCCTAAGTATGTCTAAACTGCACACTTTGTGATTATTATAGCCTTACTTAGCTACAAAAGAGCTGTAGGTGTGTACATTTCTACACGCAGCCCCTATGGAAAGAATGCTTGTAAATACTACTGCGCTCAGGCCCTGGTTGTCCTGTCCGAGCACATTCCCAGCATACTAGCACAACATCTGGACCCATCTGGAGGCCATTTTCCTCTCAGGCTCTGACACATGAACTATAAACTCTAAGTAAGCCTCACCTGTCCAGTCACGCTGGGCAACTTATGGATGCTTAGTGAATTTAAAGACAGTCAGCATAGAGAAACAATACATGTTTTAGACCATCTGAAATCAGTCCACAAAGTAACAAGTTTGCGTTCTGATGCAGACAGCAATAATGCTTATTAAGGAGGAAGTGAGTGTGTGATCCTCTACTATGAGATATTTATAGAAAACAGTGTAAATCTTATCATTTATAATGCATTAATAATGTAGAGGTTCTTTTAAGGCTTTTGTCTATGCTGAATAGTTGACTAATGCATTGACTAATGCACAAAGAAGGTTGTATGGATTATGACACATTGATGTGACATTTGTTAGCCATGTGCTAAAAAGCATCTGTTTGCATTTAAAAGTCATACCGCCCACTGAGGTTTCACATTACAACAGAAATGCCCATCTGAGTGAAGACCAAGCTCTAATCAGCAGGTTCTGTTCAGTGATTGGAAACTCCAATATGTGAATGTAATTCATGGAAAAACATACAAAAATATAAACCTGGACATGAAAATGTTCAGTTCCAAAAAACACATCAAAGTGTCATTGTTTTTAAGTTGTTTATAAGGAGTCTCTATGACATTGATGTGGTGGGAGACTGGACTGGCTGGAGGAACTCTGAAGTGAAAACAGCTTCCGCATACTCTTCGCAAACATCCTGGAACTCTGCCGCCACATCAGCCAGAGCCTCAGCCATTAGCTCATCAGCCAGACTGCGGGAAACAAGGGAAAAGAGAGTTACAGTTACACAGCACTTATTGCTCATTTTACATTAAAGGGAGAGTTCACCCAAAAATATGGAAACATCCCTTAGTTATTATAAATGGCTCATTCAGGGGGAAAAAACATGTTAGGTATATTTTTGATATTGTTAACTAAAACTATTAAAAATCATTTAACATTTTTTGGTATTTGAAAATGCTGAAAAATAGAATAATGTAATGAAAATGAAATATAGATGAAAAACTTAAAGGAAAATTAAAAATTAAATTGCCTTAGGAACTAATCACCCTATTTTTTTATTCTATTTTCTATTTATATTCTAATGAATGTTCCAGATTTTATTGAGAACAATTCCTCCGAGAATATAGAATGTTTTTGTTTAATGTTTTGTCCTTGTAATGTTTAATCAAAATGTCAATGCTACGTCTGTTTCACTGCAACTTTGAACAGTATATGATATACTGTAAATGAAAATACGGTAATACTGTAAATGCAAATACAGTAATACTGTAAATGAAAATACGGTAGTAATACTGTAAATGAAAATACGGTATTAATACTGTAAATGAAAATACAGTAATACTACTGTAAATGAAAATACAGTAAAGCCATTATTATACTGTAAATGCAATTACAGTAATAATACTGTAACCATTTTCACAATAACTTACTGGCATCCAGCTGCCAGTAAGTTACTGTAAAATTTACAGCAATATATATATATTTAAAAAGCTTCCATATATTTGTATATGTACCTATCACTTTTATTATTCCACATACTGTAAAAATGTGTTGAAATATGTATGGTTTCTTATAGGAACTGTATGTTGCAGTTTGGTTTTGGAAGTTATATAGAAATATACAACAAAAGACAAAAGCACATAAAATTACTAAAACCTAAACTAAAATTAAAATGAACACTGAAAATATCAAATTCAAAATATTTTAAAAATTCTATAATAGTATATATATAAAATACTAAAATAACATTGTTTTGTGTTCTCTCAGCATTAAAGAATAAAAATGACTTTTTTTCTATTTCCTTAGGACAGTGATGAGATCATCTAAATCCTTTCTTTTAGGCAAGTATTAAACTTCCTCTGTGTAAAGAGCAGAGCTACCCAGAGAGCCTGGTCAGTCTGTGCTCACTCAAGGCTCTTATTACCAACAATGCACCGCTGACTGACAAGTGCCCGTGCCCGCACCCGTTCCCAGCAGCAGCACTAATTGCCGTGACATTTCCCATCTTCTCTATTTCTCTGGAATAATAACCATTCAGAGTCTCTGCGGTGCTACACTGACCTCTGCACAAAAAATAAATAAATAAAAAATAGATCCTCAATTTCTTTTTATATTTGTGCAATAACTCATACTTTTTTCAAGCTGCAGCACACGGAAAAATATTTTCACTTTTGATTCCTCACTTTCTCCTTTCCGTAAATGATTTCTGCAACCATTCTTCTCACCACCCACACAGCCCATGTCGCGAGGATCAAGTCTGACAAATGAGACCTCAGCTCTAGGATCAGATTCGGGTTTTTGTGTTCCTCTTTCCACCGTTGTTAAAAGTGTTCTCTCTGTGGACTAGCAGGACTTGATAAATATCCACCGCATTGCACCAACTTAAAAATTCTGTTAAGTATGCTAATGGCAGGGTGGGCGTGCAGGAGCACTAGCGGAACAACAAAGACGCTCATTTGCACAGGAGCACGCTCTACATTAGCACCCATCAAAAAACAGACCTAATATTTACATTTAAAATGGCATCGTGTGCGAGGATCATTATAGCCGTGAGGCTGTAAACAATCTCAACTCCTACTAGCTGTGTCACTGTGGGAAACGCACTGGGGCTTATGACTAATCTGCTGTTGCTCTGGGTGCAAATAGAAGAGCTGAGCTTTTAGTATTTATACATCCAGGAACGTGTCTTGAGCATAAACAAAACAATGAAAATATGTCAGGAAACTGTAGATATTGGTGATGAATGAGTAAAAGCTAATTTAGGTTAGATGTCTATGGGCCACATGCACACTTCAGCTTCAGTGCACACATAGTTCAGTTGTTTACTGAAGTCACTGCTTTAAGATGCAGATAATGACATCTAAATGGGAAAGTGTCATGACTCATTTGCAATTTTTGTTGGTGAAATGAACAAAAAATCCTTTTCCAATCCAGTCTGCACCTGTGGTGTCATTTATGCAAAATTATATTCTAATGTTTCTTGCATATTTCACAACATCTTTAAAGTAAAATGTCTAGTGAGTGCATTCCGTTTTATCTAAAATAATTGACCATGAATCTAGTAATGTTTTATTATGTTGATTGTTGTACATATCGTGGCAGTTTGGAAAACGAAATGTAAGACGATCAAAAAAGAGCAATGCTGTATTAGGTGTATTAGGTGCGCTACTGAGCAAGTTTACTACAACAGAAAAGCTATACATATGGAGCTGGTTGTGTGTTGTATTAATTTAGTAATCATGCACTATGGTAAAAGCATTTTGAGGTCATAACACAGTATTATGCTAGTAACCACACAAAAATAAGTTTTTCATAATCTTTAATCTGCCCCTGTAATCATAATTTGTGTGAAAAGGAATAAAGTTAAAATAGTACTGTCAGGATTTACTAAAGGCGCGCAGTGAAGAATTAGCGCTGAAAAGGCGTGGACAGTTATTTTTGCACCTGACCTTACTGAATATGCATTTGTAGGAGTTTCCCTTTCAGATGCAAAATTTATGGGAGGAGAGTATTAAAATGAATCACGCAACGCGATTTACTAATGTTTGCACTTGTCAAATTACTGGTATTTGCGCCATTATTTAACGGCCAAAAAAAGTATGTCTTAAGGCAGGCGGTAATTTGCGCTGCTCTTGGTAGATTGCGCTGGTCATTATGGAAATGATCTGGCTGCATCTGTGTTCTTTAATGTGCGCACTGTCAGTAAATCACACAGTAAATCCCCTCTCATCGCCACTTTTATGGAATTGAGCTCTAATGCTAATTTGCCATGTTTAGTAAATCTGGCCCCTAGGGTTCACTTCACCTGGAAACTGCAGTGAATTATATGTATAAGTAGGTTTCTTTTGCAAAAAAGTACATAGAGGCACATTTTTCCAATGAACCTGTGTCGTTCTTTTCTCCTGAGGAATCCCACTTCCTTGATACCTGATCAAAAAGGTGTTACCTTAATAATTAGTTCAAGCTAATCTAAAGAGCTGTTCTCAACCAGTTAATGTTATGCTATGCTAGTTAGCTAAGCTGTTAGGCGTTGCTAACAGAAGACTAATTGAAGAAAACAAAAAGAAAAGGAAATATTTGATTTGACCATTTTAGCTTTGGTAATATACAATAATGCAGTACATGATGTAATTTAAGAATAACTGAAAAAAGAGAGTGAAATATTTCATTTGAAGCCTAAATTTTTAAAAAAAAGAAAGAAAAATGTGTAATTTTACCATATAAGCTTCTGAAATCCCACAGGAAAAAATACTATAGTAATTTATAGTAAATACTATAGTGTTTTTGAACCATACAATAGTAAAGTGTATTATACTGTATAAATTATAGCATTTACAACACTTTGTTAATGAATGCTACAGCATACTGTAGTATTAACTATAGCGAACTGATAAACTGTAATAAATATTGTAGTATACTTTAGTTTTTACTACAGTAAACTGTAGTGTATTGTAGTATAATTTACCCTATAGTTGTAGAAAACTTAGCACAGTATTGGGTAAAGTAATTTGTTTATATTACTATAGTTGTTATATTACCACAGCAACTATAGAATTACCACAACAAATTAATTTGAGTACTTTACTATAGTATGGTTCAAAAACACTATAGTATTTACTATAAATTACTACAGTATTTTTTCATGTGGGATATATTATGATGTGTGACATAATTTAACAGGCTAATCTAGGCTAAACTTTTAGATTGCTAACTGAAAACAAAAAGAAACGGAAATGTTTAATTTGATCATTTCAACTTCCGTAGCATAATGTGATATGTCAAAGACTTTAATTAACATATTCTCATGAATAGGAGTAAATATATGGTAAAGTGATTTTTTAATCTAATAGAGGACCCTTGAAAATAACAAATAATGAGTTAACAAATCAAGCCTCTTTCAGGTAAAATTCAACCCACAATTTAGTGGTGATTGAGATGTTTTATTAATAAAGCAATCATTAGATTCAAACCTGTCTGCTATTGCCCAAGGACTGAAGCTCCCCAGAGCCTCGTGCGAAACCAGCCACAGAAAGGCATCATGGTTCTCTCTGTATTTCTGGATACTCCTCTGCATGCTGGGCGGCACAGTCAGGTAAACCCCTCGTGTGCTTCCCCCTCCAGCTGGGACTGGATTACTGGGGTCATTTAGAGTTAAAGACTCCTCATCTAGTATTGATGTGTCTGATGCAGCCCTGTAAACAGAAAAAAAAAAAGTTCTTTGCACTCTCTTTCGTAAAGGTCACAATTTCAAATGTGTGCCTCTAAGGCAACAGAAATTATTTTCAGGTGTACTTGTTCTTGTCTTTCATGTGTTTTGGGGTAGCATAGCTAATGCCTACAGAAAAGACGGCATAGTTTGTTCTATTTAGTCTGTAGTGTAACAAGCCATTTACAGTAGTCTACAGAATAGAGAGAGAGAGAGAGAGAATCTCTATATCTCATGGCTAAAGCAGAAACATCAGTAAAGTTTGTTCACACTTCAGACCACCATATCAACTGTTCAGGGATATTAAATGCTGGTCCAAACACAATCACAACAAATTAATACTCTAAATTAATATTTCAATTAGTTTTAAGTGGTGCTAAATCTGGAATCAAAAGCACTCGTGTAAACATCTCAAACCCTCAGATCCCTTGCATGTGACCTCATCTCGACCACACTGGGTATTAATCAGGCCCACAAGCACAAACATTCTTCACGATTATATATAGCAGCAGAAGGAAGAAATATCTCACACTGACATTCCGGGTTGCCTTTAATACACAATATTAGACGCAAGCACAGTCTAGACACTTAAAGCACAAGGCAGCCAACAGCACACAAGGGCCATTTATTCTCTAATGGAACATTATAGGGGCTGGCGCTGCTATTGTGCAATCACTTCCCCTTTACCGTTCCCGCAAGGCGCCCTCTTTGTGCAGCTAATAGAATACAACTCCAGCTAACAGCTACCTCAAGCGTTTTGGGCATGCTGTGGCACTCTGGAGAAGTGAAGAATTGACCACAGCCAGGAGAATAATGTCAAACTTTGAGTGGTTGCACAGTGTGAACAAAAACGGCATGAACTGGTAAAAGGACAGTCAAGGTAAGCACTCAATTAAGGGATTCAGATTAGAAGGTGTCCCCTGTGTTAATTCAGCTCTGTAGTCATAAGCGAGAAAGGTCATGTGAGGTTCTGAAAGAAATTAGCGTGCAAGCAGTTATGCGAGATGTAAAAATAAAAACGCACATGCATAGTGAAACGGGCAAACGCTTTCCAGGCTTCTTCTGTCAAAACAAGCCAAAAATGATGACCAAATTTCTCCCCTTCCTGCTTTCAACAACAGCTCCAGCAGTCACAAGCAGAATAAAAACACTGTCAACGCTCCACATGTGATTTATTTGAGCAGACACAATGCTGGGCTGACTTGTGCACACGCTCCAGTGTTTAGCAGACAGCATGAGGCAAGGGAGAGATAGAGGGAGATGATGAGTGGAACTTCTCGGGGAAACTTTGTCAACAATAAGGTATCCAATATCAACAGGGTACAAGGTAACACCTATAAAACAAGAACCAAAGTGAATTCCTCACTTCTCCAGAGTGCAATAGCATGCCTGAAGGGCAATTAGCAGGTTACAAGGAGGGTGAAATTTTTCACACAGAATGTGAATGAAAAATAATACGCTTTTACGGAAATTAATATTTTATATGTACAATATTTTATATTCTACAACCATGAACCAGTTATTTTTCAATGAGAATTTCATCAGAATGGTTTTAAATCAGTGTGACAAAGTGAATCACTGAATTAAATTACTGAATACAAATAATACAGAATTGAAAATGAGTTTCAGAATGTATATTCTATGAAAGCAAGCCTTGTATTATGCACATTATATACTTTGGTTGAGCTTGCAGGGGGATATATGCAAATGAAAATCTGACTATTAATTATTTAATAGTTAACTGTTATAAAGAATTACACTACCCTTCAAATACACATTGCATCTGAAATCAAATACTTCTCTAATATATAGTATGTGAAAAACAGTACGCAAAACTAAGAGTAATATATCTGAATACACATTACTCGAAAAATAGTAGGCAAAAAGTAGTCAGATGACCTTCTACTTCCGATGAGATTCTGAAGTGTGCATTAAATGGACACTTTACTATCCCATGAGACCACGGGAGGGGATTTGTGAATAGCAGCGAAGAGACAAAATTGACTGTAGGTCACATGACATGGCGGCTGTAGTATGTTTGATTATTTTTCTAAAATTTTCTAAACTGTTAATCATTTTCAAACATTTAAAGCACTTTCAAACATTTAAAGGCTTTCAAAATCCTTCATCACTTGAATTAAGATTATAATTTAATTTTAAACCACAACCAAATTTTTGCATAGCTACGACAGGACACTGGCATCTAACAATGCCTTGGAAAAAACAGCTATAGGCTAATTTAAAAAATAAAGAGTATATACAACATATATAATAAAGCATATACACAAACTCCTGAAACATTGGTGTTTCATATTTTAGAGCAGTCAATTCAATTTGGGAAAGAATTCAATCAAATCTATATTTGTGAAAATATTCAGATGTAACCCTCCTTTGTAATCGTTAACATTTTCATAAGGAACTTAATTACACATTTTTTCTCAGTAACTGTATTACAGATTACAGTTACATTTATTTTAGAATTAAATTACGTAATTCCGTAACATGTAACTAGTTACTCCCCAACACCGCACACTACTCATATTCATACTATATAGAACATATAGATCATACTACATACATGTTCAGATTCAAATGTAGTAAGTACTCAGACAGTATGCAACTTTTTTGTAATAAATGTTAAATAATTACCTCATAAATAAATACATTAAAAAACAGAGAATATTTTTTTCATACATAACATTGCATGTGTGCCATTGTCATTTCTGGGCTTTTAAATAGCTGTAAAAGGTAGCAACCAGTGCAATCCAGCTCACAAGTAAATGTCTCACCAGTCAATGTTTTCAATAAAAAAAAAATCATCAGACTGGTTTATTGAAGTTCTTGCAAAGTGCACAGAATGGGCTAGAAAAGCAGCAGACCACAGCATAGACGGACACCGTTTGACCTGGACAGATCAGGAGTGATATAATGGAGAAAGCCAGGTGTAATAAGGTTGTGCAAACAGAAATGAGATGTGTAAAAGACAATGAATGAGATTCTGGGCGACCAATGCTATATCAATATTCAGAACCCAGAGATCAAAACCAATAAATCTAAAGGGCTGCAATTTGCACCTTTAATCCAGTGAGAAAGCCATCACCAGCAGCAAGGTTACAGTCGAGGAGCCGGACAGGGAGAGGGAGATTAGCTGGATGAAGGTTAGATGAAGAAAGAGATGGACAGAAAGAAAGAGAGATGGCGGTGTGAAATAAAAGGTTTGAGAACAGAGAATGAGGATCAAACCAAAAGCCGCAGCCTCACCATGGCTCCGCATTGATCTCTTTGAGCTTTGAATGAGCAGTGGTGGATCACACACTCTCTCAGATGTGTTGGTCACTTTATGGAGTCCTCCAACACCAATAACCTCTATGTGCAGATATAGGACGTTACAAGATATCGCCACTTATCAGCTATCACTCCTCTATGATTCTGTTCCTTAGAGTCACGCATTAGAAAACCTCATTCAGTGAGAGTTTGTGTTGCATAGTACGTAAGATTCAATAGCACACAGCAAAACAAACGCGATAAATTAAAACAATAAAAACGTACCGAGCAGCAAAATTGTATAAGAAGGTTTAGAATAAATCCCACTCCACTAGAAAATAGTTTTTTCTTCTTTTAAGCATAAACCCCTCTAAGTTTAGTTAGATCTATATATAAAACAAGAAGAAACTTTGACAATGGGGTAAGAAATACATGTTAAAAAATAAACAAAAAGAGATATTTTATGAAAACAAGCCTTATTCTATGCAATATTGATTTAATATCTTATAAAAAAAACACAGTTTGGTTGATCTTGCCGAATGATATGTGCAAATGGCAATTATTTGATTATTGATTATGTAATATATTTAATTATTATAAAGAATTACACTACAGCTTGGGTTGGTAATGTTTTTTATGTTTTTTGAAAAAAGTCACTTATGCTCACCAAGGCTACATTTATTTGATCAAAATACAGTAAAATAGTATTATTGTGAAATGTTATTACAATTTATAATAACTAGTTTCTGTTTTAATATATTTTAAAAAGTCATTTATTCTGGTGATGGCAAAGCTGAATTTCTATCAGCCATTTTTCCAGTCTTCAGTGTCACATGATCCTTCAGAAACATTGTGCTCAAGAAACATTTCTTATTATTATCAAAGCTGGAAACAGTTGCGCTGCTTAATATTTTTGTGGAAATCGTGATTCTCTTTTTTTTTCTTTTTTTCTTTTTTTTTTTAGTTTTTATATTATGAATGAATTTGATGAATAGGGTTAAAAGAAACAGCCTTTATTTGAAACAGAAATCTTTTGTAATATTATAAATTTTGTTAAATTTAATGCATCCTTGCTTGAATAAAAGTACTTTGTTTTTTGCTATGTCTCTAAAATAATTTCCCAGCATACTCGTTTTTCAACCAGGCCTCCACAACCACCTGAAACACCTGTACGTACTGCCCACTTTCACCCATTCAAGATGTATAAGATGGATAATATCAAATCCAGTGCAATGCTTAATGCCATTTTATGTCAAATTCAAATATCAACTTAAGCATAAAGAAAACAGAATTGGTGCACAATTTTCTTTTATATCACAATCCTTCCTTTTCTGTCTGTGTATTGTATGAAATTGATGTTAAAGGAGCATACTAAAATGGACCGGAATGGAAGAGGAGTGGCTGGTGATTTCAGTGCTCAGATTGGTCTGTTTGATGCTTTTACTTTTTTGATAGAAAAATCAAAACAAATCACAGAGGGAGAAAAAGCGAAAAGCAAACACATGTATTGAATCTCATTACAAATCAGGGCACGATGATTGATTATGCTCCAGCAGAGCTTTTTTAGTTTTTCCCCCCGGCCCCCTTACTTCCCTTTTCTCAAGCCAAAATGGTTCTCGGAATATTAAAAAAAACAATGAATGCTAAAAAGCAAAGCCACACTGACAGCTCTCTATTGTGCTACAGTAAGGACACACACTGCTGCTTTGCAACCAGTCTAGCAGTGACAAATAAACTGTATAAATCCCCAATCAGTTTGTGTGTGGCATTTACAAACTCTGCAGTGTTTCCATGTCAAACAGTGTGTCGTCTACACAGGTAATCACAGATTAGACAACAAATAATAAACTCTGCATGCTAATCAACATCAGGGCCCAATATCCGCTCCTCAAATTACCTCCCATGAGCACGCGCTACACCGACACAAAGACCCCAAACCTTGCCCCCTCTAGTGGCACATTTCATACGCAAATAAAATTTAACTGGTTTCTCATCAAAAATCCTGTTCGGCCTTGGCCTTTAGTGGCTGTAATAAAAGCCGAATAATTACCATAATGCTTTGCATAATTCATTTTCCACGAGTTTTATCTTTCCTGGCCATATCCGCCCAATAATCATCCATTCTGATGTAAATAAGCTGCAGAAAAGGATGTAAAACGCTCACTGAGATTTTGATTGAACCATTAGGTTGATTCTAATATATAAAACTGTAACATAAGGATAGAATTAACAACGGAGGCTGGAAGAATAAATGGCATTAAGAGAGAGCTGATGAGTAGATTGACTGTAACTTTCTGATCAAGAGTGCAGTGTCCATCTATGTGGCTTTTAAACGAGCAGCAGTTGCCAAGTCGTCATTATACTCTGCAAGCAGGATGAAAGCAGAACACTTCTTTTGGAAGGATTAGTCAAAAATAACTTGAAAAAGCTTTCAGTGACAGCCATTTCCTGAGTCACAGAAATAAAATATCGCATTAGTTGGCCAGCTGGCAG